>CM022534.1:1524674-2124674 GCA_012273795.1 Dendrolimus punctatus | reverse complement strand
TTACAATCTGTTACCACGGCTTAGTCCGTGTAGTTAGTTTTTTGCGGACCCCTAATTTTAAAATTAGGCTAACTTTCTCCTTTTAACATCAATTATCTGCCAGTGTACGTCCCGTCAAATTCGGTCGAGCTATTTCAGAGATTAAACGGAATTCACTCAATATGAATGAGATCGATAGCGTTTATATATAAAAAAATAATGCATATATGTTTATATATACAAATTGTTGGAACCCAAATTGCAACCCGCAGAGAACTGATTTAGGAGTTGATTGCATAATGCCTCCAACAAGACTCAAACCCTGGCAACCCCAAGACGATATTGCACAACGCGTTTTTGTCGTGCACATGCCTACAAAGGGCCGGGACGCAGGTACAAAAGCCCCGAACCCCGTTTCATGTTACCATGGATTAATGACGGGAACATTGTGGAGTCGAGAACCCAAAAATTTACAACTCCTTTGTATTTCACGTATAACAATAGATCACAAAAGACTCCATCAGCTTCTGTTATTGCCTTATCGTTTATCTATATGATTTCTCTCACTTTTCAAGTAATTCGAGAGCTATTGAGCGCTTCCTTCGCATTAACTCAACGAAGTTACTGCTAGTATCAGCTGTTGATAGTGTATGGGAGACTGATGCGTTCAAATTTTCTGTCGTTTTTTTTGGTAGACAAATTACAAAACAACGATGCAATAAGCATGAAATGTTCATTTTTATAGAGATAAATATTGCTAATATAAGAGGAGATTTTATGAAAGTAGAAAATTAAATGTTTTATCCATTAGTGAATAGTGTTATGATTCTAATGGTGTCGTCTGCGTGAATTGTTTTTCGCGGAAACCTAATTTTAAAAGTCGCCCAAGTTACTCTTTGTAACTATCTGCCACTAAAGTTCCGTCAAAATCGGTCCAGCCTTTTCAGTGAGAGAGGTAAAAAAATTTAAAAAAATTATAAGTACCGTATGTATATACTTTCATATGCATTTAGTAAATAGCTGTTCTTTTGACATTACCAACAGACACTAACTTTATTTATTTATATAGATAGATACATTTTAAATTTTCATAAGCCACCAGAAATAATTGAATCTGCTAACCATGGATCCCTTTAGTACAAATGTTTGGAAGGCGTACCGTTAACTAGCATACAAATAACGAACTCTCCAGTATGAAAAAAGTTACAATAGTATTTAACAATGCTCTTGGAGATTTCACGTATAATAAGCTTAGGGTCGATTCTCGATTGGATTCTTGATAAGGAAATAGAAGGGATTTACTACGGACTGTTATACTACTGATAGTATTGAATAATAATGATATCATTCGGCTTGCATTTCTAGTGAATAAATCAAGCAACATAAATATAATAATAATAGCCTGTCAACGTCCCGAGCCCAACAGTGGGCTCTTAGATTCAGGCATCTCCATTATTAGGATGTGAGTGAGGATTGGCGCTTTTCGCATATGATTTAATGGATTTCAAAGAGAAATTTATAGATAAATTCTCAATAATATTATTATATAATTCAATAATATATAAGACAGCTAGCAAAGTTAAATTTTGATCTGCAATTATTTTAGAATCAAAGGGTTGGTATTTCTAAGAGTTCAGTGAAAATACACGTAAATCTGCAAGTAATATTACTAAAGAGTTAAGTAAATACAACTGATCTATTAAAATATCTAATAAATACAAAAAGTGTCGCAGGAAGTAAGTCATAAAATCATGCAACTACTAGAGAAAACTGGGTAAAAATCGATCAAAGGTTCCGATTATAAAGACGAAAATTCTCTAAAATTCACATCTTCAAAAGTTGTAATTTTTTCTGCTCACTCAATGAAGCAATAGAAAATAAGCATCTGTCAAGAAACTCAATTTTAAACAAATTATAAGTTGGAACATTTTTTGCTGTACCATTCGTACTTCGCTGTGGGGGCTCAAACGCCTCTATAATGAGCTGTTTCCTTCCGTTATGTAATGCTTTATGAATTTAATAATCGACCATAATCTGTATCATATTATTCATTGATGATGTCATTTAATCTTTATCCATAAGACGTGTCTGAAATGTTAATGTTACTGAATTAATTCTGTCAACAATATTTGCGGTATGGAATTTTAATGTATATTTGGCTATAATAGTAAAGATACATTGACGTCGATTATTATTGGAGTCCAAGACGTTTTTAAAACAATCTTAGATTTTGATGTTTACTCTAAAGTTTTATTTCCAAAAACTGTATAATATTTGTCAAAGATTAATAATAGTTGTGGACTTGTAGGATATTGCTCTTAAGTAGCTTTTGTGTTTTTGTTGTACACCTCTACTATTTATTTAGTGAATGGTGTTTTCTCGAGCTATCAAGAGCACTTTTAGTTCTCATCTAGTGCTTAATTACTTAAAGATTATGACTAAGCTTCAATATTCCGGAACAGTCATTCAAAGTCATTCAGTATTTCACTTCAAACTTTTTGTGGCAATAAGTAGCCTGTCGTTCTTTAGGATACTGTTTGTTTCCTTGTAAAATTTCAATAACGTCTCGGTCTCTCGGTTCTTACTCATAATCTTAATAACCATTTATTTTATTAACTACTGTTAAAATTTGACATAAGCTCCATCAGTCTAATATCAAATTTCTACTGATGATAAAACAAGCAAATGAATAGCAAGATATAAGAACCGGCCATTGGTCGTGAGAAGGTAACAAAAAGAGTTAGTTTCTTTTGCATTTATATATTAGTATTGATTTAACAAGCAGCAGTAAATAGCAAGAAAACCCGTCGACACAACGGCTCGCTGAGTCCCAACTACTCCATTACTCATTACGGGCTATGTGAAGCGACTTTTATTTCAACGTCTACCGTTCAAGATGATTTATGACCCGCGTGGAGACGGTTTTGTTTCTTCACAAAGCTTTGTTGTTAAGTCATACAATTTAATGTTTTACTTATGGAAGTGTATCATTAGTCATGTGTTTATTTTTGGGTAATGCAGTAGGTAGTTGCTTTGGTCACTGGATGATACAGGTCCATAATTATAATTTGGTACATTAAATTTGTAGATTGAAATGTCAATGTACTGCTCAAGTTTGCTGCAAGTCTACGTCCAGGAGCCAACATGAATTGGTTGAAGATGAAATGAAATCTAGGATTCTGTGAGAGAATAATATACTCTAAAATAAGTAACCTACAATGGCAGTTGGTTGTTCGGAGACCAGATAGTGTACGATATTGATAAGTAGTTGAGGAAATATCACGTCTTGTTAAAAAGAGTATGATAGCCCTCTTCCTATGAAACGAAGGTCTGCGCAAAGATGCTGGTAGGAGATATATCAAAAAAATAAGAAAAACCCAATAGTCGCAGTGGTTATCCATTACCTGTTGAACAAGTAGACCATCTCTTCATTCATTTATAAATCTGGGTCACACATATCTTCCTATAATTTTCTGTAATTGTAAGCAAAGTTTTCAACGACGCTGGTGCGCCAATTAGCTTCTGCACCAAAAACAACGCTTAAGATTAGTTACCTGATAAAAAGACCTCGTAGCGGTTGATTTTATAAAAGATTAAGTAAAATAAAATCTAATTACACCAATAACTCCAAAAACACTGACCATAATTCGACGTCCAAAAGCCCCTGATCGCAATTAACAACCGCCGGTTCCACTGCCAACTGGTCGCCATGTGTGCGCACACGTTCCGATTGCGATCTTGAGGAATCCCAAAATCTCTTTACCGTTTCAAATTCTTTCGTTTGGTATTTACTAAATATGTTCTTGGATTTAATTAAAAAATGTTATTTTTGTCGAGTCGTAAATTACAAGTAGTTCTATATATAAGACTATTTGAAAGAAGGTTACTTGTAAAAGTCTGTATTCACATGTTAATTGGGATTATTTTATCTTGTTTAGTTAAATTAAATTAAAAATGTATCGATTATGCTCAAAGCACAAAAATATATCAATTGGCACGACCAAATAACACAAGACGTTGCAAAATGTTAATATTGATATAAGAACACTAATTTTCACTTCTATAAACGATAGGAAACTAAAACAACGATAAATGGTCGACTTCAGCATGTTTCTAAATATCTACTTTTTTTCAAGAAGCTAGGATTTAGAAACAGACTGGTGGTGCAGGTAAATTTCAGGTCCTTCCCACCTCCCTATAGCACACCACGTGGCGGCGGTCGTACTTTGTATTGCCTACTCCTGACTGGTGCGGCTTCGATAATATAGCTCAGTAGCAGTGGACGCAGGACAATTAAATCAATCGTTGCATCCGATTGATGATATGGGAAGGAAATCAAGCCACTAACCTTAACCTCCGAAACTGCACTTCTCCCAAATCGGCACGCCTGGAGACGTCTGCAGCGGTCGTTGAGGTTTAATTAATTGTTTGCACACACAATGGAATATAATGTCTTTTTGTGATACACAAATTCACACAATGGCGGTTAAATATTAAAATAGGTAGTTCATATGACTACGGCGCGGTCGTTATATGCGCGCGGTCAGGTAGGCGACTTTCGACCTATTGTGCGGTGGTGCGGATTGTCCTCCAGTCACATTACGTGACGACACAATGTCGTGGCCAATGAGCCTCATTAGCAGGCACAGATCGAAGATGTTGGCGCGACTGACTTCATTCCGATCATATAATCAAGGAGATGAACCAATCGAAATAATTGGCCTAAACACAGACAGGTTAATTATATTGAATGTAGTACAAGACAGAAAGTGTATACAATATAACTACAGCCTAACACTGGAGATAATAATCTGCAAAATTAAAAGGCAGTAATAAGGAAATACATTTTCATTTAGATGGTTAGTCACGCGATTATAATTGCGATCTTTTTCGATTATTTAAACACGTCAGAACCATCCCTTGCTACGTTTTAGTAATCTTCTTACTGTCAGGAGAATTAGCTAAAATAATCACGTATTACCTTTAGCGCTTACAAAAGTACACAACAGCTACGTCGGTCTTCTTCCAAATATCCAGAATTGAGATATCCATACGAATCACCTAATTCTGGCCCTTTGTTTCGGAGATAATTAAAGCCTCCGTTAATTGCTTTAACCCGAAAACTTTCTGAGATCTAATTAACATGTTTGAATCGTCTTGGCCTAACCACAGTTTTGGGAGTACTGAATTTCTATGGGCAAATTAACTGAGTTCATAACAAAGAATTTTATGTTGAATGTTGAGATGGGTGTTTTTTTGTTATAAGAATGGATAAAGTAAGAAATTAGTATATTAGAGGTTTTCGAAAGTTACAACTGTGACTGAAAAATTGGGAGGTAGAAGTCAAAGCTCGCTTAGTTAGGTAATGAGGAGGATTGTAATTCATGTAAAAAAGAGCGTGTTAAACTGGAAGACTGGGGCTAGATGAGGAAGACAGGAGACCGGGATATGTAGCGCGTACTTGGGGAGGCCTACGTCCAGCACTGGACTGAATTTAGCTGATGATGATGATGATGATGAAACTGGAAGACCGATGGATACAAGTGTATAGGTAGACCAAAAACAGAGATGTATGGATTGGTTAAAGTGATATAACGGATGTATGCCAAAATATAAAAGAGTATGGAAGAAAAGGAAATATTGTGCTGATTCCAAATAATTAGGTCAATGAAAATGATAATAAAGAATTTTCGTGAAATTACCTATTTCGTTAGGTATGTATTTGAAATTTTGATCTGTGGCTAAGGTTCACCAGAAAAGAAACCTAAGGATAAGGAATCGACCAATAGCAGTGTAACTTTGAAAATCTTGAATATTCTGCATAACATGATGTTACGGATATTTTTTACTATTCTCTAATTTTTTAATTTTTGTTTTTTTTTAAATAATACGTTCGCATTAAATTTTTAAATGACTCCAAAAATGATCAAGGTTCTCAATTAGTCTTTAAATAAATATATTTCTTTTAAATAATATATTCAGCAATAACTGTTTTAAGAATTCTTTTTTCGTTGTGTTGAATATACAAGAGCACTTAGTGTCATGTTTAAAATTATGGTGAAAAAAATAAAAGCTCTCACTCATTAGGTAATGTGTTCATCACGTAGTATTTACAAATTTTCATTAAAAAATATTTATCTCAAAAGCCAGGAATGAACAAACAAGCATATTGCATACACGCTCACTTGTCAGTTATACATTCTCAAATCAACAACTTCCTAAAACATAACTTAAACTTAACGAGTATTAAATCATGAAAATAAGTGAGCAATGTTATAAATACGTTATGAATTCTTTTAATCAAAAACCTGAGCCTTTTGTTGCGCAACGCAAAGAACCTTTCCTAATAAAAAACATAAATTTAGACGTCAGCCATTGAATTTTAAAGCTAATCGCTTGGATGCTTCACATATATACATCTAACTACGAGTATATACACTATTATATACCTGCAAGGGAATCCAATACAATCTGTTTTAGTTTGATATCAATATCTACGGAAATACTGGCTATGTAAATATTATTACGAGGCGCGTGACTCGAATTAAAATGCCATTTGAATTACTATAGAGTTTATCACAACTATACAAACACGTATAATACCGGTACAAATATAACTGGACGCAACCAGTACAAACTCCACGATTCAATAACACGCGCAAAATCCGTCACTATATAGCTAATCGAATGTACGTCTTGCTCATATCGTTATCTTCGCTTGACTGCCCCACCCCTCCGTTCGGACATTGTTTTATAGTAAACTGTACAGTACAACAATCAACCGCGTGCACTGAGTTTTTCCAAGAAAGCGTGATTTGCACACCTGCTTAATTATTCCTGTGAACGGCCATAAACGAATGCAATAACAATAGGCTATTGTCTAATTGCAAATTTTAAAGTAAACAAAAGAAGTCCAAATGCGAGAAAGGTAATAAACCAGGTGTGCATACACTTTGTCGGCATGTAGCAATTCATATATAGTATAAATATGTTCAAATAAAATGGCTGTCCCTAGCGTTTACAAATGGACAGACGGACCTTTATATACGGAATCCTAAAAAGACTTTATGCAAGGCCACATTTCCAGAATAGTTGGCGACAAAAAGATAAAAACCTCACAAAACCATGACGGTTCCGTACGATTTATTACACATAAAAGATCAAGGCACACGACAAGAGAGAAAAAAGTGTAGAACGGCTTAATGGAATCTTCACAAGTGAACCCATTGGCAAGAAGTCACGTAGAATATTAGTCGTTTTGTATGCGATCGTTTGTAAGTGAAAATGCAGGGCTCTGTAGTTCTTTTTTGTGCTAGCAACAGATAAAGATAGTCGTGAGTTTTCTAAACCTTATTTGTTATTATTCAGTAGTTATTTGTGTTTGATAAAAAAATTACGAGAAAATAAATCAAGAATGATGAATTTGTTCAACATTTTTTTTACTGATGTTTTTTAAGTTTTCGCGGCTAGTACTCTTGACATTTTTGTCTTCTGTGATTCCAACTACTGAAAAGTGGCCAAAACGTCAGAATAAATATAAAATAAAACCGCACTTAAAACCGTTACAACGTAATTTTATTGGTTTCTTACTAATTCCAATAAGTAATTATCACAAAAACAACCTCAACCAATAAACATTGATGTTTGGATATCTCAATAATGGCCGAAACGATAAATTAAAATGAAAAATCAAATAAGCTAAATTATAAAAGTAGTAAGAGAGTAGAAAGGAAAAACTTGGAGCAAGTGTGTGTGAGATGACTGATGTCATTTAATCGCCCCAAATTAGAAGTTTATTTGAAAAGACAGGCTTATGAATCCATCATTATTGTCATGAGTTGCAGGACTCGAATTAAAATTCCGTTGGAATGATTATATATAGAGTTTATTATAATTATACAAACACGTATAACACAGGTACAAATATAACTGAACACAATCAGTACGACTACGTAAAGTAGAAAAAAACACAAGGTATCGGACTCGGGGTATAGAATCCTACAGTCCAAATAACGGCCTACAAAAGAAATGGTCTGTACTTTTGACCAGACCCTATTCTAGTCTATTCTTAAATGTATTTCGTTACACCCTCAAAATGTTGAGGGAGGGGAGGATAAATGGGTCTGGTCAAAAATACAAATCAAGTTCTTTTTTTTTGTAGGCAAATGTAATGAATTCAATGTATTTATAATATAAAAATCGGTAAAAAAACTTTTAAGTTAAACGGTTTTATTGTGTGTGCACTGAAAACTACAAAATAAATAAAAAGTTACTATACTAAAATAAAAACGTGGGGCCCCTCTGAAATCATACCTATGGCAGAGCATATCATAATCTCTCTTATGGGGCCGTTTAACTTAAAAGTTTTTTTACCGATTTTCATTTTCTTGTTTTTAGTATTTAGTGAAATTGTCTACCGATTATTCCTCATTTTATTTAATTCATTCAGTGCATCATTATTACATGGTTTCTTACCTGATAATTTAGTACAATCTAATTCCTTAATACATAGCCCTTCCAGAGACTTGACTCGACTTAGAGCCACGTATGCTTGTACGCCATTTTGTAACAGCGTCCATCTTGAGATTGAAATTTTGACATAATGACAGTATTCTGCTAGTGAAGTCCTTTTATTTGATACCCATATTGAGGGGGGTTAAGGAAAAATATGTAATCCGCCATTTTGTATCGGCGGCCATCTTAGATTTATAATGTTATTGATTTTATTATATTGTATTGTCATCTAAATTAAATGTGTGTACCAAATTTCAGATCAATCTGACAACGGGAAGGTGCTTAAATTTCAATTTCTAATTTTGACCCAAATAAATAAACAAATAAATTCCGGGGCGAGCTAAATAAAACCGTTTAATAACCAATGCGTTCCGTACAACTTCGCCCATATATTCTGCTTAATTTCCTTCATCAAACCCTTACCCTTATTGACATACTAATAATAAAGAAACTCACTTCTCCCTTTTTCTGCAACTGGCTATCACACAGTAGTACCCTAAAATCGCAACTGAACTGCGAACAATGTAAAAACAAACAGTGCGGTGTTTAGTTAACGAAGTGAACCGCAGATTAATTTGCTCTGTTTGAGTTGCGCCATGATCGATGGTGTGGCCGCAGCTTTATTGCTTTTACCCGGCTTCAAGTCAGTAAAGTCAGTTCTAGTCATTTCATGTTTATTTTACTAATCTATATGTTAATACTTGAAGCAAAAACGTTGTAGCCCTTTTTAAGAAAATTAAGAAATTTGCGCGGACGGAGGTGTATGAAATGTCACACACTTATAGTTTATATAGAGAAAAAGCGTCGAATGCTAACATTTTTTTTAATCATGCATAAAAAATACCATAAATTCACAACACCATGTATTTGACACACACACACAGACACACACACGCGCATATATACTTCTTTGTTTATTGTTGCCTTGGCGAAATCTGTGATTATAGAAGTTATAATCTTGACAAAAAATATTATGGTCGAATTTCGACCACGGGCGACCACTAGTTTTGCTTAATAATTCTATTTTATCGTAGCGTTTTCAACGAGGCTACGCCAACTGAAAGATACTGGGTAGTAGCTCTAAGTTACTTATATAAAAATATTTTTATTTAAGACCTAAAACTTAAAAAGTATCCTAAGTGTTGATTCGAGATATAAAGCCAGCTCTGTACCAAGTTTCATTCGTACACGTTCAGTAATTTTAAAAACTGTTCGACTGCAGCGCCATTATTTCACTATTTTCGTCTATCTCACGAAAACTACAACATTTATCGGGATATAAAGTATCCTAAGTTACGACCCAGCTAGCACTGTGTTGAGTTTAATTATAATCCCTTCTATAATTTTCACGTAATGGTCTGACAGGCAGACAGACAGACAAAAATCCTTATCTATCTAAACGTTGCGTATTTGGAATCTACTTGTACGAATTATGGCTCCTGTTTTTTTCACATTTTTAAACACAAAGTACAAACTCTAAACATTTACAGAATACTTCGCTCGCGTTGTCACCGCCTACACTGATTTGTTGGTGGACTACAACGGCGGCCCCAACAAAATCCTACCGTAGCACCATCTCTTTCGTTATATTCGTCTATCCCACGGATATAAGTCTATTTATTGGGATAAAAATTATCCCAAGTCAAGTAAAATTAGTTTTTTCGTGATACTTTGTTAGACAATTACTGATGCTTTGTGATACCTAAAAAACATAAACCAGCAGTTCTGTTTTTAAAAGGCTAGTAAACTCGAAAACAACAATACAGCCGGTAATGTTACATGCAAATTGCGGGTAGGAAGACAAATTGCATCGTGAGCAAGCACCAACGGTAGCGCACGATCGCGGGCCACATGACGTTTATAATTCAAGAGATCTAGTATCGAAACGGGGATTTTATTAGCAGCAATATCCAGCCACAGACTATAGTCTCGCTGAGAGATGAGTTTGCATGTTTTTGAAATTCGAACAACATTTTATTTGTTTGAATTTTGTTATTCGCGTGGTTAAATGAGTTTTTGAAATTTAACTTCAGTGTTGGAGGTTGAATATAATGTATAACATGACCATAATGTCTAATACGAGAACTTATTTTTTGCCTTCTGGCAATATTTTGTTTGATCTGTAATCAAGGTCAGTGAATCATAAACGAGGCGAAAACAGAATCGGCTTAAAGGTTTACAAACTAAGCCATAAAATAAAAAAAGAACATAAACGAGAATTGTCATTGAATTTTTGGCGGGAACTGTAACGCACGTTGTGCTGTGCTGTTTTATTTTCTAAAATGTGTTAAATTACTCTAAAATGAAAAATACTTGTAATTGTTTTTGAGTAATAATTATGTTTTTTTGTGATAAATGTGAACTGTATAGCCAAAAACGAGTTTTCGAGTTTACAGAAGAACCCCGTTGATGGGCGTTGATTGTAGTCTACAATACAACTGCGCCTGGCTTAAAGGCCTAGTTGCCAAACCATAAACATAAAAAACATAAATGAAGCGAATTTATTCATGTACTTTTAATGTTAACGTTGATCAATGTCTAAAATCCGTTAAAAAATAACTAAGTAACAATTCCCAGTTTCACGTGAGCAGTCATCTTTAAAGTTTACCAAGTATATTAGCGTAATTGTCACCAACGGTCTCAAAACGGGGGATACTGAAAGTCGCGCAAAGTGGAGTAGAAAAAGTAGGAAAGCGGACCCTGGGTGTCGGAGTGAACACTTCGAGCGCAACCGGGATTTAACGCTCGGATAATGATGATTAGCGCATTTGGTTGTTGCAAATATTCATAGAAGATAATAACCGCTTTCCATGGGCCGCCTACCTGTCTGCTAAACTCCTGCAATAAAAAAAGTCGAAATAATTCAAGTAGATTAATTCAGATAGAGTTCGATTAATAAAGATCAGGAGTTAATTCAAAAAAGGAGAAAACAATCCTAAATGCCTACTCATCTGAGGTCACCAAAAAAGCTTAAGATCTAGTATTGAAATCGTGAATTTTATTGGTCGCAATAAAACCAACAATATTACCTTACTTTTATTCTCCTGGACGTAATTTCAAAGGATCTCTTATTTAAGGAAATATTTATTTGCTAGCACAGGTTGATTGAGTCACACTTGTTTGAATGTTTATTTACTTTTACTAAATCAAATTACTTTAGAAGAAGCTGCAGATTGATTTTTTCGTGTTTAGTATATATAGTATATATATAAGTATATAACAAATGGGCGTACAGACAAAAGTGCAGATTTACACAAGGGCCAAATTTGTGAACAAAACAAAACTAGTTGATTGGATAAGACTCAAATTCGGAATACCCTTCTATTTAGGTACACTTGCATACTGGTAAGACTTTCTAAATTGTTACATGCATAGATTTTAGTACACAACAAAAAAATGGCAGTTTTGTCTAAACGCCCATTTGTTATGAAGCCCTCGATATGTAGATAATTGAACGAAATTTCCGTTATTTGCTACTGGTTCTAATTACCCATTAAACAAGCTAGCTTACTTAATTTGAGGATATCCATACGTATTATCGATAATGTTTTATATATTATAAGATATCACATAAACGTTTGGACTAGCTAAACTATGATCGTGCGCAAGACGTGACAGCGGCACCCGAATGTCATACCCAACTTGTAATCCTGCGAGTCATCAATAATTAAAATTTGGTTAAAAATATAAATTTATTTTTTAAGGGTCGACTTTTGAATCATCAGATAAAAATTATTCTCAAGAATAAAACACAACATGGGAGATTTAAAAATGATAGTTGAATTTAGCCAAATTATATAATAATATAAATATATAACGTATGTAACATTTTTAAACATATTGTGCAGCAAACCCTGCCTTAGCTTTTGGGCCATATTTCTCTCCATCTCAAGGTTGTTTGGAAGAGATCGGTGTCAGCGATAAGACCGCCATTTGTACCTAATTCTAAGCTATGTTTTTGTGTATTATTTCAATGATATTATTGTACAATATAGTATATTCTATTATATTACATACTCCCTCAAATATAACCTACTGTCCACTAAAGAAGTACTAGAACCAGCGAAGCTGTGTGGGATCCGTGATCCACTGCAACACATTTAAAGGTACTTCTTCTGTTACTAAACAGTAGCCTCTAAGCCGTTCAACTTCAATAATAAAGTATTCCGAGTGAAGATAATTCTCATAAAATGAAACAATAGTAGCACGGAAGGCGGGCGTGGCCCGATGCAAATTGCACAAGCCTCGCCTGAGGCAGCCCGCACCGGGAGCCCACGACCTGATCCCCGACTTGCACGCGCTGTTTATGCACGACGATACTCTCCGACTATATTAAGAAATTAGAATGCTTAGGACACCGAAACAATGATTCACGCTGATAACTTTCTCGAAGACAATGTTACATTGTAGATGTGGAATGAAATAGAGAAGAAATGGGCATAAAAAAGAAATGTTTCATTCAGGACAAAAATATAATGGTACAGCAAAGACTATAATAAAGACTAAATTTTTAATATTATAAAACTAGCGGCCCCGGCAGACGTTGTCCTGCTCTGAAAAAATAAAAATCTAGGACCCGATCCCAGCGCCACCTACCGGTTCCAATTGTGGGTTTAAACCATCCGGGGACCCACTCAAAAACACAAAAACCATATCAATAAAATCGGTCAAAGTGGTTAGGATGATTCTAGAATTCAATCTCAGCGCTTATTGCCGGTTCCAACGGGATGCAAAGTATCCTATGTCCGTCTCCTGGTTCTAAGCTCCCGTACCTCCCCACCAATTTTCAGCCAAATCGGTACAGCCGTTCTTGAGTTATAAACAGTGTAACTAACACGACTTTCTTTTATGTAACTATTATAACAATATGCAAACCGTCAGGTGGACATGAAAAAAACAAAAATCCGATCTGATGGAAATGCCAAACACAAGAATTCCTTTTGTTGTAAAAAAAATTATCTACTTAATCCTAAAAAGTGTTGCACTTAATTGATTAATGTAATAAATAAAATTTCAAAATCCTGAAAAAATATCTAACCAACGCAGTTTTTAATGTCTACAAGATGCTAAACTATTTATTCAGGAAATAGGTAAATCAATTGTAAGTTACCACTAAAACAGAAAATACAGGAAATATCCGTAAATTATTAAAATCTTACAGCACTCTTAGTCCAGACGGCGCCCTTATATAAAACTAAACACAAATATTAATTAAAATACTTCAGACATTCATTTCCGCAGCGACTCACGCGCAAACGTATGCACATTAGAATCCACCGTTTTGACGTCATAAAGACAAGTAAAATATTTTATTAAAGCTTTGAGTATCGTACAAGGATTGAATGAATTTTAAATGCTCTATCATAAAAAATTTTTAGGGCGGACTACCCTTAACATTTAGGAGGCTGGAAAATAGATGCTGTCCGATTCTCATACCTACCCAAAATTTCGTGAGAATCGGTCAACCGTATCGGAGGACTTTAACTACAAACACCGCGACACGAGAATTTTATATATAAGAGAGAGATATACTTATATATATAACAATAATGTTCTGGAGGGAACTTCCAGCCGTGGTTTCCCTTTGCCCTAAGACAAGGAGCTCTTTAAGAAGGGCGTTACAAAATTTCTTAGAGGTCGGATACGCGTTGGCGACGAACCTGGTGTTGCGAACGTCCATAGACTAGGGTAATCACTTTCCATCAGGTGAGCCGTCTGCCTGTTTGCCTGCTTCAGGCAATACAAAAAATATTCATGTAATAATAAAATGATTTTAAATTATTATTTTTTCTTGTAATTTCATTTATTATTCATTGTTATTTAATATAAAATAGAATTTTACTTTGTCGTCCTCTATAAGTTAAAACTAGGTTTTTAAAACGTGAATACAATAGCTTAGTAGACAACGAAATCAACTGAGACAACTTTTATCATGCTAAATTTTAATTCACGACTAATATCTAATAGATAATATCTCTAAACTACAAAAAATTCTTCCCACCCTTATAAATGGCTAATAGTTCAGACGGCGCACTAAATTAAAATTAAATACAAATATTAATTAAGCACTTCAGACACTCATTTCCATACCGACTCATACGCAGGCAGCCGGCAATGTATATACATTTATTTAGGGACCCAGTACATTGGATTGGAGTGGCCTAGTTATGTTTTACGGCTTGCCTTCTCTTAGTATACAACCCCGATTTAAAAAAAAAGAGTTCAAGAGGCTTAAAGAGTCTGAAAAGTAGTGTATTAACTTAGAACTGTAGTTTTATTCGTACAGGAACGAAGAAAGGATTAATTCCTTCTGCCGGGTAGCTTGTCGTAAAAGGCGATTAAACAAGTGGTAGGTAATCCTGGTCTAGACTATGTCACCATAATTTGAGTTGTGTTCTATTATTAGTGGACAGGTTCCAGCCCATAATTCTAGGGCAATATGCAAATAATTATTCGTGCAGGAACGGAGAAATAAATACAACTTCCTACGACCGGGCGGATTGTCGTAAGAGGTGACAAAAAAACCCACAGCCAGGTGGTATGGCATTTGCCCGACTGGATGGCTACCACCCCTGTTCTAAAGTATGTCGCCATGACAACCTTGAATTGTGTTGCGGCATTAGTACCCAGGTCCCAGTCTCCCTTAAGAGAGCAGCAGCGCATTTGTAGCACCTTTGGTGTTGCAAATGTCCATAGGCGATTATAACCACTTTCCATCAAGTGAGCTGTCAACCTATCTGTACTTCAGGAATAAAAAAGCAGTGTGTAAGGGTTTTAGTACAAGCCTCTGTTTTATGACGTCATAAAGATTATACACTGCGATTATAGTAAACGTTCAAAATGAAATAATGCATTGGCACTCATAAATAAAATACAATACAGAGAATAATGTATCGCGCGTTGAATTGAAAATCGTATTTCGCGATAACTTGGAAAGTTCGCATTTGCGATTCAATGGACTGTCTCATCGGTTTCCGGTCTGGTATTTTGCTATTTGGTGATTATTATCTGATTTTGTAAAGTTTTAATAAATAATTTAATAACCAAGTAATTGTTTTTTTAATTTTACTTTTAAAGCGATTTGTAGGTAGATTTAATTTTTAACATTTTTGAAGTGAAACTTCTGTATAGACAGTGTTAGGATTTTTTCTGTCACGAAAAAGCGTTACGGCCGTGATGAAAGGCGGCCCAATTTTAGAGTAGACGTTGTGAGAGGCGGCATAATGTTAGAGTAGACTGTCGATGTTTTTATTGGTTCCGGATCGAAATCAGTCTCTTTGTTTGATAAAATAATATATGTTTAAATAAAAAATGCATTCATTAAAATGTACCTAACCTAACCAAATCATAATTTGCATTAAACTTGCGACATAAGATTGTTAATGTTCTTGTCCAATTTCAAAACCTGCTTAAATTTTTTTTAAAATTTTGTTGCGATTCATTTTGTCACTTGTCCGTTGCGATTCATTTTTCACTTATCCGTTGCCATCCGTTTTTCCACTTGTCCGTTGCGATTCGTTTTTCCAGTTGTCCGTTGAAGTTTCACTTCTACTATGTGTCCCAGCACACATTTCGATTTTTGTATAGATAACTGTTTCTCCTGTAATAATTTTAGAGACAAGATTTTAAAAAAAACTGGCTAAGCGTGTGTTGGAAAATATACAGTTAAACCTTCCATAGCGATGACAAACGTTTATTGCTTTTGTTATTTCTCTATAGAAGCCTTAAAGAATTTATTACCAAATATACTGTATATCTCGTAAACTACCCTCACATTCTGTTTAGCAAAAACATTACCCTTCTTTTTAACTTAATCGTACTCGGGATAAACATTACAAACACAACAATTCACAAATATACAGTTAATATTGAAACAATCTGGCAATAGAACATTAAACAAAGTACCACTATTGTGAACATAGCTAACTGTATAATGGAAAATAACTATGATTTATGTAGCTGCTGACCCTACATCGAGTATTAATTCCAAAGCTATTTCAACTTTTATATAGTAGATATTTACGCTCTTCCTTTTGCCATAAGGTATAAAGTAATTGCAATAGTTTGTGAACTAAGCTTTATATTAGTTTGTTTATTGCTGCTTGATGTTTGCATGCACATAACTGGTATTATATTAATGTTTAACGTTTGACACTCCTTCACAGAAATGGATCCTTATTAGCAACGCAACATGAGTTGGTGTAATAATACAGCAGGTGTTTTTTTTCAAAATCAGTCGATTGGCTCCTGATCTGGGTATTCGATTTAAAAAAGTCTAATGACACCTTTAAGTATGTAGCAGCGAGAGCTAGAGGTTAAATGATACTTCAGATGGCAGAGAGTAGCATTTACTGTTGAGTGCTGATGTGAGCTGAAGTAAAATAATTTATTTTGAAACGGTAACCTTAAGTACAAATATCAACCAGTCATACTGCTAGTGCAATATGTAGCACAATGTGTGAGCGGGACGGATGATGTGCAAGCGAGATAAAGCAACTATTAATATGTGCGCTCCCACGTTGCGCGTGCCAGTAGTTCGTTGTTCGCTGCCACGACTAGACGTATGCAGCTCCCATAAGTATTTTCGCCGTATTTAATAGTGTCACACTTGGCCTTGAAGCTCACTTGAAAATCCCTCTGTATTTTCTACCTAAAATGAAATCTTTCGTCCAGTGTGAGTAGAATGAATTTAGATACTACTTATGTATAACAGAAAACTTGCTAAAATATATAGAGATAATCTAATTCTAAAATGATTAAAATGAAATACAATAAAAAACTAAAAATAAACTAAGTATATTACACTAAGTTATAAATATTACAAGCTATTATAGACTGTGTAACAAATCGCCGCCAGATGGGAGCGTGCCCAGAAGGCTGGCTGCGTTGCCGCGCTGTATGGCGATGCTTATTTGTTGGGCGAAATATGAGCCAGCCTTCTGATCACGGGTGGCATCAAATAGTTTCTTGCAAATCTCTTTGACGATATGATTTATGTAGCTGCTGGCCCTACATAAAGTATTATTTCCAAAGTGATTTTAACTTTTATATACCTAGTAGGTGTTTACGCACTTTCCATTCCCATAAGGATATGATAATTACAAAAGTCTGTAAACCAAGCTTTAATATCACACTGTTTATCTGTTTATAGCTGCTTGGTGTTTGCATATAACTGGTATTAAATTAATGCCGACATTTAAAACTTAGCTGTCAATTGTACATGATGTTTCAACTGTTAAATAAATTATATTGAAATCTTTCATCCAGTGTGAGTGGAATGAAATTATTGATAAAAATATTATTGATGAAATTATTGTTCTTTTTTTCTAAAATTAATGTACGAGTATTTCATTATTTTAAAAAGTCGATAATTACTATTATTAGAAATGTCCAATTTACAATAATTATGATTCTATAATGTCATCAAGAGGACAATTTTATATTAAATCATATTAAAATTCAAGAACAAAAGTAAACATCAACTGAATAATATGCTTGTTTGGGAAGGAGTGCTTTAAAGTTACGCTTAAAAGAATAATAATATAAAAATAGTTGTACCAAACAGTGTTATACTCAGTAAGATAAACACATAATAAAAGGAAATTTACAATAAACAAGAAGTGTAGAAAAGTACGACAAATGTTAAAATATAAAAACGTAAAACAATTTAAGAAGTTGATTCCATCAAACTTGTTTTAAAATACACTACATAATAATAGTTACTACACTGAATTTAAATCTGTACTTAAAATTTAGATAACTGCTAACTGTTATAACGACTTTATTCAATAACTAAAATCTTAGCCCGTTAATATAAAGACAGTCTCGAACTCTCAAAGTGAAACCGGCTAAGGCGCCCCGATCTTACAATTAACTAATCGATTCTATTCGATTAAATAAGTTTACACACACAAGTTTAGAAAAACACACTTGTGTGTGCAGTTTACACGCAGTAGAAGTGAAACTTCAGAGAATATACTCTCAGATAATTCTTCTCTAACTTTTATTAACATAAATAATTATAATTCCTTTAGCCTACATCCGTCAACATATTATAATTCAAAATAAACTTCTTTTGTATCACTTTCAATTTTTTAATCTAAATTTGCTGTCGAGACGCTTGGACCGTGGGGTCCTGAGGCTATGAGCCTCTACCAAAATTTATCAAAACGACTCATCGACTCTTCAGGTGATCAGAGGGCTGGTGCCTACCTCGGCCAACGGATCAGTATGGCGATCCAGCGAGGAAACGTAGCCAGCCTTCTGGGCACCTTACCCATAGAAGACGGTGATCTGGGCTCAGTATTCTACTTATAGTCTTGAGGGACTATGGGTAGAATACAATACAAATAAGTTAAGTTTTCTTACATTGTATTCAATAGTATGTAATTTATATTATAATTAGAGTTTTATAATATATACAAGATTCATCTAAAAATATTATTATCAATTTTATACCGGTCCAAGTTGGACCTATGTTTAATCATCGGTCTTATTGCCCTTCTAATCTGTGCAGCACATTATAAAACTTGTATCTCATTCTATAGCAGGCTTCGCCCTATAGATTTATGTGTTTATCTCTTTTTAGTGTCGCTTTTGCGTTTCCTCCAGTTTCAAATCTCAATTATTTCAAGAAGTTTTACTTCGAAGGTTCCGTCTATAATTTTATTTCATCTGAGACTATAATTTACATATTTTGTAAAAAAAATATGAAAAAGTTTAAACATTTCCCACGGGCCCTGAAAACGAGATAATCTTTACAAAAAACGCAATGAAAATTCATAGCACATAATACGGCCAACCATTTTCATGTCTAACATGATTGTGTGAAAAATGAATCCCGACCCGTCAAATAAACCTTCACTGCTAATCCCCAAGGACGCCGGGGAAAATATTATGATATATTATTAAAACAGACGGCGTTTGTCTGACGTTTGATGTGGAGAATAACTTGGTTTTAGCATTGAATTATTTATTTGATCGTTCTCAAATTGTGGTTGTTTTTATGGAGACAAATTTAGTCTATATAGACTATAGTTGTTCTTGTCATGTTTCCGTTTGAAGTTAAAAACATTTTTTTTGTGCCTTCTTATTTCTAAACACAAAGTAAACAAAAGAAGGTCAAATGCCGAAAAGGTAATAAAACGTGTTTCTATAGTCCAATAATTGTCTCTGATCTTGTGGTCATGTTAAAAACATTGTTGTTAATCGTCTAAGAGCTGGCAACGTTTTCGAGAGAGAATTTCAAGAAGGCCAGTTTTTAGATATGCTATTCCTCTCACTCTCCCGGACGTCATACGGGCAGTCTGGCTGGCGGTAGTGGTTGCGTTCATCAGTGCGCATCGTATCTGTATAGGGAGAATATCAATTTTTCAAAGCATTTTAAGGTTTCTTTTCGGCTTATTATTTTAATTGGAATTTTTGACACATGAATCTATTATTGCCAGACATTTTTATTG
The DNA here is from genome assembly GCA_012273795.1 of Dendrolimus punctatus. NCBI lineage: Eukaryota > Metazoa > Arthropoda > Insecta > Lepidoptera > Lasiocampidae > Dendrolimus > Dendrolimus punctatus. Next base: position 2,104,722 of record CM022534.1, on the reverse strand, counting down.
TTGTTTAAACCGTGCCAGACGCCATTTTAGAATTGTTTTTTTTTAAATTATTTTAGTATGCCTGAAATTTTCATATGACGTTATTTAACTAGCTAGAAACCCAAAATTAATTTAGTTAGTAATTCAATTTTTAATCTTCAGCCAGACCGATCTAAAAGTGAAAAGTGATTGGGTATGTTGGAAGAGTAGAGACAGTCACGCGCTAGTTGCGCAAGCGAGATAGACAATATCTTCTTTATGGAAAGCTTTACCGTGCTTTCACGGATTCACAGGATGCGACTACACACCAGCTTTTTCCGGAAAGGAAAACTCCGACCTTTTAAACTGTTAGAGCAATCAGTCAGCCTGTCAAAATATTATAACAGATGATGAAGAATTGCTGGATGAGACATTTGAGATCTTAGAAAAATTAATATGTCGTATTTACGGAGCTCGTTATTCTTGCAACGTCAATGACGTTCGGTTCCATCAGTTTTCAAACACTTATCGGTCTAAAAATTAGACGATAATTTTAACAAAAAAATCCGCAATTTTGACCCATGAAGCCTACCACCATGTTAGGCTGAATTGAATTAACATTTACTACGAGTTCGTTACGTCACAAAGTTTTGGAGAAATTCTCATTTAAAACACCCAACACATCTATAATCTATTACAGATAATAACTTATTACAAAACCTATATCACTTCAAAAGACGATGATGACAATGACAAAAATGACAGCAGTGATGAAGATGATGATGATGATGATGATGATTTTCAAGATGCCCCCGTTTCTTGTGATACAATTATGGATTAAAAAATCTACCCGTGATTTTCATGTAACCATCCGAATTTTTGATTATTTTCATACTTGAGGTTGATAATTATCTTCATTTTGTACAACAATAAATGATTATTTTGATACCGCATTAATCCACTAATTAATTCAATGGTTTTAAGTCCTTTCTCTGAAATGTATTTTATAAGGATTTCTAGACCAAGCAAAATTATACAACATCACTTTTCACTTTAAGATCGGTCTGGCTAAAGATTAACAATTGAATTACTCTATGGCAAATTAATTTTGGGTTTGTAGCTAGTTAAATAACGTCGTATAAAAATTCAGCCATACTAAAATAATTTGAAAAAAAAAATCAATTCTGAATTGGCGTCTGGCACGGGTTAAACAACAATAAAAATGTCTGGCAATAATAGATTCATGTGTCAAAAATTCCAATTAAAATAATGAGCAAAAAAGAAACCTTCTTAAAATGCTTTGAAAATTGATATTTTCCCTATACAGATACGATGCGCACTGATGAACGCGACCACTACCGCCAGCCAGACTGCCCGTATGAAGTCCGGGAGAGTGAGAGGAATAGCATATCTAAAAACTGGCCTTTTTGAAATTCTTGTTTTTCCGACGTTGCTCGCTCTCGTACCATAAGTTCTGTCAGAGCCTACTTCTGAATTAGCCGAAGACTTAAACAGTTTTGCTTACTTGTAACCTACGTAGACTAATATAATGGTGCCTAATGCCACCTAATTAAACATTTTTATTGAAATTATAACGATTATTAAGTTGTGATAGCGTAATGGCTAGCGCACGGGTCCCAAACTCAAAGATCGTGGGTTCGATACTGGCCGGAACGCATGCACCACTTAGTCAGTTTTCTGACCGAACGTGCATATTGTTACAATTACCACGTGCTAACAACGGTGAAGGAAAACATCGTGATGCAACCTGCACATCAAAGTAACCGATGTGTCAAACCTGACAAGCCTTCGTGGACAAGCGTGGCAGGTATACTGTCCGTTCCCGCTATAGTGGGAGGCCCGAGCCCAGCAATGGGACATTTTTGGGCTAATATTATTATTATAACGATAATAGTGTCAATGTAAAAATCTCAGAAAATCAATCCTCTATTCTTCGAAGTCTTCTATTTTTGAGGATTAAAAATACTTCATATCAATTAACGCTTTCATTAAAATTATTAGGCCGTGGAAAGAATTAAACATATTCTTACCTTTAATGTAATCCCTGAAGGAATATAACAATCGTTTATTCGTGAAATTGGGGTATAAAGGCGCGTTACGTGATAGGGCTCCTCGGCCCTTAGGACCTGCCGTCCCTTGCTTACAAATAGGACGGACATGATACGCCTCGATGGATTTCAATAGTTTTGCCATTCGAATACAACCAACACCTTTCTTTCGTAACTATGTATTTTAGATTCGTGATTTTGCACGTTTGAACGCAAAATTATTACTACCATAAAACCACAACAATATTTTTATTATACTCAAGTAATAAAAATAACATACTTTATGGTCTTAACTATAAGGCAGTAAAACGAGCGGTCTTATTGCTTAAAGCAATCTCTTCCAGGCAACCTTGGGATAGGCTAGATACTATACTAGATACTAATCACAAAGTACGACATGGTTCCATTAGAATCAATAAATTATTATTATTAGTGGTCGCCCAGTGGTCGAAATTCGACGATACTTAATTTAAATTATAAGGTTATCTGGTCAAAGACTATATTCTATAATCACAGATTTCGCGAAGGCTACACTGTCAATTTGACTTTAACATACATACATACATAACTTCACGCCAGGTCCCTTGCGGGGTAGGCACGAACAACAGAGCGCTATTTAGGCTTATTCTTACACACCTCACTTGCTTCTTTGACATTCATAGCTCTTGTCATGCACGCTCGTCTGTTCTTAAGGCTCCTGACATCACCTTCTGCTAGTACACGATCAATTTGATCATGGAAGGTGTGTCGTGGCCTTCCGCGACTTCTGCATCCATCCACTTTTGCATTGTATATCTGTTTAGTCATTCTTTCATCACTTTAACAATAAAGTCAAATTTTATCATTATACAGACTAATGGATACATTTTAATTTTTTATGACATTTATTTTAAAGAGTGACTACATTTAAAGATTACGGTTTATTTTTTATTATTATGAATGATTTGTTTTTATTAATGTATTTTTTAATAATGGCAGAATCAATAAAATTTGTAAAATATAATATGTACAAGGTTTTGCACGGCCTAGAGGAGGCCTTTTTTATGTACCATGTTTTATGCAATAAATGATGATTTGATTTGAAAGAAAAGAGTCCGATTATATGTATATGCGTGATATATATAGGTAGTGTCTGTAATGTTTTATTTATTTATTATTTTTTATAAATAATTTAAAAAAAATAGTATTCAATTATTTTCAATAAACTTGTGAAGGATTATTATAGCTCAAATAGCTCAAATTAAAGATGCAGCAGTCATTGTCATATTTTTCTTGTCTTAAATTTATTTATGTAAGTGTATTTTATAATATTTTATTTACATATATCGTGTTAGTATAATATTTATATTTTTATTAATGTATGTATATTATATCATGTATGTATTTATAAGACATGTTTATAAGATACTGATTCGATAGTACATACCCCTGTTCTTATCAATTTTTTTGTCCATCCAAAGGTTGTCTGGAAGAAATCGCTAATAGCGATAAGACCGCCTATTGTATTGTAAAATTTTGTTTCTGTTAACTGTATTTTTAAAACACAATAAAGCATATTCATTCATTCATTATTCTGCACTCCATCTCTATATAGACTACTAGCTTCTGCCCGTGACTTCGTTCGCGTAGAATAGTTTAAAAAAACCCAGCGATTTTTAAAACATTCTTCATTGGTGCTCAATTTCTATTGCTCTTAGCGTGATGGTTTATAGCCTATAACCTACCTCGATAAACTGGCTATCTAACACTGAAAAAAATAATTCAAATCAGACCAGTAGTTCCTGAGATTAGCGCGTACAAACAAACAAACTCATCAGCTTTATATATAGACTATATGTGGGCGAAATTTCATACTCCTCCAATTTTGGTAAAAATGGGTACAAAGGTTTTAATACTATATGTTTTAGTATTAATATAATGATATGTTTTCTATACCTCTATACTAATATATACAATCAAATTATTTTTGTTCAGACGTATATAATGAGCTTAATATGAAATTTTTGTATGAATTCATTAAATGGGAGTTTTCAAAATATCGTAATAGTAAAATTAAATAAATTTCAAAACTTTGTAATCCTTTCTAAACGGCAATTACAGCATATTTTTACAATTAAATAAAAATAAATTTCAAATTTAAATACAAATTCAAAAGTTTTTATTCAAACTACGTTCCACCAGAGAAAATTTTTGTTCAGAACGTCATAGAAATTAAATATGATCTACTACTTCCTATTCTGTGCACATCGGATTTGTTAGCATAATATAGGTATGCCATTGATGTAATTGCTACATCAGTGAGGTATGCTTTGTAGGTGATAGTAATATATTCTTAAAGTTATATTAACTTGAGTATATTTTGGAACATTATGCAATTAGCTATGTGGTCTAAAACCCTTTTCTGTTACCATATCAATCGTCATTGTATAATTTCAACTTTACCACCCTCACCAGCTCGTTATTATAACCATTACTCATTTTAATTTGTGCTCATATACTAAACATTGCCTGATCAAGCCTCGTAACGAGTATTTCAATAACTAGACAGCGTTGAAATATAAATAACCACAAACATCTCATAACAAGTTATCCAGCATGTCATGTCTGTACAGTTGGGTGCATAATCTTTACTTTCGATCTGACTGAACCCGGGGTCACTTTGTAACATCTTCATTGAGAAATCACTTTGAATGTTACGACTTTGACATACGTCCTGGACGTGGGAAACCATATACTTGGATAACTTGCTAGAGGTATTTTTGTTTTAGTTTGAGGTTTTGTGGGTTTGAAAGAAAATGTTATAACAGTTGAGAAAGGAATATTAAGGTAGTTTGGACATATAAACAATCGATGAAAGGAGATTGACAAAATAAGTGTATGACAACAATGTGCATGATATACTTGGTGTCGATTTACAGCAACACACTTACCACAAACAAATGGAAGATGTTTATGAATGGTCAGATAAAAAGCACATATCGTGTATGCATGAAGATTTGATACATACAAAACGTAGGAATATTAATATATAAAAAATGTTGATTATATCATCCATAGGTGAAGAAAAAAATATACATACAAGATATCGCGGGATATCAATATAACAAAATTTTAGCTGTTACTTCTATCAATTCTTTTTTGAGTCAAATTACGCTTAATAGAATTTATAATTACAATACAGATCTAGATTTAAGTCTACTACTATTTCATTAAAAGAATTTGAGCTTCGAATGACAAACGCGTTTTGTTTGAACTTGCTATTGACGACGGGTGTATGGAGTAATGCTCTCTGCTGAGACCAGGTTGATTAGTCAGTTATGTTACTTTTGAGATCCATACTGGATAAAAAATGTAGACCAATGTACGCAAAACATGTACGTATGTCAAGATAGCAATTGTAGATTCATCGTCTCTATCAATAGGAAACAGGTGTGATACTACGTATGTATGTAGGTTGAGGTATACTAAAGACAAATCAAGGTTATTGTAAGCTGTTATCGCCAATCACGATCTCTCCACGTCCTCGCGAGGGACGCCAAGAGACATAGCCTCCCACAGGATAGACTAGGCGTAGTGCTGGGAAGTTTCTTTCCCCGTTTCTTCTCTCCCAGCCATAACACGTTGCGAAACGGCAGTAAGATAGCGTAGGCCGCCGCGAACCGCCGATCCTGGTCCGCCGGGATCCTTCTTCTCGGGCTTTGTATTACCCGTCACCCGTTCTCAATTAGCTCATTGTGTCGCCCATTGGCGGGCATCATCAGATTTATTGCGGAGCGACGTGCGTCTGATATCGTTCTCGCGGACGACTGTCGGTGGCGGCCGATCGCATGCCGTGCGAGTGTGCGATGACGTTGTAAGCGCTGTGCCTGCGCCGATTTCATTGCAGTCTGGCGAAACAAGAGTCATGCCGCGGGTTTGCTCGTCTAATTAAAATTTATTATATTTTTATTCATTTGTATGTGGTTCCCACACTACTCCCTCGCCGAGACCGTTGCTTGCATAGGTCGATAGTAGTCAGGGAAACGTACTTCTCTTCCACTTCGAGTAGTCCTCTTTTGTTCTGGTTCCGTGCTTAGCGTGTTCTCTTTGGCCTCCTGGGTAATGTAGGCAGGTTTAAGTCGATCGATGGTGACTGTGGACTCTTTACCCTGGATCAGGATCTTAAAAACTTTCTCCCCTCTTTCTAGAACTTTATAGGGGCCAGTATATGGAGTTTCCAGTGATTTCCCTACTGGGCCGCGACGAAGGAAAACGTAGTCGGCGGTCTTCAGATCTTTGGGTATGTAGAACGTCTTATTATGGTGCCATGTAGCTGGAACTGGTGCAAGATTTGCCATGTGGTTCCTCAATCTGGACGCGAAGCCTGGGTATTCGATGGTACGAAAAACTCACCAGGAAGTCGCAAGGGTTCGCCGTATACGAGCTCGGCTGGAGAAGCTTGTATGTCCTCCTTCCACGCGCTGCGAATTCCCAGCAGCACGAAAGGAAGAACTTCACTCCAGCGATCGTTAGAGTGGCACATTATGGCAGACTTGAGATGGCGGTGGCGGCCGATCGCATGCCGTGCGAGTGTGCGATGACGTTGTAAGCGCTGTGCCTGCGCCGATTTCATTGCAGTCTGGCGAAACAAGAGTCATGCCGCGGGTTTGCTCGTCCAATTAAAATTTGTTATATTTTTATTCATTTGTATGTGGTTCCCACAGATTCATCTCCCTCTCATGGCAACAGTCCTGCCGAAGTAAAACTCCCTAGGGAGCTCCCTCCAGCAAGCCGCCCCCGGGCTCGAGCCCCAAAAACCCCGGTAAAGTTGTGAGGTCTTCGGACCAACAACATAAAGTCAAGTCAAAAAAAAAAAAATGTAAGCTGTTAATGAAATTCGAAGTTCAGTTAAACAAGTTAAAGAAAATTCATCTTCTAAGTATATACTACTAATATTTTACCAAGTAAAAGAATTTAGGTAACCGATATATCAGTCAAGTATATTGCAGAAACGATAACAATAGACGAAAAACGGCTGAATTCTAGAGTGGAAAAAGGGCCATGAAAAATAATTTAAGACACTAACTACGTTATCCTGCTCGATGACTAGAAGTTTTCTAGTAATATATTACTGGTGCTATACATAATACATTTTTTGCATTAGTGTTGTTTTGCTACTTTAAATATAGAGCCTGTTATTATCGTGTCGATTGCTTTTTATACTAAACTTCATAAATATAATTATATACAAGAAAGTGTTGCAATCTTGTAGTCTATGAAATATTGCTTGCAGCTATTCGTATTTTCGAGTCTAGAGAGAGACTCTGAAGCATCCAGTAAGAGTTCACTAAGAAAGATGTAATATGTAGAAATGAGGTTGAACAGATCATCAAAGAATTCAACAACGTACAGAGATACCTCTCTACGAGTACACTAACTTCCACGATTATTATTATATTGACTCAAGTGTATGTTCTTATACGTCGCATAATTTCCGAAAAAACAAAAAAGGGTATAGCGCAGGGTCTCCTAGTTTTTATTGCATATTCAGGAGGGTCGATTTATTTACTCTGTGCCTTCGAGCAATATCCTTTTTTTGTCTTGTTCAGAGATAAAATTTGTTATGAGCGAGAATATGCGTTCTATAATGTTGCGATGGTATCGGTTTTATTGTTTCAAAGTAAAGGTCGTGTAGCTTTTTTATTGGGGCTTGTTTTTTAGATGTCGTAAGAGGTTCAGCTGGTACTAAGGTTTTTTGCTACAGCGCTTGCACGGTTCTCTATGTTGAAAGGGTTTAAGGTTGGTTGATTTAAAGTATGTCTTGAAAACTATAAAACTTTTGCAATGATCATGTTTTACATGAATTTTGTTAATAATTCAATATTTTTACAATTATTTTACAATTTCTGTTTTAAACATGGTATCAAATTTAGATAAGTTTATGTCAAATTAGGTTCATTCGATACTATTGGACCTAGCAAATAAAGTGAAGCAAGCAGTTATTTATCATTTCCATCTGATTTTTTCATTATGGTGTGATAGATTTTAAACATTGATAATCTTGATCTGCTGGGTTTCACGCGAAATTTGACTTGATTCTTGACTTGCACATTGTTAATTAGACCAAAATACTACCTAAAGGTAACCTAGCTAAGTCTCATGTTTTGTGTTAGGGTTCTATTTCAGGATATATTTATTGTAGATACCATTCTTTAATAATGGATCCATCTGCATTAAGCATCTATACTCTAACTATACTATTCTAACCTTTGGTAGATTAGTGGTTAAAGCATTTGCGTCTCAAACTGAAATGGGGTAGAATCCAATACTGACCAGAAAAGTATGCACCCATTAAAGTAATTTCTGACCTAATATGCATACTATACAATTACCACGTGTTGACACTGAGGATAAAATTCGCGATGTAACCTGCACATCGAGATAACCCGCCGCACAACCTTTGACAAACAAGTCGGGTTTACTATCAATTCCCATAAGAAATCCCGTTTTATCCGTGCGGGACGGAGAGAGAATACAATTTCCTACAGCCGGGCTGTTGCATCATCATCATCCGAGCGTTAAATCCCGGTTGCGTTCGGAGCGTTCACTCCGACGCCCAGGGTCCGCTTTCCTACTTTTCCTACTCCACTTCGCGCGGTCTTCAGCATCCCCCGTTTTGAGACCATAGGCACGCATGTCATCCTTCACGACGTCAAGCCAGCATTTCTTGGGCCTTCCCCTTCGACCGGGACCTGGCGGAGGCGGCATGGCTAGACATTTGTTCCCCACGTAATTAGCCGGTCTGCGTAAAACGTGGCCGTACCAGCGTAAGCGACACTCTTGCAGTTTGTCTGCTATGTCACGGACATGAAGACTGCCACGGATGCGGGAGTTCCTGACCCGGTCTTTCCGCGTCATTCTACACATCAATGCAGCATATTCATCTCCGTGACACGCAGCTCTTGCTTGTGTCGCTCAAGTACTGGCCACGCTTCACTGCCGTTCACAGCCGGGCTGTTGCAAGAGGCAATAAAACAACCCACAGCCAGGTAGTAGGGCATTTGCTCATCTAGAGTATGTAGAGTATGCCGCTATAATACCTTGAGTTGTATTTCGGCATTAGTGGCCAGGTTTCAGTCTCTTTCAGAGAGTGGCGGCACATTGCTAGCACTTTTGGTGTTACAAATGTCCATAGGCGATGGTAACCGCTTTCCATCAGGTGGGCCGTCTGCCTGTCTGCTGAACTGACGCAATAAAAAATGTTATTATTATTATAAGTCTATACATTAATACGTGAAGCAAATACAGCGAAAACTTTGTACCCATTTTTACGAAAATTGCGCGGAGGAGTATGAAATTTAGCACAATTATTACTTAAAATCGTTTTTTAAATTTAAAGAAACTGCTTAGCAACTGATTAGTGAAATCTTAGCCATAAACTCCTCTTTAGTCGAATATTTTGGGTAAACCTATATTAATCATTCAAATTTCGTTTACTGTGCTTCTAGGTAAACAACAGGTAATACACGTTTATACGTGAAAAATAAGATATTAATAGATTGGAGTCTGATTATGATTCTCTTACTTAAGAGATGCCTAATCATTTCTTAATGAGATTATTATAAGTAAGGCCGTTATAGTTTATATAGAGAAGGAGTGCAGAATGCTAATTTTTTTTTATTATGCATAAAAATATATTAAATCAATAAAAAAACATTTCACACTAACATGTATATTAGGGTGGTCGTTAAAAATTAAATTTCTTGCGACGCCCCCTAAAAAGCTTCCTTTTAATGAAAAAACACTGAGATTTTTTTAATAATTTTTTCAAGTCAAGACATCACGTGCCTCAAGACGATTCAAGTTAAAACTAAAAATATAAGAAAAATTGAAAGATAAGCTTGAATCACGAAGAATTTTAAACTTTCTCTGAAACTATAATTTGGAATTCATCACTGAGAATGATAATACGGAAGGTATTTCATTGTTAAAACTTTTCCAATCTTAAAATAATTATTACTTCAAGTATGAAGATGTTTCCTGAAAAAATATGATATTACCCAAAAATTAACTTGAATCGTCTTGAGGCACTGGTCTTGACTTGAAAAATTATAAAAAAATCCCAGTGTTTTTTCATTAAAAGGAAGCTTTTTAGGGGGCGTCGCAAGAAATTTAATTTTTAACGACCACCCTAATGTATATGACACACACACCATACATTCTTTTCTTTATTGTTTAAGTCAAATTAACAGTGTAGCCTTGGCGAAATTGGAGATTATAGAATACAGAACCTTAATAATGTTCAAACTTATAATTTCAATTAATTATTAGGGTCGAATTTCGACCACGAGCGACCACTAGCAGTTATACACATTATCTACAATTTGATTATTTTTCTTAATTCAAAAACTTCTTTTATCCTCGTAAATTAGATTGCACGTAACTTAAAAGTTGAGTAGGCTTAATTAGTTCCATTCTCATGGGTCGGGCTTCCGCTTTGTTTGTGGTCATTAAACACGATTTGAATTTTAATTACTGAAACTAAACTCATTTCCAAAATGGAAAGTGTGAATTCGGTTTATCTTTTGTTAATCTTGTTAAGTAATACAGAGTTTTTATAATTACGAGATTTTTACGGGGATTCACTAGGGTTAACTTTGGTGGGGTATTCATTGCGGAGCCGGGTAGCCTATTCCCGTAGCCCTGGCATAAGGCGAAGGACGGAACACCCAGGGGTTTTAGTGGGTATCCCTAAGTGGGGAGTGGCAATAGCGTGGCACCGGTTCTGACCGGGCACGCTAGTGCCACCCCCGATCTGGCGAATCCCACACTGTCTCACCGGGTCGCGAGCATCCCCGGTGGGGTATTCATTCAAAAGTACCTCAGTTTGTGGAACAAAATGTATTGTATATTTAACTCCGTTATGGAAAGTGTTACTTCATTTCATTATAATAGCGTTATAAACAAAACTATTAAGAGAGAAAAAAAACTGAAAAACGTCACTTTCATCTAGAACTATATAATAATTAATCTGTTGTAGGTATCGAGTAGTGTAGGTATTGTACAATGACTATAAAATTACAAAACAGAATTATAATAGCCCATAAAAGTCCCACTGCTGGGCTCTGGCCTCCCATTATAGGGGTAATGGACAGTATACCTGCCACGCTTGTCCAAGGCGGCTTGGCAGGTTTCACATCGGTTATCTCGATGTGCAGATTTCATAACGATGTAAGCATGTAGTAATTGTAACTATACACACATTAGGTCAGAAAAATACCTAAGTGCTGCATGCGTTCATGCCCTTTGGAGCACGTGCGCTAGCCATTAGCTACCACAACAAAAATATCAGGGGCGCTGATTCAAACCAGCATATTCCGAAAATACTTTTTTATCTGAAATCAGAAATCTTTTGTTCATAACAATGCTATACATCAATTTCAATAATATGACTACGGTCTTAGTTATCATAGATAATGCTCGACTCATTCTATAGTAACTCTGTGTATTGGATCACGTGAGAAAACTACTGCACGAATTTAAATAAGACCAGTATATCATCAAAGGAGATTTAGCTATAGCCTCAGACCTGGGGCCCAATTGCTAGTGTAATGTTGATAGTGTCAAAAATCGTATTCTACTAAATCCACAATATCTTTTCGATATCGTCGCGCAGACTAATAATAGATTTTTTTTTATTATCATCAGCAGAAATGGCGTTAGCCGAAATGAATATTGCAAATCAAAAACTATAAACTTTTGTTTCGCTAGTTTTCGCTTATCTACAAAGATACAATGGTGTGCCACGGGTACGCCATTGACATTTGCAGAATAGCTAAATCAGGCAAATCTACTATTGATACTAGTGTCCGGATATTTTGACGAGATAGTAATAGCAGATTATGGCCGAAAAGATAGCACTGCGGTCCCATGTTTTTGCCATCGTTGCAATTCAATAAAAACATCATCGTGCCAACGCTAACGAAGTTCTGCTGGCATTGCAAGGTAAATAAAATCCTATAAAACAAAAGTCATAACAAAGAATGTATTACTTACACGAACAGTTCAAATAAGTAATATAAATCAAAAACAGACAGCGATGAAAACAGCCCTATGTTATCTAAATGAAGATACAATTTATTGAAAACTATTTTTGGAAAAAAACAAAACAAAAAACAATGACCCGCTAAGTTTCTCATACAACGCATAAGGCTCGATCAATCAATGTCTGGCGAAATAAAAAAGGTGAACCCGAGTAAAGTTTTGGGTCGATTGAAAAAAAAAACTTCGAAATGGGTAAGATTTTTTTGTTGGACCCCAGGACGGTTTCAGATTGTAACGCAGTTTTGATGCTGTCCAACTAGTTTCGTTTTTTAAATGAGTTCCAAAAAGGTTTGTTACATTGGCGGCTGTTTTGGCGGGTATTATTTAAATTGATTTGAATGTTTTGGTATATTTATAATATTATAAAACTCTGTCTGTACGTAGAAGCTATTTAAAAAAAATATAACTGGAATAGACTACATATGGAGAACATGGTGTGATTTTTAGATTTTTATCTATTTGTCTGCTTGTTTGTTTTTCACGTGACTACTGAGCTACAGTTTTCGCTAGAAAATTCTAAGACTTAAAATTTGTGCTAATTTTTATCCTGGGAATTCAGCAAGATTTTTCTGGAAACGATTGAAAACGATAGCAAAATTATTTTTTAAATCCTACGGTACTTTGTTCCCCGGGAATCCCGCGGGAATTTCCAGTCAAGCGTGGACGAAGTCGCGGCATATCCTAGTTTCATATAACAAAATAAATACGCTTATTTATACATTTACATAACAGTACCTACCTTAAATTATTGCACCATTTTTTACAAAATTCTTACATAACCTCTAAAATTGAATACTTCTCACAAGATAAGTTTTTAAAATGTACGTAAGCGAAGACACTTGAAAGTCATAGTGAACGATAAATCGGTAGAGCCACATTAACTTTCTATCGTATAATTGTTTACATTTCAGTATTATAGTGTTGTAAATAACAGGAAAGGACAACTAAAAACCATTTTATGGCAAATAAAATAGTCTTACGACGGCACTTCTAGTACTGGGGCTCCAGGTCATAGAGACAGTGGGCGCGTCCCTTCAGTATCTCACAACGCCCAAATGCCCCCCCTGCCGTTCCACATGGCGACCACGGTCTTTAAGGTCGTGGCGCAAACGTCACTAATGACGTCATGATTTTCTCTACACAGCGTTCACAACGATCCATGTTAAGAGGCGGATCGCATAACCGTTCCATTTGAATTTGCGATTGTGACGCCGGCAAGCGAGTGGAACGGGAAATATCGTGGTCGTGAACGTGGCCGTTGTAAGTCTTTTGTGGAACGTAGCCAATGTTACATTAAAAAAAAACACGTCAATATTTTTTTTCAATTATAATGCTTGGTAATAGGGTTGCGAACACATGTTACAATAAATGTTAAAATATTTACATACAAAAGAAGAGTTAAAATTACATCTTTGCATCTTTTAAATTGCCATAATAGAAGTAACTTTAAGTAAATACTCGTCGACCATTCCGCAATGCTTGAAGATCAAAGTCTTCGAGCAATGCGGCCTACCCATCATGACATACAGTGCCTAAACACTGACAGTGGGACTGTTCCAAAAATTCAAAGTTGCTCAACGGGCTATGTTAGGTCTTTCTCTTATGGATATCATTAGAAATGAGAACATCCGTAAGAAAACGAAGGTAACCGACATAGCTCGCAAAATTAGCAGATTGAAGTGGCAGTGGGCCGGTCACGTCTGTCGCAGGAGCGACGGCCGATTGAGCAAAACGAGTCCTGGAGTGAAAACCACGTCTCGGCAAACGTAGCGTAGGACATCCGCCAGCCCGGTGGAATGACAACCTGCGTAAGGTCGCGTGCAGGGTCTTGATGTCCTCATCCAACACGGGAAACCAGGATACGTGCCGGGTACTTGGGGAGGCCTACGTCCAGCAGTGGACTGAGATTGGTTGAAGAAGAAGAAGTAACTATGATTAAGTATCAACTACAATTTATGCATTATTTAACTCCTTTCATTTGTATAATTTGTTAGACGATAACAAATTACAACAGTTGACTTGACTGTCCACATCCTTATATGGCTGAAGGATTTACTTGAAGATTTATTCTTGAAACTCGAATGATATGATGTATAATGCATACTTGACACTGACTATGTACACAAATCATGCAGTGTTATTTAAAAGCTTGTTTTTTAAGACATGCTTTTTTATATATATTTTTTTAAGTTTTACGTTACAATTTTTTTTGCTTTTGCAATTTCATTTTTGTCATCAGGCATTTTGCATGCTTGTTCCAAGAATGCAAAGTCATACAATCGTGAGTGGAGAGGAACTGGTTTTAATTCAGCTTACAAAACTAGCTAGTCAAATACGAAATAATAGGTTCTTAGCAAACATTATTTTTCAAATTTTGTATTTTGGTAATTGTTTCTAAATTGCATGAAAGGTAGTTTTAAATAAATTTTGAGTAGGTTCTAATTTTTTTTGGGAAAAAAGCAAAAAATAAATAAATACATAGTTAAATCTGAAATATTTAAGTGTTCACAACCCTGCTTTTTAATTCTCCCCTTCTCGCTAGACTCTTATATTGGCTAGAAGAAAACTCTTTCAGGGTTAATCTCGCCTTTGTGCATCACCACTATTGTATAATTTTGAATGTAACTTTTTGTGTACAAGAATAAAGAAAAATAAAAAAAATATAATAAAGATATAATAAAAAAACAAAAATAAACCGCTGCCTTCATCTATGACAGAGGACTAGGCAAAAAAAAACAGTCTTCGACATTTCACCAAAACAAACAAACATTGCAAGGTAAATAAAAGCTTATAAAAAATAGAAGTAGAGAGGAACAAATGTAGCAGTGGGTATCGTCAATCTTCTCGAATGATATGCACGTATTCACAGATATAGCACCCGCAAGATAACACCGCTACACCTGCCATCATTCACGTTGCCTAACCTAATTCATCCTATACCATTCACTCCATTTCGACCCATGAAACGCCGTAATAAAAATTATGATTACGCCTCACTTTGACGATGCCCATATTTCTAGCTGTTAAGAGATGCTTTCATAAAGACGGTGTTTTATAAGAAGATTTTTGATTTTTTTGTTGTTATAAGTTCTTCCTGAGACGTGAAATGGACTTAAATTAATTTTAGATTTAATCTATATTTAAGTATACTATAAATGTTATGAATCTAAATAATAATAACCCAGTTATATATATTATTAATGTTATAAATCAATAACTTTCTGTCTGTCTTTCTGTTTTCACGTAAAATACTGACGATTTGGCTGAATTCGTACGTGTGTAAATTAATACTGAGGATGACAAGGTAATTTTCATTTGCTTTTTGTAATTTGCCTATTGTAATTTGGCTTTTTGTAATTTTGCCTTTTTTCATTTTGGCTTTTGTCATTTTGCTATTTGGTCATTTTGCCTTTTGATCATTTGACCTTTTGTCATTTTGGCCTATTTGGTCATTTTGGCCTTTTGATCATTTTGACCTTTTTGGTCATTTTGACCATTTTGATTATTTTGGCCTTTTTGGTCGTTTTTGCCTATTCCGTCATTTTAGCCATGTCGGTCACTGTGGTCTTTTGGTCATTTAGACCATTTTGGCCTTTTTGGTCAAGTTTTGTAACTTATTTTGTTGACAGATAGACGGGGGATGGTATATATAATTGTCGATATAAAATGAAGTGAATCTTCCGTGGGCAAATTCATAAAAATGTAATATAATATAACCTGTAGCACTTGCTCTATAAACAAGAGACACGCACTAGAGGTTAACCCGCGGCGCAGCCGCGGGGTAAACTCTAGTATTATATATAATAATCGTCTTGAGGCACGTGATGTCTTGACTTGAAAAAATTATAAAAAAAATCTCAGTGTTTTTTCATTAAAAAGAAACTTTTTAGGGGGCGTCGCAAGAAATTGAATTTTAACGACCACCCTAATATATATATATATATATATATATATATATATATATATATATATATATATATATATATATATATATACATACATACATACATAACATCACGCCAGTCCTTGCGGGTAGCATGAATAGCAGAGCCATTTAGCTTAT
This sequence comes from Dendrolimus punctatus, assembly GCA_012273795.1. Taxonomy (NCBI): domain Eukaryota; kingdom Metazoa; phylum Arthropoda; class Insecta; order Lepidoptera; family Lasiocampidae; genus Dendrolimus; species Dendrolimus punctatus. The sequence goes on along the minus strand of CM022534.1, from coordinate 2,088,549 downwards.
TCTTACACCTCACTTGCTTCTTTGAATTCATAGCTTTGTCATGCACGCTCGTCTATTTTAGGTCCTACATCACCTCTGCTAGTACACATCAATTGATCATGGAAGTGTGTCGTGGCTTCCTCGACTTCTGCATCATCCACTTTTGCATTGTATATTATATATATATATATATATCGAGTCGTAGAGTTGTTGTTAGTTTAGTTCTCGGTTAAGTGATTTAATTAATTGTTTTTTTTATTTTATGTAGTAAAAATGTAAGTTCTTCCTGAGACGTGAAATTGTTTTAATTAATTCTGTATTTCATCTATATAATTATAATTAACAATATACTCAATGTAAATGTTAAATTTTATTATTTTATTTTTTGTAGTATTATTTTAGTTTTGTTGTATATTAATTTTAGTATTATTATTAGTAAGTTCGTGCTGAGATATGAAATGTACTTAAAATAATTTTAGATTTAATATATATAGGACAGAACAATTGTTAAAAATAAATATATAACACAACTAACTTAATATGTACAACCCGAAATCTTGTTTTTATTTAATTGATAATTGTTATCTTTATTTCTAATTTTAATTTTTAAACTAGACATACAAATTCACAATATCACAAGTCACACATAACACGCACACACATACACACACAACACACACACACACACACACACACACACACACACACACACACACACACACACACACACACACACACACACACACACACACACGCACGCACGCAAGCACGCACGCACACATTCATACATATTTCATCCCTTTTTTTCTTTTAAATGAGTGTAACAATAATTTCACAATCAGAATTGTACCACTAGGAAGGAGGTCCCCAAGATACAGGTCGACCTAGTTTGGGGACCAATGACTCAGAAATTTGTGAATTATGTTTTTTTTTCTCAATAAATTATTTTATTTTGAATTTTTTTGAATTATAATTCACAATACACTCGATGTAAATGTTAAGAATCTAAATAATAATATTCCCAGTAATATAATAAACTGAAAGTGAAAGTTGGAACTATGGACCAGTGGTTTAGGTTAGTTCTCGGTAAGGTATTTTTTTATTACAAAAACAAATTCACATATTTTTTCTGGTCTAGGTTTGCTCCGAAAGTTGCTCTATATAATATAATGTTCGTTAGTTTGCCGATTTAGTAAAATATTCATTGCTAGTTAAAAAATTACTTTAATAATTTTTTTAATGTACATTAAAATTGATATATTTTGTATTAGGAAATAGGTGGACAGAGAAATAAATGGATATTGTCACATTATAAGGATTCTTTTAGTTGCAATAAGGGCATGGTATACTATAAGAGGTTTAATATAGAAGAGAGAGGCTTAAGATGTACCTAGATAAAGATATTTTTTTAGTTTTTTGTCTTTGGTCGTGTTACTGTTTAATTAATATAATTTATCATGAAAAGCGCTTATAAAATGTAATCTCATATTAGAAAATAAAGTGTCTAATAAAATGAGCTATCCTATTTCCAAAAAGTAATTTTAAGTATCAAACTTAACATATATCGATCGTGTATCCTCTCTGAGCGTAGAGCTCTCTTCAGCGAATGAATATTTATAACGTGCGAGGCCAACATTTTTATCGTTTCTTTCCTGCTACCTGCTTCAAGTTTGGAATCCACTAAAACCAGCCAACGGCTTCGTTTGGGGGACCCATGCTTTTACTGCCTCAGCCTGGTTAGGGACAGTTCACATTTAGACAATTAGATTATTCCAATATGAAGTATACTGAAGTAATTTCTCTTGTTTCACAATGCCATAGCAAAACAAGAGCTCTAATCTGTAGTTGCACAGACTTATCCTCCGTACATACATAATATGCCTACAAAATCGTACAAAGCGTAATGTAAACATCCATCTATTATAATAAATATTCAGCAGTAAAAACCCTGTATACGAACCAAAGACACTTTGTAAATAACCATAGAGGTGTGGAAATTTAAATGTATAGTATAAACTAATTATTGTAAAATCGTGTAAAGTAGACAAGTGTAAAAAATAGTTAAATAAATATAATAGATAGTAATAAAACAGTAAAAAAAAGTATATAATAAATACATAGTAAATATTATAGTAAAAAGAAATTAGTATAAAATACATTGTATTGGTAATAAGAGTTTTTGAAAGAAGAAGAGTAAGAAAATAATAAAATAAAAAATATCTTAATCCACTTTCCCTTGTAAAAGAAATAAAAAAAAGAAATAGAAAACCCTCTGTCATGTCACAAGACGGTGGATGAAGGTGTTAAAAAAATAACCTTTCTTAAGCTTGGCTATGAATTTTCTATCCGATCTAATGATACCATACCACATTTCTATGTACCCTGTTTTTTTTTAATTCGAGAAAAATGGCCTGACGAATAGGACAACGTGCCCTAAAATACAAAACGTCACTATAAATTGGTATTTCCAAGACTATAAGTTATAATTTTTTAAATATTTTAAGCTCAGCACTACCAGGGCCACCTCCATCGCTTACCCAAAATGTGATAATTGTAACAATTAACACATATACGCTGAAAGTTCTGACAAACGCTTCCTTTACTTGGGTCGGTTCCTAATTTGTTGATGTGGTCTCGTCCGCTCGATTAGTCTAATACAGATTCAAGACTAGAAGATCATATGTATAATGTGGTTCTTTTTGATGTACATACAATTTGCTACTTATTTACTTGATTATTTGCAAGACATCTAAAAAAACTATTGGCGATTGGGGGATAAAATTTGGCCAGGATGGCAGAACATATTTTTTTGACCAGGTTCCAGTCTCCCTTAAGAGTGCAGTAGCCCATTTGTAGCACCTTTGGTGTTGCAAAGGTCCATAGTGGTAGATGAGTAAATAGATAGATGGGAACCGCTTTCCACCAAGTGGGCCGTCTACCTGTCTGCTTAACTCCTGCAATAAAAAAAACAAAAGAAACATCTCTCTTTTCTTTCACCATATCTCAATTACTAGGGATCGGTACAATATGTATTTTCCTTCTACCCTCCTCTATTCTGACATACATCTTCCGTCACATTACAAATCATCATATCATCCTTCACATAATCCATCCATCTTTTTTGGTCTAACTTTACCTTTTTACTCATTCATTTTGTAGATTAACATTCTTTTTGTCAGGTGACTTCCATCCACTTCACTTTCAGGATGGCAGAACGTATAGGATTGTAATGGCGGCATAATCTAGACCAGCGGTGGTAGCAATTCAGATAGGGAAAAACCCGAACCACTTGGCTGACAGTCTGGGGAACAATTCTGATGTATCAATCGTAGCGTTATGAAGATAATTATGCAAAGTACGATACAATTGCGATAGTGTCAAAAATTCGTATTCTACTAAATCCACAATATGTTTTCGATGTCACCGCGGCGGAGAAAGAATAGTAATTCCTGCGGCCGGGCTGCTTGTCGTAGGAGGCGACAAAATAACCCACAGCCAGGTGGTTGGGTCTTGTCTTGATAGCAACCACCCCTGGTCTAGAGTATGTTGCAATAACAAACTTGAGTTGTCTTGCACATTAGAGGCCAGATTCCCGACCCATCTACGAGTATGAGGACATTGGTAAATACTTAGTGTTGCAAATGTTTACAGGATACGCTAACTAGTTTCCATCAGAGTTCGGCCATCAGCCTATCTGCTGTACTAAAGATATAAAAAAGCAGCAATGAAAAGTTGAATTGTCTTAAAGACAGGGATTCAAGTTTTGCGATTAGCCGACGAAGCCCAGAACAAAACTTAGTTCAAACTAAGATGCTGAAAGAGGTAGTTAAATAAATTAGTCTTCTATCTGCAAAGAAAGCATTGGAGTTGAATTCTTAGAATGAGTTTTGACGTGATAGTGCGGTGCAGAAATCCGCGATCTTTCATCACGTGTGATAATGAAACTTACAGTGATCTACTTTCCTCTCCCACTATCTCTCCCTCTCCCCTATTTCAATCCTATATTCCACTCCGTCTATCCCATTCCTCCTGTCTGATGCCTCTATCTAATTTCTTTATCCTATGCTCTTAATCCTATCCTAAAGGTTGGCAACGCGTTGCCTTCTCCATTGATGTAGAGAGGACAGCTTATAGCCGACGGTAACCACTTTCCATGAGCTAAGCCGTCTGTCTGTTTGCTATCTTCACAATAACAAAATAGGTCGGAAGATACGTTTCTGCCTACTCCTCTGATATAAAAGACGTGAGAACCGAATCCTACAGCGTCTTATAAACTCTCCCTTATAAACCCAAATTGGGATTCGCTTGTCGCGTCAACATAACCAAATATGGGAGGCCGTCGACGCGATTTGATTTTTGTCTATTATACTTTCAAATTTTCACATTCGCAAAACTTTGGCAATCTCATAAAAAGCGATTTATAAATCGCCATCATTATTTCTGAGTGGTTTTCCTCTTGCAATGGTGATTCATCTGTTGCTAACAAATTCAGTCGATTATTTGTACATTGTTCGCTAAATGTTACTAGTTTTTTCTTTTTTTTTTATTTATTATCCCATATGCTTTACATTCATATACGTTAGAAATCACATTTCAATTGTGGCTCAGAATCCTCATGGGTTTATTCGGTTATCATCGCCTATGGACATTTGCAACGACAAAGGTGTTACAAATGCGCTGCTGCTCTCTTGAGGGCTGAAAAAAGGCTGAAATTGTATTCATTCTCCGTTCCTGCACGGATAAAATAAATGGTTGCGGGAATTAGTATACTTTCTCTTTTTCTGTATGGGTACCCTATAGAATAAAGAACTGACGCTAGTGCACTGGTGTCAGAAGTGGGATTGGAAGATAAAATGCCAGTAATGTCAAGAGACGGCGTCAACACTCGTGCTAGGGCCACCGCCCAGCAACAAGAGAATTTAGAACCGGAGAGCTCTGTGGAAGAAAACCCTGGGGAGTCAAAAATGGAACGTATTAACATCATCCTAGCGTTCAATGCCCGTTCACTTAGACGTCCAAGGTCGATACCCTACTTTTATTCTCTACATTGCGCGGTCTTCGGAATCCCTTGTATTGAGACCATTGGTACGCATTTCTTCCTTCACAACGTGTAGTCAGCATTTCTTGCACTTACCCCTTCAACCAGAACCTGTTGACCATAAACTATCTGGTTTTCGTTAAACGATGCCGTCTCAGCATAAGCGACTGTCTTGCAGTTTGTCACTATGTTGTATCTTCATATATGTATATAAATCATATATGTATTTATTATTAAAATGTAAGTAGTTCGTACTATATGTTACGTATACCACCATCGCCATTATCATCTCAATTCATTCCTGGGGTTGTCTGGAAGAGATCGCTTTTTAGGGATAAGACCGCCCTTTGTGCATAAGTAGATAATTATAATGTTAGTCTTTAAGTTCATGTTTGTATTGGTGTACAATAAAGTGTTATCTATCTATCTATGTTACGAACATGGAGACTGCTGTGGATGCGGGTCCTGACGATCCCACCGCGTGACTACAAATCCACCACAGCATATGCATTCCGTGTTCAATGTTTAGCTATAAACAGTATTTGAGTATATTGTTACAACTCTGGTCCCGACAAAAACAAAATCTACATGCATATCTGAAACAAAGCACATTTATTACCCGTCGGCATTTGAATTAATAACATTTAAATTCTTTTGTGTACTTTGTCTTTAAAATTTGTAATTAGAAAACAGATGTGTCGGATTAATCGATCGACTTAGATTCGGGGACATTGCAGTTGTGCAGTATAAAATATGACCTAATAAAGGCGGCAGTCAATCGAACGATAACCACGAGCGAAGCGAGACGTGTATACTACAATCGGGAATGTAATAAGAGACGGACTTTGCGCGTTTTATTGAATTATGATCTCTTACATAACGTTTGGACTTGTCGTGTTCGGTTATATTTGTACCTGTGTTATATGTTTGTATATTCTAATAAACCTATTGTAATTCTAAAGGCATTTTAATTCAAGTCTCGCGACTTGTAACAATATTCTTTCTTTCTTTATTCCTTATAGTACATAAAAAGTTAAATACACGATTATAAAATAGTGGTGATGTACAAAGGCGAGATTTACCCTAAAAGAGTTTTCTTCCAGCAAACCTATGAGTCTAGCGAGAAGGGGTGAAGCAAAAGGGCAGGGTTATATATATATATATATAATTATACTTAATATGAAATCATTGAGGAAGACAATACATAAAAACAATAAAAACTTCAACACATAACCCAAATACCGTGGCAATGTTACAAATAGAGGTCGCAATAACATAGTGAGATAGAAATCATAGTAGGGATATCTAAAAATACTTAGATCCAATCAGCGAAGGAACAATGACGATGAATACGAGATAGGCCTCACAAAAAGATCCCTCGGCGCTCGAGATCCAATGATAAGAAAATCGGGCTTAATATATTCACAGAAAATGTCTTTAAGATGCGCTTCAGTTGTTTTGAAGTTGGTTTGTAACGATTTGTATGGGACACCACAGCGACTATCGTGCCTATGAATATAATTATATTTCCAGTTTCGAATTTAAATTGCTGTTTATTGGTTATAATATAAGTATTAAGAATAAACTAAAACGTATAAAGAAACTACGTAAATATACTACGTATGCAGGATAAGATAATATATATATTAATACGTGAAGCAAAAATGCTGTACCCCTTTTTACGAAATTTGGCGGACAAAGAAGTATGAAATAGTAAAAGTGCATAATGATATTTTTTTTAAATTATGCGTAAGAAATACGTTAAATCAATACAAAAAATATTACACACTACCATGTATTTGACACACATACGCACTCTTGTTTATTTTTAAAGTCAAATTCATAGTGTACCCTTGGAGAAGTAAAAACACATTGGAGTTCGAATTTTTTGAATCTGAGCATTTTTATTCATTTACAGAAAATTCCCGCGGGATTCCCAGGCTATAAACTTGGGCCGATTTTAAGTCTAGGAATTAACTGTAGAGCAGTGAAAACCGCATTGAAATCGGCCCCGTAATTTTCACGTGAATCCCGAACAAACAGGCAAACCGACAAACAGACAAGAAATCTAAAAAAATGCATCGTGTTTTCCATCGTTTATATAGTCTATTCCAGTTGTTTTTTTTAATAGCTTCAACATGCAGAAAAGGCATGTTTAGAATTTTATTATATATGTGTACATTTACTTTTGAAAGAATATCTTCTAACATACCTTTCGAAAAATCCCGTTTGTCTGAACAAGACTCACGGGAATTCTCAAGTCTATCAGCATTATTAGCTGACATTAAGCGAACAGTCTCCATGAGGCAACCCGTCGTCCTAATAAACTTCAAACGCCCACGCGTATTCAACACTCCATTAACCGGGCTGCGTGCGTATCACAACAAACCATTATTGGTAGTACAGAAGACAATATTCAAACAATGTAGGTAAAAATATCTAAAGGGCGTACATGTTTATCTTCCCATGCCGTCACCCTAATCAAACATGTGACCTGTCTACTTTGAACGTGGAACAACTTGACACGACTCCGTCGGCAGTCAAGGGCTGAGGTCAGTAAAGCAATGTCAATATACCGGTGAAATCTTTAAGATCTGTAGGTAGATTTATATCTACTCATATATATGTATGTATAATTGTATACATGACTGTACACTGTGTTTTTCCTTATAAGATAATTTTTGAATAAAATTTTACATTTTTTTTTTACATTTTCTATTGTAATTATATGACTTTAAATGTGACTGAAGTTGCCTAAAACATTTAATCATCGTTAAATATTGTAATACATAATACAAAACCTGTTTTTAATGTATAAAAAACTAAAATGTATAAAATAACTTATTTCTAAAGCTATTATTATTAATATAAAGCTATATCTTGAAGTCGTTGCAAAGTAAAACATAAAAATTACTATATTTTGAAAATTACTAAGCACCTTTAAGATGTTTTAGATAATATATATAATAATAGCTTTAGAAATAAGTTATTTTATACATTTTTGTTTTTTAGTTTTTGAAATCGGTTTTATTTGTTACTTTTTAGTGTCTAGCTATGTATAGGTGGACCTACGAATGGTGCCACGCTTCTTAAAAAATATAGGTCCCAAGAAACCGGAACAAAAGAATGTTCGTAAAATAAAAACTACTGGGCCAAACTATGTCAAATTTTTGGGGGACCACATGGCAGCTATACCGCGTCGAACAAAAAAAGAATCACATAAATCGAATCATAAATCTCAGAGTAATCGGTGTATAATATGGAACGAAAAGGAAATATTTTTCATAAAAATATTCATAAAATGAAAACTACTGGGCCAAACTATGTAAAATTTTTAGGGGACCAATTGGAAGCTATTACGCGTCGAACAAAAAAGAATCACGTAAATCGGATCATAAATCACGGAGTAATCGGCGAACAAAAAAAAAAAAAAAAAAGATCCCGACGAATTGAGAACCTGCTCCTTTTTTCGAAGTCGGTTAAAAAATGATTTTCTTAAGTAAAACAATGTTTAGTTGGTATGTTGAAATTAATTTTCTGAAGATTTTCTAATTTTTGATTTACTTTTTATCGGGATGGCTACCACCCCTGGTCTAGAGTATGCACCCTAAACAATCTTGAATTATTCCGGCACCAGTGGCCAGGTTCCACTCCCCCTTAAGAGAGCGATGTTACAATTGTCCATAGTCCACATATTCGTAGATGCATCTCCGAAGGTTTTCTGTGTTGACAGATTTTGGCACGTACATGGACCACTCAGTTATAACCTTTCTAATTAATTGGCAATAAATAATTCCATGGGCGTGGCGTAACAGTCATAATGATTTAATACTGTGCTTTCATTATTTATAATCAAGCAATAGCTATGTGATAATAATGCGAATGATGCGAACCTACCTTTATGAGAAATAGGCGTGATCATTTCTATACATGTATCAATTAATCATTAATGTTACTGTTAACATCGTTACCACAATTTTATGGTGTAATTACTTCCGGAGGACGGTACTCGTTAGGGCGCTAATTGTTTGCTTCTCACGTAGCCAGATGACATATGGTTGTATCAGTCAAAGTCCGATATAATAGATTATAGGGGCGATACTTCCGAAGTAACATGGTCTTTCAAATTGAAGGGTTACAGGTCACGGTCTTATATAGTGTAGAATATAATAGAATATGCTGTTAGATGCCGTCAAAGAAATGCGCACACCTGCCTGTCGTAAAAACGCAGTTTATTACCCTTCCTGCATTCGGAGTTCTTTTGTTTACTTCGTGTTTAAAATGATCAATTAAGAAAAACAGCCTATTGTTAGTTTTTTAAGAGCTAAAGGATTGAAATAAATATATAGATACGAGTTCCAGGATTCGAATTAAAATACCGTTGGAATTACTATAGAATTTATAAGAACTATACAAACACGTATAACACAGGTATAAATATAACTGAACGCAACCAGTACAAACGTAATACACGATTCAATAACACTAACACAATAGCCACTATATAGCTCATCGAATGTACACGTTTTGTTTCGCTTGTGCCTCTCACTAGACTGCCTCATCTCTCAGTTGGGGCATTGTTTTATACTGCACCAATACAATATGTCTCGACACAGTACTCGACCGCACAACAATTATTTACAAGAATCACACCTGGCTAATGACCATCATAAAGATTACAATACACAATGGCCTGTTTTTATAATTACAAATTTAAACAAAAAGTAAACAAAAGAAGTTCAAATGTGGAAAGGTAATGAAATGTGATTTATGGCAGGTATGTGTGCATTCACTTTTGATAGATTTTTATAAAGAGTTCGTTATAGACACGACACATTCTTGTCAACGGATTATAGTATGATGTCTTGTTTTTACATACTTTTAAGATGATGTTTTGTTACACGTTTATTGCGTTTCGTGTTAGGGTCAAGATACTTAATAAATAAGACGAATCTAATTTTCCATGTCCTAATTTATTCAAATAGACGAGGTCAAATTGTGTGCGACGAACGTGTTATGGAGTGCAGCTTGTAAGACTGCGTGCAAGACCACTTTTATAACTTAAAATCCTAAGACATTTTCTTTGAAGGTTTTCGTAAATTTTAGAATGTACAGAATATCTATAATATAAATGCTTCGAACCAATCTATAGTAAAGTGTTATCAATACTGTGACAATCTAGGCGCCGACAAACACAAATTCATACCTGCATATCTGTAAAAACATGTTTCGGCGTTTGAACTAATTCTTTTATGATCTTCTTTTGTTTACTTATTTATTGTCATGCATTTACTAATTATTCTCGCAAAAAGTCCATTGTTTTATTGTACTTGTCTATGGCCGTTGCGGTCGAAACATTAGCCAGGTGTTACGGATTACAATACAATTATATTTGTATTTGTGAAGTATAAAATCAGGGCCCGATAGTGAAAACAGACAGTCGAGCGAAAACCACGAGCGAAGCTAGTCGTGTGTACTACAATTCAAAATTAAGTGACGGACTTTGCGCGTTTGATTGAATTACGACCTTCTGCATTACGTTTGGACTTGTTGTGTTCGGTTATATTTCTACCTGTTTTATACGTGTTTTCATAGTTCTAATGAAATCTATAGTAATTCTAACGGCATTTTAATTCGAGTCTAGCTATGAATTACAAAAGCTAAGATTCTGAATCTTCAAAGGGCTACTCAGTGGATTATCTGTAACATTGAGAACTGGCTTTATAATGCATAGCTCTGGCAGACGCACGAAGAAGATCCGATCGTTCTACCCATAAAAATATTCGACAAATGTAAGGCCGGGTTAAAATAACTATTAATTTATTACTATCCACTATCGTGGGTGGTCCATAGCTGTAGATATGTAGTTCTGGTGTTCATCCTTTGTCAGTTGCATTTGACTTTTTATATTTATTTTAATTTGGTTTATTGAAAAAAGAGCTGTTACAGACTTCCGATATGTTTATTGGCCTTTAAAATAATTTATCTTGATGCCGAAGTAATTACGAGAGTTTATTAGGACTAGTGATCGCCTGTGTTGAAAATTCGACCATCATAATTTGTTGTCAAAGAATATACTTCTATAAGCCCAGATTTCGCTAAGTCTACACTGTTAAATTGACTTTGACAATTAACAAAAGAGTATATTATGCGTGTGTGTGTATCAAATACATGGTAGTGTGTGTAATGTTTTTATATTGATTTAATGTATTTTTTATGCATAATTTTAAAGATTAGCGTTCGTCGCTTCTTCCCTATATAAACTATAAGAGTGCGAAATTGCATACTCCTCATTCCTCTAAAAAGGGTTACAAAGTATTTGCTGTGTTTTTGCTTCACGTATTATTAGATTCCTTAGCCAGTGTAGTAAAATGGGATACTTTATGTAAAACATATATCTGTGCATCCTTCTGTCCATTTCTCTTTGTGTGTCACAGTAATATTCATCGGGTATTTGTATTGTGATCGTTACTCAATGCTAAAGAGAAATGGAAAAAAACTAAGATTAGTGCTAGCCGGTAGCCACCATACTTGTAACTTGTGGTTTAAACTTCTTTTGTAGTGTACATAATCGTGTAGGGCATTCTTAGTCAGATCTCAGCAGTGGGACATTTATGGGCTGATATTATTATATACTTCTACGCTGCGTATACATCTTCCCTATCCCATGTCCCTGTTGCATTCGTCTGTCTCACCCCCTCTATCCCATCTCTCCTATCTTATCTCCTTTAATCCCACACTAAAGGGTGGCAACGCATTAGCTTCTTCTCTGGTATTGCAAATGGCTATATGCAACGGTAGCCAATTCCTATAAGATGGGCCATCTGCTTGATCGCAATAAAAAAAGCCCCCCCTAAAACTCAACAACAAAGACAAAGTCGTGGCTTATAGCTAGATTTTAATACATAAAATGTTAAATAATACCCCATGACTTTGACGATATTATGAAGATACTATCTTGCACCATACACAACCGCAAGTGAGACCAAAAATGATTTTAGTGCGCGGCGTAATTGAAAGCGCTCCGGCCGATTCATCTCCGTCGATAATGTCAAACCTGACATTTCCTTTTGATAAATCTCGGTAAAAGGGTGTCGGAACAACACTGACACTGTGCGAATTTAATTAAAATCAGCCAAAAACCACTGATAAAAGATTTGACAGGCACAAATGTAACGAACGGGTCAGTAATGGGCGCCGGAGTTATCGGGATGCTGGTCTCGTGACGTCAATGTCTGGGTGTCAGTGGAGGACCAGGTTATCGCAACTTAATAATGCATTCAAGATTATCATGCTCTGTAATTAGTATATTGTGTGCTTCAATTTGAAAACCGCATGTTTCAATATCTAATGTTAAGTTTGTGATTCAACATTCGACTTCGAGTTATTTGGTTGAGTATATAGAGATATGAAACAAAATCTTAACTAAAATGACACATATCATAATATATCAATCAATCATAATCCAAATAAAAGTGTTTATTAATTTATGTTATTCTTTGGGATAATTTTATAAAATAATCAATAGTCTTGGGACCCCAAAATGCCGGTCAAATTGAAAGGACAGGTCTATAAATCCATCATTAGAACCTTTTGTATGGCAGTGAAGCGTGGCCAGTACTTGAACGACACAAACAAGAGCTGCGTGTCACGGAGATGAATATGCTGCGATGGATGGATCCACAGAGTGACGCGGAAAGACCGGGTCAGGTACTCCCGCATCCGCGGCAGTCTTCATGTCCGTGACATAGCAGACAAACTGCAAGAGTGTCGTTTACGCTGGTACGGCCACGTTTTACGCAGACCGGCTAATTACGTGGGGAACAAATGTCTAGTCATGCCGCCTCCACCAGGTCCCGGTCGAAGGGGAAGGCCCAAGAAATGCTGGCTTGACGTCATGAAGGATGACATGCGTGCCAATGGTCTCAAAACGGGGGATGCTGAAGACCGCGCGAAGTGGAGTAGAAAAAGTAGGAAAGTGGACCCTGGGCGTCAGAGTGAACGCTCCGTACACAACCGGGATTTAACGCTCGAATGATGATGATGATGATGATGAATCAATAGTCTTGGGGAATAAAACGTATAATTAAATTAAGAATCCATTGAAAAATAATTTACTTAAATATTTGACTCAAACCTTAACAAGAAAATTAATTAACTATACAAGAGAATTGCATGCTATGTTTAATTTATTAGACCAAGCAAGGTTTTAAACAAACCCATTAATCGGAGATTTTATTTAGATTATCTCAATACCTATTGTAACTTGTATATACTTGTGTGATTGTAATTTTAAACGGGAACTTTATAGTAAAAGTTCGTGCAGATGTCAATTTCTTATAGATTTAAGAAAATTTAAATGTAAATATTTTTTTATTAAACAATGTCCACTGTTAGATGTGACCTCCCCAAGTCTGCACCAAATATCCCGGTCTCCTGCCTTCCTCATCCAATCTGGTGGACCGTAAGCAGGTCGTCGTCTAACGGGCTAGCGGGCGTCTTACGTTACGCCTACTAAGACTCGGTCTCCACTCTAGGACACGTTTGCTCTGTCGCCCGTCGGTGCTCTGACAGAGGTGACCGGCCCACTGCTACAACTTGGTATTTTGTAAACTATGTCGGTTACCTTGGTTCTCTTACGAATGTCCTCATTTCTGATTCTATCCATAAGAGAATCATCCAACATAGCTTGCTCCATAACTCCATTTAAATTTAATTTCATTTTCAGTGTCCACATCTCGGAACCGTATGTTATAATCAGTAGGACGTACTGCTCGAAGGCTTTCGTCTCCACGATTAACAGTTACTTAATAATAATATTGTAAATCTTCTTCATCCACAAGCAATAAAACTAAAAGAACAAGAGTCCCTAGACCAGTTTCAAATGCGATTGAGATTTATTCACCACCTTTTTGTGTGCCATCATTGTTACGAGACAATGGGCTTAGTATCCGGAATTCATCATTCTGACACCATCGACGGAAAAGGCTCTATGTGTTTATAATATGGAATCATTCTATTTTAACGTTTTAAGAAGCATGTCGATGATGTAAGCGGGGTACGTGCTTGGAATTGACCACGATTTTGACGGCATCTGTGGTGTAGTCTCAGTGTTGGTCCGCTTAGTTCACTGGAGATCAGAAGGCCTAAGTTCAATTCCCGAAAATACTCAAGGATGGAAATTCGAAAGTAGTTAATTTGGAAAGTGTATGTCTGACTTTAAGTGAATATAATAATAACACGTAAAGGCAATTTATTTGAATACTATAATTGCGTAGGCCTCTTCCCTCGGCACTTTCACATTTGCTGTCCTGAAAATAGGTATAGCTAAAATGAGAGGTTATAATTTTCTTTTAATATTTTTTTTTCAATAATTATCGGTAGACAATTGTATATATTGTATATCCGCAAGCTGAGCAAGTTTCGCTTGTATAATCGGTAATATATAACAGACCACTTAGATTGATTGCAGACATCCAGACCATAGTAACTCTCGAAAAGTTTATTTAACTTTCTATATTATAATGAGGAAAGATTTGTATTTTTGTAACGAATAAACTCGAAAATTACTAGACCGATTTCGAAGGATCTCTCACCATTCAAATGCTACACTATTCCTGATGTAAGTTCTATAAAAATAGGGATCTTACTAAAACTTCAATAATGTAAATAAAATACTTGGCGCTGGAATTGCATTATACGATTTTGATGAAATTTTAGGTGTGTTTGAGTGGATCCCGGGCTGGTTAGATCCACAATTAGACCCGGTAGGTGGCAACAGAATCAGACTCTAGATGTTTATTTTTGCAGGTCAGAAAAACGTATTTTTAAGTGCGTAATCAAATCATAGCCACTGGGTAGCAGTGAGACCGGACCACATAATTTGTCAATTTCGTCGCTTTTATGTGCAAGGTTAACAAAAAGCTCCATAATATTTTGAAACCAATATTTTACCTTTTAATCTTGACGAAAACGACTTTAAAACAAAAACGCGTGTCGGGTAGTACACTGTGTTTATTTGGGACCAAATTTTATTACCGGGGACGTATGTCGGTCGCGCGTCCGACGGAATTCAGGCGCCTGAGGCAGTGTTGTAGGGGCGAATGATGTATTAGAATAGGGTAAATGCTTACAATATTGTATGATACTAGCTCTCTTTTCAAGGTAAGAGTGTGATTAAAAGAAAGCTTGTAGTTTTGTAGAGGTAGCGTAAGACCCCAATACCCTGCTGGTTTGATTATTTACGCAAGGTCGCCGATGGAAGCCGGGACTTAGAGTAATAATAAAATGGCCTATATTCAGCAGTAGACCACGAGTAGCCGATTAGAAGAAAATTAAATGTTGATAGTTCGGTACGTTGGGCCACCTGTTTAAAGTGGCTTAGTAATCATGCAGAAACTGCTCGCAGTTAGGATGTGATATATCCGTGCAGGATGGAAGAAAGAGCACTTATTCTTGCGACCAGGCGATGAAAAACCTAGAGCCAGGTAGAAGGGCATTTACCCGTCTAGCTGGCCACCAGCTCTGGTCTAAAGCATGTCGGTACAATAACCTTGCGTTGTCACCCGACATCAGTGACCATCAATGCCCCTTCTTAGAAGCAGGCAACATACGAGCAACGTCTTTGATGTACACATGTCCATAGGCAATAGAAACGATGAACGATGTATGGAGAGAACTTCCCGCCGAGGTTTTCCTTCTGCGCTACGACATGAGGTATTTTAAGAAGGGCGTTATAAAATTTCTTAGAGGCCGATAACGAGCTGGCAACGGCCCTGGTGTTGCAAACGTCCAAAGTCGATGGTAAACACCTTCCATTAAGTGGGTCGACCGCCTGTTTGCTTGCTTCAGGCAATAAAAAAACTACTTTCATCTAGTGGGATTTCTTGATGTTTATCTTCTACTAATTGACCCTTGGAAAAGAATTCGCATGAATAAATTAAATGATTGAATAATACACATTAGAGTGTTAGATTTTTTTAACCCGGAACCAACACGAAGTGAAGTTAATCTTAGAACAGCAATGGTAAATTAATAAACGCGTCTTATAGCCTGTAAAATATACTTAAACAATGTATTATGAATGGGGTATGCCTTGTAAATTGATACAGAGCGTTTTCGAATAACCCTCGCTACAAATGCACGGCCCACGCTGCGATCGGGGTTGACTCATGTTAGGTTGTATACATACGAGGATATGCATTTAAATGTGGATTTTAAAATAGAAAATGTTGGTTGAAACTTGCAGGGAAATGTTTCAAGCTATAATTGAGTGTTTGTGTTTAAACCTCCGTTGTCTAACGAAATGCTTTGCGAGCTTGCAAATAAAACTCCTTTACTTGCGTCATTCAATTGCTAAGCGTGCGTGCACATGACGCTTCCACCGCTCCGCCGCCGCTCCACCAACACCGCAATTTTGTCCAGCGATAAAAAAATACTAAATAGTAGCGCAGTGTTAGCACAGCGGCTGTGTAGGAGTGATGGTGGCGTTCAGTGATCCCGTCTACCAAAGCACTTACACTTTGGGTGAATCCGGCTTTTTCCGACCCTGGTGTTTATTTACTTGAAGACGATTTTAACATTTGAATTTTGAATAGGTGTTTGAAATGATTGTAATATTTTATTTATATTAATCAAATTGTACTATATTTAATTTTCTTTCAGCAATTCATATTTATAAACTCGGTTCAAAGTTGCAACCACATAATGTTTTATGATGTAATTGCAAATTCGATCGTGAACATTTTGATTCAGTATTCCGCGGAGCGACTAGTAAGTCGCTCCACGGAATACATAAATTACATGGATAGTAAATATTACTAATCATGTATCATCTTTGTCCTACAAACTATTTTAAAATCTAGTAAAATCGATTTATGCCCAAGACCAACAAGCGAACAACGTAAAAAAATAGCAACATTTACGTTGCAGTACAGTTGTAGTCTGGATATTGTCTCTACGTATGTGCCGGCCCTAATTTCACCAATTTGAAGGACGTGTAGTAATGATATAGGTCCCAAAGGACAACAATGGCCGTATAATAATAGGTATATTTAAATGTGATTTGAATATGAATAGTGCCCTCCTGCGAGGCAACAAATATGAAGTGTTGCCTTTGTGCCTACCCCCGATTTGACGGGGCGTCGTCAGGGAATTCTAATTGCAAAGCGCGGTTGATTGTTGCACTCGTACTTATTGATTCTTTATATATAATAATAATAACAGCCCGTAAACGTCCCACTGCTGGGCTCAAGCTTTCCAATATCGGAGAACGGACAGCATATCTGCCACCAGTGGCGTAGGTGGGGGGAGGGGTACCACCCATTTAGGGGCGACACATGACCATGAACATCAGTTATAGTGCCACCTGTAAAAATTCATAATTAAAAATTACTTGCGGTCTACAATGACTGAAACTAGATTAAACAATCTTGCTATTTTAACGACATGAAACAACACAAAATATAAATTTCGGTGACGTGATTTTTTTATGAACTAAATTCTTTCACATTTGTAATACTCACTCGTATTTTGATAAAACGTTAATTATACTTTTTTATTTTAACAGTCTTGATTGAGTTTAGGGGTGTCATCTACAATTTTCACGCCGGGTGCTACCCATGCTAGCTACGCCAAATGCCTGCCACGCTTGTCCAAGGCGGCTTAGACGGTTTGACACATCGGTTATATAATGGCAGGTCCATGACGATGTTTTCATTCATCGTTGCAAGCACGTGGTAATTGTAACAATATGCATATGCCAACACTTCCTATGTGGTTGCATGTCATAGCCAGGATTTCAACACACGCCCTTTGAGCTTGGGACGCGTGCGCTAGCCATTCGCTACCACCACGTTCCTTCTAAAAATCGACCTACTATATTTAGTTCACGTATAGTGTACAGTTCCAAATAGGAGATAAATGTTCATACTATTAGAGTCATTTTTAGATGCTTTATTATTTTTTGGGAAAAAATGAAGTAGCATTAAAAAAATATGAATTCAAAATATGTAGATAGAGATGTAAGATAAATATTTTATAGCCATTTAGACAAAAATTGAAGGAGAAAAATGTTTTTATGATATTATCGTCATGAAAACATTTTTCTCTTTCTGGATGTAACTTAAAATAAGTATAGACAAATTACGAAAAATCACGTTATTAATTATTATTCAGCTTAAATTATTGATCAATAATAATTAACGAATAACTGTTTTGTTTGCACCTCAAATTCAAGTTTTTACAGCAACAGAAGTCTTAATTAAATTGTGTCATTCCTATAGTCTAATAAAAGTCAATCTCTGTGCTGCCGCTGATATTTTGCATGGAGATTACGACTTGGTGTAAAAAAGGGTATCATATATTTTTTAAATAAATCTCCGTCAGTTATAACATCAGCTTATCTAACGTACTACAGTTTTAAAAATCAATTTTGTGCGGATTAATGGTACTTAGACACGTCACCTTCCAACGCTATATCTAAAACCTCTTTCCCAAATTCGGCAAATATAAAAACAATCCAAACCCCACTAATGGAATCGCCCTGCCATAAATTAGTGCAAAATCCCCCTAAACCTTCACCTATCTACAAAACAAACAGCGCACTTAAAACCTAGGGGGGCGCGAAATTTGCATATGGAGAATGGACACACATGTGTCACAGAGAAAAAGGATATGATATACGTAGAGATACAGAGGGAATATTTGATTTGGATTTATTTTGTCTGCTTGTATTAAAGTTGAAAGGTGCTATGAATTTCTGTTTATTTTGTATGCTCTACCAAAATTGTCATATTCATTCAAATTCAAAAGTGTTATTAAAAATAAGGGTCACTGAAGAACATGGTTTTTGAAGGTGATACATATAAGTTAAAATTTATTTATTTTACTTAACTTCCTAGTCTATGTACACCGCTTCGCAACGTGTTATTGCTGTTAAGGACAAGGAGCAGCAAGAAACTTCCCGGTAACACGTCTAGCTAGAAACTCTATTTTGTAAATAAATTTTATACAGAAATATGTTACACAATTACTTTCGAAGAAGTAATGGAGTTTTTGCAAATAGTACATACTCAGTAAGATAAAGACACAATAAAAGGGAAGAGAAATATTATTATATATATCTAATATATAAAATTCTCGTGTCACAGTTTTCGTTGCCATACTCCTCCGAAACGGCTTGACCGATTTTGATGAAATTTTTTGTGCTTATCCGGTATCTATGAGAATCGGCCAACATCTATTTTTCATTCCCCTAAATGTTAGGGGTAGTCCACCCCTAAATTTTTTATTTTTATTTTTACCGGGCAGGACGACGTCTGCCGGGACAGCTAGTTAAATTATAAATACGTGAGCAAAAACATTGTACCCCTTTTTACGAAAATTTGCACACTTATAGTTTATAGAGATTCTGCGACGAATGTTTATATTTTTTTTATTATGCATAAAAAATATATTAAATCAATAAAAAACATTAAAACACTACCATGTATTTGACATATACACGCATAAATATACTCTTTTAAACTTACTCTTAAAACTAGTTTTTCAATTCATTTAGAACCAACAAAATATAAAGTACACACGAGTTGTCTGAGATAAACTATTCAAACATTTGAAATATTAAATATAACGCTGAAATGTTGTACAAAAGCTTCCTAAAAAAATTAAGATATTTCAGAACACACACATTTGATGAATAAAAAATAAATACTTTCAACATATTCAAATAAGAACAGTCTCCAAAGGTTTGTTTTTCTTAACACAGACTCGCTATTCCAATGTTATTATAAATAAATAGGAAAAAAGATTGTATAATCAACAGCGTGTTAGCGTCATGTCACGTTCGGAAAATGCTGTCACGTGCCGTATATCAAATCGGGTGTCACACCGTTCACGTGACACGCCAATTTGTGCGAGAAACGATTCAAACTTGCACGCAAGTTTTTTATTTCATTGTTAGCGGCCTTGAAGATACCTAACTATAAATTAAGGTTTTCATTTTATCGTCATTATTTTTCGAGATAAAAATTCAACCGACTTATATAAAATTTGTTATTTTTCACTGTAAATAAATAATATTTTTTTAAGAGTTGATAAAAAGGTATGTATGATGAGAGAAGTTTATAATGCTAACATTGTATTTAATTATTAGAATGTATTGAAATATCTTCCGTATTCAAAAAAAAAACAGGGTTTAAAAATATGAGTCAATTGGCAACTGACAGTATTTCATATTAATCATGGTTTTACTCTGATATAAAATCTAAGAAAACAATTACAAATACAGTGTTATTAATTTGCAAAGTTACTATAAATGTGTTTATAACCGCCAACGTGACCAAAATGATCTAAAATATTTTATTATTATTTTACTTAACATAATTATGCCTTGATTATTCATTTTATTTGAGACAATTAATTGATCGATCCATAAAGTAACGTGCTTTTTATTATATGATGACTCATCTTACCTTTCTAAACAAAACAGTCAAGTTGTCAAATCATTTTAAATAAACCCTACTCTGAGATCCGTTAAAATATCTGTCAGAAGCATCCATCGTCAACTGATTGGAAGTACTTTTTATATTTACTTTTTCTTAACAAATATATTTCCACACAATTTACCTGACAGCTACACGTCAGACGCACTCTAGTAACCCTTCTATCACGCTCGAAAAACCATTACAGTAACGCTTCAATAACACACGATGTGTATCGAATGTTGGGGAAATTGTATCTTTCTACAAATCAGATAAAGTGTTGTGATGAACGGTGTTATAGTCGTTAATTTGGCGGTTGTTGTAAAATGTAACATTTGAATTTTCGAAAGTGTTTGACCTTATGACATGTTGTAACACGGACGCGTTCCTTTAGTATCCAAAATGCTCTGTCTGCCCTTTTACAAGGCTAGTCTTATTCGATACAGAACTACTCGTATATAATCTTTGGATGGACAGAAGAATATTAATAAAATAAGTCATACAAGTAACAGATAAATATAATGTTAAAATTGATATAGGATGATATTGATAAGATTTTTGCTATAATAATCTTACAAATATATTAAAACCGCAAGTTTTACTAAAATTTTACTGCAAAACATATATTTTTCTTAATGCTTATATTTATTTATTTAATATGCACTGCTATACTCATCTCCTGTTTTAAACGTTATCTTACTGCTTCATCTGGGATAATATTATACACCGTGTCACGCAGATGTACCGATGGGTTCACGCATAATTTGTGATGCGATATTGTTATTAATTGTTAACGACGTTAAATATTGACAAATTACGTATGTGTATTGTATACACTCATGTAGCTATTTTATAACGCTACAAATAAGACGTATTTGGCCGCAGTCTATACCTTTAACATCATCCCAGATGAAACCCGAACATTGTAATATCTCATTAAGATTAAAATACCTGATGTTAATTTAGAAAAGTGGGTCGTTGCACAAACAAATTAAAAGTTATGGATTATGAAAGAAAAAATAGTGCTTCTATGTTACGTTGAACGAAGACGTGATATAATATGAAGCGTGACAGGCGGCTGATTAGCGACGTGACATTTCATTAACTAGCTTTCTCGGTCCCGAGTAATATTGTTTAGATGTTAATCTCATTCCTAGAAATGTCACGTCGGTAGATGAGATTAGTTTAATCCGTCTGTGGCGAAAACGAAGGCTTATAAAGTTATGAAAATTTGTGGCTCTTTTTGTTACTTTTTACTCAGATTGGATTGTGATTTAAGGTTGATTATTATTAATAATGTTTTCGTTCAATATTTTATTAAATCTTTTTCTAAATCCGAAGATACCAGTTGGCGCAGGAACAGAGGTTATTCAAAAGAAATTTTGTCAAACAATGTTTGTAAATTGTGTCAATTACACTTTATCCGTCAATCTTAATCTTATACTAATATATAAACCTGAAGAGTTTGTTTTTTATTGAACGCGTTAAACTGTTCTTATTTGAAACATTCTTTCATTGTTAGATAGCCCATTTACTGAGGAGGGCTATAGGCTATATGTCATCACGCTAAGAGCAAAACAAATTCCACGTCGACGACGTCGCGGGCACAACTAGCTAGTTAAGTCTAAATGATGTTATACAAATTTATGTCGCGATTTAACAGTGGCTGTAAAAAAGTTCGGACATTAGTCGCACGTATTATTTATTGTTCGTATAGGATATAAAAAAATATGACAGAAGGGAAAATCGTTACCCGAGGACAAAAAATGCTGTTATCATCTCAGTGACTAGGCAACTCGAAGCGTACTTTCCGAATATGAGTAAAAAATGAATAAATGAAGAGGATATTGTAATAAAGACAGAACTCCATAGTTCAATAAATTATTGTAATAAAGTTCCATATCTTAAAATGGTTAAATAACTTTTTAACATTTTTTTTTGTTTTCGTTTTGATATCTACGGCCTTACTTATAAAAATCTCGTTAAGAAACGATTAGGCATCTCTCAAGTAAAAGAATTAGAATCAGACCTAATCATCTTGTTTTTTCACTTATAAACGTGTATTACCTGTTGTTTACCTAAGAGGAGCACAGATAAATGAAATTTGAATGATTAACGTAGGTGGTACCCAAAATATTAGACTAAAGAGGAGTTTATGGGTGAGATTTTCACTAATCAGTTGCTGAGCAGTTTCTTTACATTTAAGAAACGATTATAAGTAAGGCCCTTAATGTTTAGAAAGTGTGACCTTCATAATGTATTGATATTGGTCGAATCAACCAAAAAATATTCAGTTTGGTGGTTGGTGAGTACTTTAACGGTTGACGGTATTCAATGACATTGAATGATACAAATTTATATTTATACCAGCTGTACCCGCGACTTCGTCCACTTGGAAGTTTTTTTCGCGGAATCATAATTTTTAAAAGTAAGTAAGCCTAAGTCCTTGTAATGTCAGCTATCTGCCAGTGAAAGTTCAGTCAAATTCGGTCACGCCATCTCAAAGATTAGCCGGAACAAACACACAGACATACACATAAAAAAATGATTGTTTGATATTTGTACCGTATATATTTTCCTATGCATTTAGTAAAAAGCTGTCATTTTGACATTATATACAGAGACCTCAATTTTATTTATTTGTATCGTATAGATGAATCACTTTTATTGGTTCATCAAAATTGAAAGATATAAATGAACTACATGTACGTTTGCCTGATGTGCTTTTTTATTTTAATGATTATAAAATAATTATTACTGACATTAAAGTATGATATATCTGTCTTTAAATATAAAATTCTGTTCATGAGTATGTCACTGAACTCTTCGAAATGGTTGGACTGATTTTGATACAAAAAAATGTGATTCTACTGGGTCCCGGTTTAGATTCACAGTTGGACCCGGCAGATGGCGCTGCAATCAATCAATCAAAAAATCAAAAATAATTTATTGAGAAAAAACATAATTCACAAAATTCTGAGTCATTGGTCCCCAAACTAGGTCGACCTGTATCTTGGGGACCTCCTTCCTAGTGGTACAATTCTGATTGTGAAATTATTGTTACACTCATTTAAAGAAAAAAAAGGGATGAAATATGCATGAATGCGTGCGTGCGTGCGTATGTGTGTGTATGTGTATATGTGTGTGTGTGTGTGTGTGTGTGTTATGTGTGACTTGTGATATTGTGAATTTGTATGTCTAGTCTAAAAAATTAAAATTAGAAATAGAGATAACAATTAAATAAAAACAAGATTTCGGGTTGTACATATTAAGTTAGTTGTGTTATATATTTATTTTTAACAATTGTTCTGCCCATCATAGTCAAGAGTTAAAAGCCAATTATTTAATTTTAACTTACACGCTTGGTATGTAAAATCATAAACTCGTAGAATTTTGTTAACTTTGTTGTATAAAAATATACCTAAGAAGCATACCTGGTGTTGTAAGTAAGCTGTATGCGAAAGGATATTAGTGCAGACGATGTCTTTTCTCCTTTTTGTTAATGATACGTTATGGGGTATCACTTTATGTTGCCGAAGAACAATATGTAATACGTAAATTTGCCTAACCGAGAGTTGCTTACATTCGTCGTATAGTTGAGAAGTCGGGTATCTAAAGGGTTTATCGGGTTCTGATTTTTATTTTTTACTGCAAGTAAATGTCTGCTAGGTCTTCTAGTGTATATATAATACTTTAAACTATATGTGTCAAATGGTAGAACATGACAAAATATGGAAGGTGACTGAAGTATTTGCACCAAACCGCGACCGATTTTTATTACTATATAGATATAGGTATGTATAAAAATAACTCTTCCCAACAAAAACTTTTGAAAACAAACTATGATTTCCAAATTGTCACGTTCGTCAGAACGACGCGTGTCGCTCGATTGTATCCGCGTGACATGACGCGACGTCGCCTTAACAAGCACTCCCCTTAAATGCAGTGCCAAATAGAAGCCATGTGTCAGCGCAGTTTTAATTTGAAAGCTTGCTTTGTTGTTTGGTGGAAGTTATTAAAATTTCAAAACAAAAAAATAACCCAAGGAAATTGTATATATATATATATATATATATATATATATATATATATATATATATATATATATATATATATTGCACACCAAATATACAATTACAAAAACAAACCATATTTACAATATTTTCTAGGCAATACAAAGGCGGCCTTATCGCTCAAAGAGATATCTTCCAGGCAACGTAAATGAAAGAAATTTGAATTAGGAGATATAGGTGGTGTAGGAAAAAGGCAATGCATACATAAATACCCAACGGGTATTTTTATATAGTAAATAAACACTAAACGGGTAAAGAGAAATGTGTTTTATTTTGAAATAAATACGGTTATATTTTATGTTTATCTCTTTTTAGTGCCATTTTTCGTTTCATCGATTTTCAAACCACAACGATTCTAAAGAAGTTTGACTTCAGAAATATATATCTATCGCAGAGGCCATGGGTTGGATTCTTGGCATGGTAAATTTCGTAAATGAAATTGTCTGAGATCAAACCGAGTGGTCCAAAATAACAAAAGCGTAACTCACTTAGCTGTATATATGTAAAAAAAAATAGGGGTGACGCCACACTGCGGTACTAATTTTTAAGTTTTTTAAGATCTCACTATGCGCAAGAGTTAACTTGAGACCTGAGCGGAATGTGCGCTTCCCTCCCGAGCCCCGCCTTCTTACCGCTCTCGCCATCTACGCGTCAGTACCTCGCGCTTACGTCATCCGAGCGAAGTTTCAAGTAAACATTTGCGGGTTTTGCAATACAATTGTGTAGCACCATATAAATTACAATTTTTGTCTTTCAGCCATATATGTCGAACCCCTAGTTTTAAGAAAATAACTCTAACATACTCGTAGAAAGATAGTGTAACAGATTGACGGAGGCAAGTGATGGTTTATACGAACTTATTTTTTCCAAAATGGCTACGAAACCGCGAAAAATACATACAAATCACCTGCTAGTAATGTATGTTTTCATAATAAAAAGCGTAATAACTGTCGTAATTTTAATATATTAATCCCGATAAAGCTTTTATCTAATCATAGAACTACCGTTAGCATACAAAACATTACAAGTAATATCGTTTACAAACTTTTATGGGAAAGCCTATGCAAATTGACCTTTACGTTTTCCCAATCATATTTGCTAAATGAAATTATACTTTATTGTATTTAGAGTAAAGATACAATTTCTATATTTTTGACATCACTAATAAAGACTCACGTGGTTGATAATTATTACGTTCAAACAAATACTATACTTATTACTATAGTAGAAAATTTCATAATTCAATTATAGAATCAGGCACTTAAGTTCTTTTTCTATTACGTAACTATCATCGTAAGCATGTGGCAAGTAAAAAAATGGACTTTATAATTCGGCACTTAAAGTATATTTTTGCAAGTAATTTTTCATCTTACAAGAATATGTAATCACTGTTCTACCCCCATTCGAAACTTATCATTAATCATACAACAGATATGGTTCAATAAACAAGTAAAGCGATTGATATGCGAAATTTGGTGGTTTAATTAAATTGTTAACGTCGAAAATTATCGCTTTAGCAAAAATCGGTTAAATAAACAAGAGACGAATTTATTTACCGCGATCTTTCTGTTAGGGTTTCGTATTTTAATGATAAATGAGCCTTTACAAAATCGTCATATCTGAGAGAGAGAGAGAGAGAGAGAGAGAACACTTTATATATACAAAAACGTATAACACAGGTAAAAATGGACGTAGTTACGTAAAAAGGATCCAACACACAAAATGTTATTTTTGAATTATTAAAGCTTTAGCTGTATTTTCACATTGATGCATTTTAACTTATTTGTATAAAAAATGATACATTTACGCTTATATTATCCTTAGAACCCATAAACACAAACAAGTACATTAATGAGGAAATACAGCTAAAAGTGTAATAATTCAAAAGTAACATTTAGTGTGTTGGGTCCTTTTTGCGTAACTACGTCAAACTATCACCGGACGCAATAAGTCCAAATGTAATTGCACAATTCAATAACATGCGCAAAGTCCGTCAATAAAATGTCCACACGTCTTGCCTCACTTGTGTTATCACTTTGACTGCCCCATTTCTCTCTCCCTCTCTCTCTCTATATATATAAAAGTTATTAATACCTTACATATTTATTACATTTGATTTATTAGTCGATTTTCATAGGATGCCAATCATTGGAGAAGGGGTAGAGCTGGCGCCTACAATGACATAGACCATGGTTTCAAACATAATTTCGATGAAGACGATATAAATACAGTGACTGTAGTAACCAGTGCTGGTCTTCAGCTACGAGAAGATTATACAATAAAAACTTAATACCACTCAAGTGTAAGAATTCCACCACACTTACAATCGTACATATATCTAACCCAACCACCCCTTTCGAGAGCTTACTTCCAACGACAAATGAAAAGTCGCCGACGATTAATTAGAGACGGAACCCTTGCGGCGATGGACCGTGAGAAACTGACTTGTGTGGTACAAGTCATTAGACATGGCATACTCCTCATAGCATTCATTGACGAATACCGAAGTTTAGTTATCATAGTATAATACCTTTTACAAATGAGTGTATTTATATTTAAATTGTACATTCCTATCTTATTTTCTATATATTCATTTAGAAATTATTTTAAACCAGGATGCCTGGAAGATATCGCTTTTAGTGATAAAGCCGCCTATTGTTTTGCCAAAAAGTATTGTAAGTATGCATTGTATGTAACTTTTTATTTTGGTGAGTAATAAAGTGTTATCTACCTTTGATTCTTAAAAAATACTTTCTTTTCTTACATCTTCTCCTTATTATTTGGGGTCGACACAGAATGTATTTTTCCTTTCATACCATTCTATTTTGAGCATATTTGATCTGTCACACTACAAATCATGAATGAATGAATTAAAACACTTTATTGTTCACCAAAAATTAAAACTATGTTCTTAAAACTAAGGACAGTAAATGTTAAACAAACGGCGGCCTTATCGCTTAAAGCAATCTTTTCCAAGCAATCTCCTAAACTAAGGAAAATATAAAGGCAAAGGCGGCGGTGAAGACAATAAATAATAAGAAACATTCCAAGAATAAGTCAAAAAAAACAATTATCTATCTCATCCTTCACAAAATTAAATCCTGGTCTTCTTTGTTCCTTATTCCCGATGTACTTAAATCGAATCCATGTTACAGTAGAGACAATCTAGCTAAACGCTATCTCTTATGACTTAAATTAGTAATCGAAACCACCCTTAGCAACTTTATAATGAGTTCATTAAGCTTTCGAGTTCTCTTGAAGATAGAATTATTGGAAAATTTTTGTACGAATCCTTTAAAATAAGTCTTCATCAGCTAGTTGGAGTTTGAAAGTTCATTCCCAGTTTAATCTTTCATATCGACTTTCAATTATTTGGGTGGATTGAGTTCGATTATATAATACCAATAATGTTTCAGCAGATGAGAAAATAATGTTTTTTATTTTGATATTTAAAACAATATGTAATGTAGCATTGCAACAAAGTTTGGAATCCCAAACGTTTGTTTTTTATTGCTGGACCAAATCAGGCTCTGTTAGCCTGATGTGGTCCAGCAATACGAAACAAATGGTACCACTATCAGATGGAAAGTGGTACCATTGTTTCTGGACATTTACAACACTAAAGTTGCAGCGAACGTGCTGCTGGTTTTGAACGGGGTCTGGAACCTGATCATTGGCTAACCAGAACCAAACTCCAGGTGGTTTGGCGAATGGACGGACAAATATCCTACCGCCTGGCTATGGGCTGTTTTGTAGCATCTTACGATAGACCGTTCGGTTGCAGAAATTAATATCTTTACTCTGTTCCTACATAGATGGTGTATTCCTAGTTTGATTTTTTGAACAGCAAATGAATTAAGCCTGGTAAATTCCAACACCCAGAATATACTACAGGCTCTCTGCATAAAGTAAGCATAAATATTATGCGTTCTATAGATAAGGCGCATTGTTTAGTGCAGGAGAAAAGCGACTTGAATTAGGGACCAAATTATTGTTATTCTCATGGCGGTTTTATTATTATGAGAGACGTATCAAGAAAATTTGCGAGTTGAAAAATTAAATTAGCATGTTATATTATAGACTATGAATTTAAATTAGTGTTGTTAATTGTCATTGCGTGACTTAAAATCAGTAACATTTACACTTTTTAATTTTATAATATACCAACTAAAATCATAGAACATGGTTTTTGACTGTTATTTTAGAACAATTTCAATACCCTTAGAAATTATGACTTTCTGATTAGATAAAAACATTAGAAAACGTATTACCTGCGCTAATGTTAGCTAAAAAAATATTTGATATAAGATATTTTATGTGTGAAATACATTTTATATTATTCTTCCACTTTGCATTTAATTCTTGCATATGACTTATAACTTTGGCTCAATAATTAGGTGCTGTTCTGCTTATTTTATCAAATTAATCGCATATATAAACCCGTTCCTCTCATGTCCAAGGCATCAGTCTGCCCTACGATAAACGCTTGGGTCTGTCGTTATATTTCACGGGCGGTCTGCATTTAATAGCTCGCTGGTTCCCCGATAATTTTATTATTGGTGGTTTTTTTCCTCTGCTAGTGACGCACAGTAGGTTTTATTAAAAACTATCGGCGGCCGACGAGTTCACCTGAGTATACGTAAGAAAATTGCTGTTCAAAATATAAAAGGTACCTAAGCATACCGCATTATTTGACCCGATGAGTTGTTTAGGTTGATGAAATTAATAATTTCAGTGAATCACTCAAGCGGCGCAAATATGCAACCCGTTTGGACCGAGGGGTCCTGAGGCCATGAGCTTCTACCAAAATTTATCGAAAGGACTCATTAACTCTTCAGGTGATCAGAAGGCTGGTGCCTACCTCGGCCAACGGATCAGCATGGCGATCCAGCGAGGAAACATAGCCAGACTTTTGCGCCCCTTACCCATAAAGACGGTGATCTGGGCTCAGTATTCTACTTATAGTCTTGAGGGACTGTGGGTAGAATACAATACAAATAAGTTAAATTTTCTTACATTGTATTCAATAATATGTAATAATATACGTTATAATTGTTTGAATAAATTCTATAATTGGAAAAAAATAATTTCAGTTGTAACAATATGAGCGAATAGACTGAGTTTCCAAATTGGACAAAAATCTAATATTCCTACTAAAGTACTAGTAATTAAAAACTTCAATACTGTAATTAAGATTCATCATTTACTACGGTCTGGGTGTCAGATTTTATTGGGCGCAAAAGTACAACTCTCTAAACTTATGCTTATCTAAACCTTTTTTCGCTCTGTTATTGCTATGTCGTCTTTCATTTATCATGTTCGTTAGAATGACTGCTTTACATGCATGTTCATGAGCCAGGGGCCCAATTCTGCTATTACAATCCCGTCAATTTGGGGAATAGTGTGAATGGAGCGTTAGGTAAACTTCTAGGCGCTAAGAACCTCAGCCAGAAGGCCCAGCTTACCATACACAACGCGGTTCTGGTACCTACGCTCACGTATGGAAGCGAGAGTTGGGTATGGAATAGAGAGCATGAAAGTAGAGTAAACGCGGTCGAGATGCGAGCACTGCGCAATATCTGCGGAGTGACGCTCGCGGACCGCGTTCGCAATACCGAAGTAAGAAAGAGAGTTGGTCTGAAAGAGAGTGTCGGGGTGAAGGTAAGGAAAGGAATGCTCCGGTGGTTCGGGCATGTGGAAAGAATGTATGATGAAAGAATGACTAAACAGATACAATGCAAAAGTGGATGGATGCAGAAGTCGCGGAAGGCCACGACACACCTTCCATGATCAAATTGATCATGTATTAGCAGAAGGTGATGTTAGGAGCCTTAAGCACAGACGAGCGTGCATGACAAGAGCTATGAATGTCAAAGAAGCAAGTGAGGTGTGTAAGAATGGGCCTGTGTGGCGCTCTGTTGTTCGTGCCTACCCCGCAAGGGACCTGGCGTGAAGTTATGTTTGTATGTATGTATGTACAATCCCGTCAAAATCGCTGGACACTATCGTCGCAATCGTAGGTTTGCTTGACTTCGGTATTCTATTAATTCCAATTCACCCTATAAGCTAAAAATCGCGACATAAATGTTTAAATTTTTTAGTAGTTTTTCTATTTTAATTTTGGCTGACGCCATTTATACTGCTGGTAATACCATTTTCTCTACTATTATTCTGCCGCGACCATGTAGAGAAGATATTGTAGATTTAGTTCGTATTCTATTACTATCGCAATGGAATCGTACTTTGGATATTTTCGTAACGCCAAAATATGAAATAGCAGAATTGGACGCCTGGATTCGAACTGAGATCATCCGAATAGGTCTCGTGTAGCTTCGCTACTAAGCTAACACAATAGTATGTCTAATTTTTGTAACGAACCTTTTATCACCAAAAGATTGTATGTAATGGATAGACACAAATCTTCTATCAATTTTAAAGCTAAAAAGTTTTGATTCTCATATCGGGAAATCTCGGCGGGGGTCTTTTGTTGATGCATTTTAATCGCCGATATATTATTTTGACCCCTGCACTATTGTCTAATGCAGTCGTCATTAATTATGAACAGATGGTTTTTGTTTTCAGTTTATACGGTTTTTTTAAATGTCCGGTTTGATTGGAAGTCTTTTTAACCGACTTCAAAAAGGAGGAGGTTCTTAATTAGATTTTTTTAAATGTATGTACATTGATTGAACTGTGATTTGTTATCCGATTTACGTGATCCTTCTTTAGTTTGATGCGGAATAGTTTCCATTTGGTCGCCTGAAAATTTAACATAGATTGGCCCAGTAGTTTTTTATTTATTACTGTTTTTGTCTACTTTACTTTGTTTTTTAACTTTAAATTTCTAATGACAGTCGCTCAGTAAATATTCTTTTGGAATTCTGATACACTAAGTCGTACTAAACTAGATGTTGCGTCACTTTATTCGTCTTTCGTTTTTGGAAATTTAATCATTTCTTCTTCTATACTATTAACGGTCTTTGGAAAGGCTCCCCCCAAAGTTGGCAAATTCCAAAGGATTGGAGTGACAACTAAAAATTAACTTCATGTATCACCTCGAAAAAAAAAAACATTTTAGACGAATATATTATAACTAAAGACGAAAGAAAAATCTTTATTTCTATTAGTGACACACAACACGAAATAGTACTAACATAAAAAGTATAGATAAAATTATACAGAATTTGTATGCCGCAATTTGGAAATGAGGTTGGCGCTCAGCAATTCACTGTGCCGGAACGTAGTCCGACACAGGGCTGATTTTCAGTATCCACCTCCTAAATCACATATGGCATTCGACCTGTGCCAAACATTAAAAAACAAATAATTATAAAAAACAGACAAATAACCAATCCAAAAATATTATTAACAAGCGGACCGGCGCGGTTTCACCCGCGCCCTATCCTGCTCTCGTGGTATATAGCGTCATGTTATATAGCCTATGACACTCCCTGTTAACGTAGCTTTCCAACAGTAAAATAATTTTTAAAATCGGTTTAGTAGATCCAGAGTTTACTCTCTACAACGTCACAAACTCACAAACTTTACCTCTTTATAACATTAGTATAGATTTACATCCAGAAGATTTATAAGTACGTTTTATATAATTCCATACTTCATTGACTGTCACGAAATTACCCGATTTATTTTTAAATATAATGCACAGCAAAATATCACCCTTCAACTACCTTTTTTTTTTTTTGTCAACACTGGGGGAATGCGTTTGTACATATCCTTAGGCCCCGGGGGATGTCACTAAGGGTTATGTGGGACTCCCGGCTGTTGGTGCATGCACCGACCGCCCGACTACCCACTAAACCTTCCAGCGTCCCTCCGCATCATAATGAGGTGCCACGGGACCGTAACCATGGGTAAGACTGCCGTGTCACCGCGATGCAAGCCGACAAGGGGGGGGGGGTGTGACTAGGACAGCAAAAACACAAATATGTAAGGTACTTACCAGAATATTTTTCCGTAAAAATACAATAATATGCTCAATTTTACTAACCCCGTTGTACGGGCTAGCAACAGCCTTACATTGCTCTGTCAGCAGTTTACGCCGAAACGTAAAGTTTAACATATTTACAACAGCACGCGTTTAGCATCGTACTCGGTCAGTCGGCAAAACAGCTACTGATCTTAGGGCATAATCATTAGCACCATCCCATTACCATAATTTAAGCATTAAACATTACATCTACAAACCTCTATCATTATCATCCTGTGTAGGAAAACGCCCTACACCCATATACAGCACAATAGCGTGTTAACATTTCACAGCTATATAATAATCAGGTTGACACCAGTGCCCTAAAATAATTATAGTCCTTCATGAGAAAGTACACATAGCCTGTAATTTTAATGCAAATCATAAACATGCTTCATTCCTGTGGAACAAATATTACTATCATAGCACCCTCTAACTTTTAAGTTACTCTACAAAATTGAACTCTATAATGTAGTAACGAAAGTGAATTTTTGATAAGCACAAGTCAAACGAAAATACTTATCAAACCAAGAAAAAGGGAAACTAAAATAATTAATTCAAAACGTCAAAAAGCGAGATATCGTTCTTATCTGTGGCGGCATCTGGTTATATACAATTTAACATATTTAAAGTTACGTCTTTTTACTGGGAGATTGTAAAAACTTCTATTATTCGTACAATATAAATACATGTACCAATACCATGAAAGAACACTTTCACCCCGAAATTTTTAGGTATTTATGATTTAGATAATTCCTCAATCTGCAGAACCTGTGTCTGCATATTTGGGTATTAGCCTCAAAAATTTTGTTTTGGGAATAATAATTTTAGTTTACGTTTTTTATATTTTTTATTGCATGAATTTAACAGACAGTCAGACAAACGGCCACCTGATGAAAATTAGTTACTGGCGTCTATGGATATTTGCAACACCGAAGGTGCTACAAATGCACTGCTGCTCTCTTAAGGGAGACTGCACCACAACTCAAGGTTGTTATGACGGCATACTCTCTAGACCAGGGCTGGTAACCATCCAGACGGGTGAATACTTTACTACCTGGTTAGTAACAAAAACAAAACTTAGTAAGTAAAAAAAAATGTTGATTGAGTTAGAGTTAATACATTCAATCTAGAAACCTCCGAATACGACTCCGAATTGTATATAGCTGCATGAAGAGCTATATAAATAAGTAAAAAATATAATTAACATAAAAATCGATTCTCAAACAAAATCAAACCTTTCTACTTCAGAATTAGGTTGTTAATAAAATAAGTTAACTCGTGATGTTTGTTAATATGTTCACAATGCTTTTAATTCATAATAGGTTAGGGTTAGTACAATAAAATAAAACGGTCGGATAGTTCCGATCTCTTACAATAGGTCTGGGTTCAAATCGATTAGTGACGCGTTAATAGCCATCGTAGGATGACTATGAATACAAAATTCTGAAGACAAATGCAGTTACATATCACACATTTGGACGATGCGGTCTTATTCAAATTCAGTTATAGTAAGTTTAAAGGCTTCTTTAAGAACCTGAATTGAGTTTACAAAGTTACTTAACTCAATATAAATAATCAAAAAAAGATTGTTAATCTGTGACATTAACGCAGATGAAGTCGCACCTATAATTCAGATCGTTAATAGGTATAGTCTTGTCAATATAGTAGTTTTCCACGCGGAATTACTCGTATAATCTTCGGATGCATCTCCTATTGTATTTTACAAGAAACTGGTTCCTTCTTAGTAAAATCCTCCTTAATAAAAAAATAGTATACATTTGAATATGTCAGTGACTTTTTTATTTGATTTCATAAATAATGAAATCGCTTTCAAAGTTGTAAAAAATGTGTCCCTCCTTCAAAAGCTTGTCCTATGTGGTGGAATAGTAGGTGAAAATTAGTCAATTATTTATAAATAACTTTAAGTTATACAAGATCCCCTGGGTACCTTTTGAGATATGGAGTAGTTGCAGTAGTATACTCAAATGATATATATATATATATATATATATATATATATATATATATATATATATATATATATATATATATATTAAAGTAACGTACGTAACATTGTAAAGTAACATTAAATATATATATATATATATATATATATATATATATATATATATATATATATATATATATATATATATATATATATATATGGTTTATGAATCAAAAAGCAAGATATCAATACAAGCATCTAAGTTATGTCGGTTTCATTGAGCGCATTACTTTGCTGCAACTCCCATTGAATTAATTGGAAGCTTACATTCTCAGACCACATTCTTTCATTACATCCATTAGAAACAAAAAGTTCAACGAATACTGATGTTGTTCTTCGAATTCAACTTCCATTAAAAGTATTACGAAAAGAGTTAAAAGTACAACTTAATAATTATGTATCATAAGCCCTGCGTTTTTTTGGGCTCTATGATAATTAAACTGTTATTATTCTTTTGCCTTTTCAAGTTTAAAATATATTATTTTCTGAAGTACTTAGTCTACCAAGCTAATTAAAAAGTTGAAAAAGTCTCATAAGGTCTTCATTTCTGCCTTATACTAATATATAAAGCTGAAGAGTTTCTTTGTTTGCTTGAATGCGCTAATCTCAGGAGCTACTGGTCTGCTTTGAAAAATTGTTTCACTGTTAGATAAACCATTAGTTGAGGAAGGGTATAGGCTTTATATCATCACGTTAAGACTAATAGGAACGGAGCACGAATGAAGAATGTTTCAAAATCAGGCGGTTTTTTTTGTATTCCACGCTGACGAAGTCGCGGACAGAAGCTAGTTTTATATAAGCGTGTGCCAGCAAAAATTCGTCCGCTGTTGTCAGGATGATGAAGCATTTGATAATGAATTGCAACGCAAGTGTTAAAATACACAACCGCAACGCCATATATTTAGCTTTATTTGTCTATTCCACAGAAATAACAACATTTACCAACATAATAAATGTAATAATCCTAAGCGTTGACCTGAGACAAAAGCTAGCTCCATGTCCAGTTTTATTTAAATCCATTGAGTAGTTTTTACGTGATGCTTTAACAAACAGAAATACAAAAAATATAAAAGTTGCATTATCGAAATTTAGTGGTCAGAGTTAGACTCATCTGATATTTTCTCACATATTTAAACTCAGTCAATAAACTCGATCCCACTATACATCAGTAAGTGTATTAAAAGTGAAGAATGTATTTAAAATGTATTTAAATCACCTTCCATGATCAAATTGATCGTGTACTAGCAGAAGGTGATGTCAGGAGCCTTAAGAACAGACGAGCGTGCATGACAAGAACTATGAATGTCAAAGAAGCAAGTGAGGTGTGTAAGAATAAGCCTAAATGGCGCTCTGTTGTTCGTGCCTACCCCGCAAGGGACCTGGCGTGAAGTTATGTATGTATGTATGTATGTATTTAAAAAATAAAAATTCAAAAGGCGAGAGAAAAGCAACCGTTGACTGAAGTAATTTATTTCTGTAGAGTTCAGCATAATTTATTGCATGGTATATATAAAAAGAGAAATATGTAGTTTCAATTGAAGACATGAGTGGATGAAGGTGATAAGTCGCATAATCCCAATGCTGAGTAAATCGAGATAAAAGTTTTACTTTTATTTGAAACTGAACTGAACTTAACACCTTTAGCAACTCTTTATTTTTTAAATATGCCTTATATCTATGGTCTTAGGTCTGTAGTCATTTGGTATCGACTTATAACATTCATCTACGCAAAAAAACCGAATATGCGACATATCACCTTCATCCACTCACGTCTTCAATTGTATCCGCAAATTCTTCATAGTATGGCATTCCTACTAACGCAGTGACAGCTATTGATAGCTTAATCAATATCCCGTTTAACCCTTTTAAAGTTTTAACTAATGTCTGTACAGTTTAAACAACAATCATTTGTCGGATAATGTTCTATGTTAAAAATAAAACCATTCAACTGGTAAAAAAAGTATAAGAAAATAGGATTTTATTAATACGAAAATACTTTATATCGTTATGCTTGTGCATTTCTCTAATTTATTTAAGGATAGGTATGAGTGGCGCCGTCTTGGGGAGGCCTACGTCCAGCAGTGGACTGTGAATGGCTGACGACGACGACGACGTCGACGATTTAAGGATAGGTTTATTCATGTTTAATATAAGATTAAATCAGACATATTTATTATATTGTTACGAGCTACACAGGACTCGAATTGAAAATGCCATTGGAATTACTATATAGAACTGTACAATCACGTAAAAAACTGGTACAAATATAACTAGACACTGTATAAACTGCACGATTCAATAACACGCGCAAACTCCGTCACTATATCGTTAATCGAAAGTACTACACACGTCTTGCTAGTTTCGTACTTGTCGCTTGACTGCTTCATCCCTCCGTTCGGGCATTGTTTTATACTAAACTTTATAATAGAACAAAGTTTACCGAGTTAATCCGCACACCTGGCAAACTTAACAGCAAGGATTAGTTCGACACTAATGACGGCCATAAAACAAATTCAACAACAACAGCAATAAAGTTTTTATGAATTAAAATTCTAAACACAAGGTAAACAAAAGAGTTCCTATATCGAAGAAGGCAATAAACTGCGTTTTACAACGGGCAGGTGTGCGCATTTCTTTGTCGGTATGTAACAATATTCAAGACAGCCTTGTGTTGTGTTTTAGCCTCTCTGCTCAGGCTCCTGCCTCCCCTTTGAGATTGACAGGACAGCAGTAAAACGTTTGGTGTTGAACAAACGTATAGGCGATGGTAACCACTTTCTACGAGGAGGGCCGTCAGCTTTTTTAAAGAGTTACTGTTCTCCACTCTATTAATAGAGCCTTAAAATACTTTCAACAGAAGTTGGCCTACATAAGACCTATTGAATTTCTTGAACTAGGGGATAATTGTGATTAAACGGTTCTCATTTTTATAGAACTCTCTCTATGTGAAATAATACTCAACCCTTAGATCGATATGTTTTTTTGTCAGAGCTATGAAGCCAATTTATTCAAGTGTATAAAGTTAACGCAATAGAGGTTTTTTGATACATATTCAAACATTTTTCTCGATTCCATAAATCGCCAAAGGAAGTCGTCGTTAATCTTTTTTGAAAACATTTTGACACCGGGACACGTGTTTGAACGCGAATCGAATGAATACAAGAGTGCACGAATGGCCGAGCTTTTGAGTACGTGTGGAGAGTATACAAGGTGTACTGCAGATGACAATGCTTTTTTTATTATACTTTATTTATGCTATGGCATACTTTAAACACTAAGTTAGACTTAAGTAAAACCTTTATTATATTACACTGTAAATATGTGAGACCCAATATAGACGGTGGGCGTGATAGACTTATAGATTCCAGTTTTGTTTTCCTTTATACACGACCTTGATTTAACGAACAGGTGTCTGCATAACTTATGGCGTAATAAACGAATAACAACAAAGGACAAATTAAATACTGATATAGTATAATGACTTGGTCGCAATACTAATAAATTGAGATTTGACCTGAAAATTAAATTTTCGTTATTTTTTTCAAAATATAAATCTTGCACCTCACGATAACCCCTCCATTTTATTATCTATTTATGTAACTGATCATACATGTGTAAAAAATGTACTAGAAGAATGTGTAAAATAGCAACTTTCATGTTACGTAAGTGAATGATTTTTGCGTTATAACATGAAACTGGACTGTTAAAACTCAAATTGCAACAGGTTGAAACATTGAAACATTCTTCAATATATGTATTATGTATATATATATTAGGGTGGGATAAAAAAATTGAACTTTTTTCATAGGGTTTCTAGACACCTTTCGAGAATTCTCACCAAAAATGAGTTCTCTTGTCTTCAATAGAAAGATCCTCCTCGCCCTCCTCGATCCCTCTCGCATTACAGTTTTCGATTTTCTCTTTAGTCAAATAGAAAAAAACATATCTCCGTTATTAATTGATTTAGCAGCAAAATTCAATGTAAGTTGTTTAATTCAAATAATGCATAATTCACAGTAGTAAAAAAATCTCAAAGTGGTCTACAGTATAATATAGTGAGGACAAAATAAATCATTCATTGCGTTGGGCACTTGAAATGAATCGATTCAAAAAACTACGCTCATTGAATGTTTAACAATAAAAATCGCTATAACAAAGCATCCGCTTAGGACAACCCGAGTTATGAGCGCAAGCGATTATTTTATTCATTAATTTATTTGGGTATCATAAAATAATTAATATTCTTAAATATAAAATTCAAAATTAATATCACTCAAGTTTCCAATAAGAAATAACGCAAAAATCTCATTGAAAATGGATGACTGCCACCCTGGTCTAGAGTTTGCCGCCATACTACATACAACTGCTGGCATAAAGATGACGTTTGGCAAAACTATAATTATGCGGGATGCAGATGAGACTCGGTTGTCAATTATTTAGCGATTCCAGACTTTCTTCAACCTAAATATACCCGCTGCTGTCTTTTCGTTTACACCATACGCCATAATGAAAATCGCCATAACAATACCAGCAACGTGTGTTAAAAATAAAAAGAATTCAAAGTACATTACAATACTGAACGCATTGTTTCAATACACGAGTGGCACCGACGGAAAAGGATGTATTAGTATTATGTATCATGTAATGGCCGTTAAATCATCTATTACGGTTCATTGTTGTACTTTAGTAGTTATTTGCTTTGTTTTATTGCTTTTAATATGAATTTCGTGCTTTTTTTTGACGACGTCTTTGTGTTATTGGACACGTGTCTGTATATAGTTTTGCTAACCTAGGTCTTATATAATAGGCAGTGATGTTATGTCTTAAAAAATATTTGGGCAAAAGGGAATGTGCTTTGGCTATTTTTGTAATTTCTGATACAAATTTTAACGCTTGTTTATATATAAAGAAACGTTAATTTTTTTATTCATCATCATTATTCATTTAAAAATATTAAAGTAACTACCAATCGCATTCCTATTGTCATAACTAACTTCATTTGAAAATCTATTGAAGCAATCACATTCGTATTGTCGTAATTATCTTAACTTGAAGGTGTATTAAAATAACTACCGATCGCATCTCTAGTGTCGCAACTACCTTAATTTGAATGTCTATTAAAGTAACTACCAATCGCAATGCTATTATAGTAATAATTTTAATTTTAAAGTCTTTTAAAGTAACTACTAATCGCATCTCTAATGTCGCAAATACCTTAATTAGATGTCTTTTAAAGTAACTACCAATCGCATTCCTATTGTCGTAACTACCTTCATTTAAAAGTGTAGTCAAATAACTACCAAATCATACAAATATTTTAACACGACCCATATTTCAACGAAAATGGCCTTTAACCAAATTCCACAAGCGATTTCACCAATCAATTCATTGTTAAACATTTGTCATTCATAAACCTCAGAATAATAATGTGTCAATACTTTTGACCAATAAAATAACCAAATTTACACGACAGTGCGAAGTTGACCTCAAAATCATTTTTGAAAATTTCACATGTCTATTCGCGTCTAAATAATAGATATTAGCAAGTTAGGATGGAGTGTTAAAATTTTCTCTATTTGTTGTAAATACCAAGTTTGCACGCAGCTTCACTTGCGTTCATTTTTTAACGACTTCTATTTTTTTTTATTTGTCCATTTTAAATCATTTCCGAGGGATTCTCAGAATAAGAAGTACAACAGACTTTAAGTTTAAGATTTGTTGTCGATCGCAATAGGTGCAGTAGTTTTTACGTGAATCCTGAACAAACAGATAAAACGACAAACAGCTAAGAAATCTAAAAAAATGCACCATATTCTCTATCATTTATGTAGTCTATTCCAGTTGTTTTGTTATAGCTTCCATGTACAGAGTATGTGCACGCATTATTATTAATATAAATTATATAAAACATCTCGAAGTCGATGCAAAGTAAAACATAAAAATTACTGTATTTTGAAAATTAATAAGCACCGACTTTAAGATGTTTTAGATAATTTATATTAATAACTTTACTCCTTTACTTTTATATACATAGCTTTAGAAATAAGTTATTTTATACTTTTTTAGTTTCTGAAGTCGGTTTTTATAAACATTTTTTTATATTGTTACATGCCGACAAATGTAAACGCACATCTGCCTGTCGTAAAGCTTAGTTTATTACCTTCCCGGATTTATAAATTCCTTTGATTACTTTTTGTTTCATGGCCATCATTAGTGTCGAACTAATCCTTGTCATTGTATTGCGGAGTATTAATCGGAGCTTGCCAGGAGTGGATCGGTGCATTATAAAGCAATGGCCTAATGCGGAGAGGGGCAGTCAAGCGAGGATTACGATACGAGTAAGACGTAGATTCGATAAGCGATATAGTGACGGACTTTGCGCGTGTTATTGAATCGTGCAGTTTGTTCTCGTAGTGTCTAGTTATATTTGTACCTGTTTGATACGTGTTTGTGTAGTTCTAATAAACTCTATAGTAATTCCAACGGCATTTTAATTCGAGTCCTGCGTAACTCGTAACAATATATATAGATTAGCTAAGAATTTTTCATTTACAAGTCGAAACAATTCTACAAGTTCTATGTGTTTTACTGTATACATATTCAACGAGAAAAATTTACATCATACGAGCATTACCTTATGTAAGTAATCCACAAACCGCTCCACAAAAAGTTTATCAGAAGCTTATACACGCTTCGTCAAGCATCAGCTAATCGTGGGATCGCTTACGCTCCTGATAGTCTGATAATACTCCGGTTTTATGTTTATACACGAAGGGGTTGCCTGATTAGACGCTATTTGCCAATCGCTGCTAAAAACGCCGGGGCTTTTTAAGGATTTCGAGGATTTATAGGGTTATTTATAATCGAGTGTTCTTGATACAACCGATATTGAAATGAATGTTATACGGAGTTCTCTCTATTCTTTACTGTACACAAAAACTTACATACAAAATTATAGAATAGTAGTTATGCACAAAGGCGAGTTTAACCCTAAAAAAATCATCCAACAAACCTATAACTCTAGCTAGAAGGGTAAAAACAAAAGACAGGACTTTTTACACCAAAATATTATTATCAGCATTGTTTTTTAATATTATTGTTTCTATATTTTATAGACTGTAAGCCTTCCTAAAATAGAATAAATAAATAAAATATTTTGAGATTTAACTATAATGGGCTATTGTTAGTTGTCCGCTAAACGGATAATTAAAATAACTTATTCGGCCGATTATCGGATGAATAAAGTAATTTAATCGTCCGATTATAGGATGAACAAAATAATTTAATCGTCCGATAACACCTATTTATTGTTATACTAAATAATTAAAAATCTCTTAAATATTTTTTTTAACGTGACCTTTCTGTAACACTCATACAAAGTCCGTACTGCGGACGACTAGACACTTCGATAATTATAATATAAACATATTAAAAAACCTAACTACAGAATAATTAGAATATAATTATACTATATAAACACACAAATGCACACACACACGTACACACACACACACAGAAAGAGAGAGAGACAAACACATTATTATTTGGGTTTAGGACGCGTGTGCGTCCACCAATAAGCTACACCGAATCGATAGAAACATAAAGGCATAACTTATAAATAAAAAATCATATACAAAGAAATACGTCAAAAATGAGACCGCACAAAAGAAAAATAATTATTGTACTAAAGAATCGAAATGAAAGAATTAAAACCTTTTTTATTCTTTCATCAAAAACGTTTCAAAGACCTCCAATACCTTCAACCTCAATAGAGAAAAATCCGAACCGATTTATATTATTTCGGTATACATTACGAAAAGTCTTCGAGTGTTTTCAATTACCAAAGGAACATCAAAAGAATATAAGGACAAGTTTTATACGCCGCCCTTCATTGCGTAGGTATTTTTTGTTTTTCCCAATCGCGTTATGCCGAACATTCTTGAGAGGCAGGAGCGTGGGCAGAATTTTCGGGAAGAATTTCGGTGTATTCTTAATTTTCGGCTTATGGATACACCTTAATTTTGCTGCTGGCCAATCTAAGGTGATAATGACACTTCAGATTGCAGAGTTGCAGAGCACTTCCGCGTGCAGATGTGAATTGAAGTGAATTTATTTTGAAAACGGTAAACTTAAGTACAAGTCATACAGCTAGAACCATATTTTTTTATTGCATGAGTTCAGCAAACAGGCAGACGGCCTACTTGATGGGAAGCAGTTACCATTGCCTATAGACATTTGCAATATCAAAGGTGTAACAAATGCGCTGCTTCTCTCTCAAGGGAGACTGGAACGTAGTGACTAATTCCGGAACAACTCAATGTTATTATGGCGGCATACTCTAGACCAGGGTGTTAAAATAATAGGATATCAAAATTATTTTGTGAGGTTTATTGTGCATAAAAAAACCGTATGGTGCAATATTATGTTTTTCTTTTTTTTTGCTGTTGTTTGTGTGTGTGTGTGTGTTTTTTTAAATATAAATTTGGCTAACATTTGCAAAATTAAGTGAATGATCATTTTTTATTGCCTAGCAGGAGGCGGGAGGCTCATTTGATGGAAGGGTGTT
Source organism: Dendrolimus punctatus (assembly GCA_012273795.1). Taxonomy (NCBI): domain Eukaryota; kingdom Metazoa; phylum Arthropoda; class Insecta; order Lepidoptera; family Lasiocampidae; genus Dendrolimus; species Dendrolimus punctatus. The sequence continues at coordinate 2,045,413 of CM022534.1, read as the reverse complement.
ACTAACACGTTGCCGGTCTCAAAGAAATTTTATAACACCTTTCTTAAATGACCTTATGTCGTAGTGCAGAGGAAAAACCTCAGCAAGAAGTTCCCTCCAAATAATTGTTGTACATGGAACAAACGCGAGTGGTGCCGTTTTAAAAATAAGGCGTTGGCACTAGATTAAATAGGTACACTCTCTGGTGTACAAGCGATAGATACGTAGAAGGACGAAAAGTCTCTCCAAAAGCTAATCGATTCTAAGCCGCCTGTTAGTATGGGATCGTCAACTATATGAATGGCGCGATGCTGGATAGAGTCAACGGGGTCAGTCTCGTAAGCGCGTGCTCCAGCCCACAAGTGTGAGCAGTATTCCATACGCGGCTTGATTAGCGCTTTGTGAAGCGCAAATCTCTGGCCACGGGGTGAAATACTGTCTAGACCGGTATATCACATTAAGCTTTTTGAAGAGAAGTTTAACCTGGCCTTCCAGATGACCTCGAAACTGCATCTCTTCGTGCAGTAGAAGCTTTGATGCATGACTAGATTTTAACTTATCTCCATTTTAATATTACCAAGCCAGTAGTGATTTAAACAGCGAGTCTGTTATAGTCACAATACTGAGTATAAGGTCGCAAGCCGAAATTAACCGAAACCATAGAATTGACAACGAAACTAAACCGAAGTGCCGCACGCTATACTAGGATTGATTTCGATTCAAGGAAAGGAATGCATAATTGATGTGACCTTACGAGCGTCCGTTGAATATGTGAAGAGGCAATTGTGCCGAGCACCACTGACAATAAAGGCATGCCTGCACAAAACTTATTATTTACATATACTATTATTTGATAGATTTGTCAATTAATAGCGTGCTGTGACAAAGAGTCAAATAAATAGGGATAAAAATTACGTAAACAAAAAAGTCCTCAACTAGAAAACTGATGGATTTACGACTGAAGATAGATCAAAAACTAATCGAGGGTTATGTAATAGAAGACGTATGCTAGAATGAAGAAGTATAGAAAGAAGACTTTACATGATATTGTGCCTAGCTCCAATTATTGGAAGAAAGCGATTAAAAATTAAAACATGAAAATGCGTTCAGAGATGTTACGACTTACAGACACGTGGACTTGATTTTGGCAAAAGTTTCCATTTATTTACCATCTTTTCCATAGTGTGAAGACAGATTTAAATGATAACAGTAACTCGATTAAGTACTTCGCAATTTACTTTCCAGTGAAAAACATGAAAACATGCAGTCGATCCAGACTGTATGGCAGTTGATTGTCGAACATAAGACCTTGATTATTCACCAGGAGAGACTTGCAGATCTGAAATTGACTTAAACATGAACCCAGAATTCATAACATATAAGATGATGTAATATTAACGAATCACTGTTTCGATTATTAAAACTACCACCCACACACAAAAGATGGCATGCTTGTATACTTTGATTCCAAAAAAATTATAAAAATATTTTTTCCTTTAAAATTATTTCGATTTTGTTGTAAATCTTTTGAACAATTAATCTTCTTTGCAGATGGAAACATAAAAGCTATATAGATCTTAATGATACCTTGGCTTAGCTTTGCGACAGCTTACTCATGGTGGAAACAGACCTTAAAGGGTTGTCACGCACAGAATTATCCTGGCTACAATTTGAATGGAAATTCTCGGGAGTTTATTTCACTCGGGCAGGGAAAAATATTCAAGAATATGGAAACAGATGGTTCCGTCATTCGGTACCTGACGAATTTTATTTCCTTTGTGTTCTCGGTTTCGATGGAAAGTAGGTCACAGTTAAAAATATTTTCATTGACAAAATTTGTTTCTAATTTCAAATAATTTATGTAATTATTTAGGTTTTAATTATCATTTGAATGAAATAGGCCGACCAAAGACCAATCAATGCCTCGTGCCACGTTTTAATGTCTTAAATCATAAAATATGTAAATACTACCCATATCTACCCTATACTAGACGAAAATCTTATCTTACTGATATCTAAAGTGAAAAGCTGTTAAGATGCTTCGACTGAAGGCCATGAGCCTCCACCAAAATTTATCAAAACGACTCATTGACTCTTCAGATGATCAGAGGGCTGGTGCCTACCTAAAGATTAGTATGGCGATCAAGCGAAGAAATGTAGCCAGCCTTTTGGGCTAACATACCCATAGCAGACGGTGGTTTAGGCTCAGTATTCTACTTATGGTCTTGATGGACTAATCATTATGCAGTGTAAATAAGTTAAGTTTTCTTTTATGGTATTAGATATATAATATTCGGTTCTAAGAATAGGTATAAATAGATACAATGTTTTCAATCTGTCTGTTATACCTATATTATGGCTAGTTATATAAAATTTGGTACGTTTGTATTAGAAGTCTTGTATTTATGTACTATATAGTGATAATTTTTGGTAACACCTTTAGCTATTTATGCTTTTTAAATTTTTTGAGTTATAAACAAAAATGTATATTTATGGTTATGTGCTTATCACCGAAAATCATAAATAATTTTTTTTGACAATATTTTGTCTATTTCTACTTATATTTAGTTCTGACGCTACACACCATTAAACCATATTTACAAAGGATGGTAGCAAAATTGTATTTCGAACCTATTTATAAACTATCTGTTTGTAGTATAAGATCTATTAGAGAAATATAATATAACATATATTATAATATGAGGATAATATCCTTCAACCTACATAAATGCGTTAAATCTGTAGTTTAAAAAAAATATAAGGCATTTTAAACATATGGTAATATTGGCACACACGAGTAATTAACAAAACCAGACAACATCAATTAACTAGTATACATATCTTCGTATGTACGTAAAAACAATTGCGTTTATTTATTCTGACAACATGTAGTTGCTAAATTCGAGCTATTAATTCTCTTAAACGTAAAGTTAATTGCTTCTATTTAGTAATATACTAGTAGTGTCCTATGATATCTGGACCTTGACATATCGATAATGTTATGTTTTTCAACTATTGTCGAAAAGTTTACTTCATATTTTGAAAAACATCCGTTTCACAATTGCGCGAGACAAGGTAGCACCAGCTCAAGAATCATGTCAAAATTTATATTGTGGCGACGAGGGTAGAACTTTCAGGTAACATAAGTTTCTGTAAAGAAGCCACAAGAACAGATAAATTTTAGGTGATAGATGATGAAAAAAATCAGTAACGAAATGTAAATGACAGAGATAGGTGCATCTTAATGTGTAATAGATAGTAAATAAAAGAGTAACGTAAATAAGATCAGAATGATGGTAGATGTTTCTACAGGGCATATAAGCAGCGCAAGGTGCGCTTCTTAGCGAGTATACCTAGTTGAAGTCAAAGAAGCGACAACTGCGGTAAGAGTGAGTTAGAACAGAAATTCAGTGGAAGACAGTGACGAGTTTGAGGGTCAAGCAGAGTAGAGTCTAAGTTAGAGGAGTTCAAGAGTGCAAGAAGTGATCTTGGAGCTACGAAAGGCAAGTTCAGAAAAGAGCACCAAGTAGCAGGAATTTATCTACGTGGTATCGATGAGTAAACGTCATTTTGTTGAGATAGAGGGGTGTTAGTTATACGTGAACGAATGTCCGCGCACTAGAAGTTACAAAAGTGATTCCTTCCAATTCTACAACATCTAATCTAAAATACTCAATATGACAAAATCTACCAAATGTCAATTATCTTTACTTATCAACTTTCGTTGAAAGTGTTTTGAAATTGGAACTTTAATTTTTACATTTTTTTTCATTTCATAGTTCCAAAGATTGAGGTGGATACAATTTTGTTGACTTTGGATTTTGAATTATTACATGATTTTGAAACTGCAGGCAAACCGTTCAATATCATTTTCTAGTATAGATTCTACTTTCTTATTCCTTGAATATAACCGTACTATAATGAAACATTGAAAGTTGTTGAGAACAAGCAATGTAGAATATACAAACACAATGCTTTCAAATATTCAAAAGATTGTTATTATCCCGCTGGAGCCTAGAATGGTTGCTTCTGAATATTTCATTGTTGAGTCTGGAAGCGGAGTATAGAAGTGCCTGGAATATATTTTTATGACGACCTAACTGTGTAAGTGAAATGAAAATGTGAGCACTAGAATATGAATAAAGTTAATAAAATCCGATATCCTTTATTATTGTCTTTAGTATATATGTAAAGACTAGCTGTGGACTTTATTCAGTACCTTGAAAGATGTCACTCATTTATTTATCTATAATATAATAGATCTGGAGCAGATTTCTCTGCGCAACGAATTTAAAAAAGAAAAAACCACGGAGTCTAATTTGGACGAGCAAATTCCGAAAATACAAATTTTATAATTTGTGTCTATCTGCAACTCAACAAAATTAAATAATGTGCAAAGTAATTTTTATTAAAGAACTAGTTTACTGCCTCAGCTTGTCTCAGTTGTCAGTCTCTAGTGCGTGCCTCTTGTTTAGTTACATTGTATTATTTTTTTACGTTATTGCTATTTGCCACGGAAGATTCACTTTAATGTATATCGCAAATTATCCCATCTACCGGATGAAAAGTATCTATGCCAATTTTGGGTATTGAAACTACATATGTACCTACACCAAAATGACCAAATTGACCACATCAGCCACATCGACCACACCAACCACATCGACCAGATCGACCATATCGACGACATCGACCACATTACCCACATCGACCACATCGACCTCACCGATCACATTGATCACACCGAGACAAATATAAATTTTTATCCCAAAAACTATCCCATTTTTCGGGATGGAAAGTATGCTCATCCTGGGCATCAAAAATATATACATACCGAGTTTCAGCCAAATCGGTCCGGTAGTTTTCCGTGAAAACGGAACAGACAAACAGACAGATAGAGTTACTTTCGCATTTATGATATTAATAAGGTACGGGATTTTTAAGCTTTACTACCTACACTATATCAGAATTTTCCACAGTTTAAAATTAGATGGGGGGAGGGCACTATTTAGACGACTTTGGAAACTATATCTCACCATGTAATCAAATCTTTTTCAAACCTTAGTAACAGGTATAACAATTAGACATTATGTAGTTATTACACCATGAGATGTTGTTATACAGTAATTCACAGATTAGATAAATGAAGTCAAACCAAAGATTTGGCTTTCTATGTCATTAAAATAACCTTCGATCAACGAAATCGGCCATCTCTAAGCTAATTGTACAACCCATTTCTAAATGAACATTTAAATTCACATTAACCTTTGTAATAATCGGTATTAAGTACAATTCCGCTTTCATTCCAGCATCGAAAATTAACAGAACGAAAACCTGGTATGTTCCATTCGGAAATACCTTTTATCCGGGCCCCGGTTATTACGGGCTTTACGATCTTTTAAGGCTCCGATAATGTCACTAACTTCCAAGGCCGCTCGTTAGTACGCATCGACCGCTATCGTAAATGTTTTATTAAAAAAGTCAGGTTATGGCATAGCCTGGTTTTATTGAACCGTATTCATAACAGAAATATAGAACCCCTTCATAATTGTATTTGTATGTTTTTCCCTCGTTTTAATCAAAGATTATAAGAACGATTATTTATTTAGTATAAATAACCTTATTTTATTTAGTTACTAGCTGTACCCGGCAGACGTAGTCCTGCCTTTAAAAAATAAAAATCTAGAACCCGATTCCAGCGTCATCTACCGGGACCAAATGTTAATCTAAACTATTCTCAAATCCACTTGAATAAACAAATTTTTTTTATCAAAATCAGACCCAGCGTTTAGGAGGAGTATCGCGGCGCCACCTACTGGGTCCAATCGTTTATTTAAACCATTCCGGGACAAACTTCAACACATACAACAAGAAAAAGAACACCTAAATTCTGGTACCCGATTGCAGCGCCATCTACCTGGTTCAAATTAAAATCTAAATCATCCCAGTAGAAAATTATAAAAACGCCAATATCGCTTTTAAAAAATAGGGGTTTGTCGTAGAGGGTTGAAAATTTAGGGTTGTATGTATTTTTAGTGCTGTATCATAAAAATGTAAAAATAAAAAAAAATATTTAGGGGGATGAAAAATAGATCTTGTCCGATTCTCAGACCTACCCAATATATGCACAAAATTTCATGAGAATCGGTCTAACACTGAGACACGAGAATTTTATATATAAGATTATACGAGTATTTATGTATCTACTTCCTTAACGCTGCTTTTAAATAGTATATACATAATAAATGTTTATACAGTTCTGTGTCTTATCCGCTATCTTAATATATATAAATCTCCTGTCACGATGTTTGTCCGCGATGGACTCCTAAACTACTCAACCGATTTTAATCAAATTTGCACACCGTGTGCAGTTTGATCCAACTTGAAAGATAGGATAGTTTTTATACCGTTGGAACCGGTAGGTGGCGCTGAGATCGGGTTCTAGAATCCTCTTAACAACGGGGAGCGATTTTGTTTTTGTGTGTTTGAGTGGGTCCCCGGATGGTTTAAATCCACAATTGGAACCGGTAGGTGGCGCTAGGATCGGGTCATATTTTTTCAGAGCAGGAGAACGTCTGCTGGGGCCGCTAGTATATAATAAATGTTTTTGTGTCAGTCTGCACTTATCTTGTTTCATTTCTCTTAATTGCATCATTCGCTATTTTCCAAGAGTACCGTTCCAGGAGTGGTTTGACCGTCTAGTCCGTCTGTGAGTATGGAATCATTTACTTGGTTGAATTCAATCCAGGGGTTAAACAGGTAGGCGAGTGCTTCAACTCAAAGGTGTGAGCAGTACTCCATAAGCGGCCTCACCTGGGCTTTAAAAATCACAAGGCGTTGCCGCGGCGTGAAGCTTTAATCAGTTTAGCTCTCCCAGATTCTTGGAAGCAAGTTTTGCCTTGCTTTCAAGATGTCGATGCCGATGATCCCAATACTCTTAGAAGTGGTAAGAGGAGTTCCTTGGAACTGAAGCGCTTGCTTCGAGGTTTCTTGGCAGACAAAACGCGGAGCTGTGTCTTCGTGGGGTTGAAATGGACAAGGTATTGTTTCCCTCATTCAGAGACTCTCTCTAAGGAGTACTTTACTTCAGACACAAGTTTCGACGTCGATAACAGTAAACATCAATTCCTTTCGTAAACTATCTCACGTTCCATATATATTTGAGTTACACAAGCATGTAACTTTGAATTAATATGACATGAAGATATTTGTATTTGTAATTGAAAACAAACAATCATTCGACGATTGGTGCCGGCTGTTTGTTATTTAAACTAATGAAACAATGTACCAGTGGGAGCCGATTTCGTTGTTGAAGGGACGTGTGTTTGGATTGATAATTGATGTGTTTCTTATTGATTAACTATTTATCAATGTAATTAAATATGTACCACAACTAGGAAAACATATTTTTATAATCGATCTACATGATATACTGACAATATCTGGTTGCTTAAGAATACATTATACAAATAACGTCGGAGTCAGTCCAGAACCTTGAAAGTTTAAAATCTTTTGGACATGAAATTTTTTTAGGCGAAATTGTTACCTTTTACATGTATGTAGCCGCAGCCGTCCGATCACCACGGCGGCCGCTCACAAATTGTTGCGGACAGAATCACTCCGCTGACCTCACCCCCGTAAGCCCGTGCGACCACGCTCCGCCTACCGCGGGACATAGCTCGCTCCGTTAGCTGCTAAGCGTCTGCATTTTTGTAGTACTTTAGTAAGCGCGGAGCGAGCCTACATCATGCATTCCTTAACTGCAATTCAAACACACAACATTGTTTCACTTCTACCTGAAGACCTCTAAATGTATATACCAGCATTAGCGGTCTCCGCAGACGTTGTCCTGCCCTGAAAAATCTAGAATCGGATTCCAGGGCCACTTACTGAGTATAATTGTGAATCTAAACCATCTTACAAATAACATACATATTTACCTGTTATTTCGTAAATAAATCTTCGTAGATAACATGCCTCTTTTGCTCCTGCAGTCAAGGCCATGTATTCTGCTTCAGCTGACGATAGCGCTACGGTCTGTTGCTTTTTACTCTCCCAGGACACCGGACCAGCCGCCAGTGAAATGCATACACCAGTATATGAGCGTCTAGTGCGCTCACAATTAGCCCAATCCGCATCTGTATAGCCAAACAACGGCTTTCCAACTTTTCTGTAAGTTATACAGTGATTCATAGTACCTTTCAAATACTGTAGTACCTTTTTAGCAGCTAACCAGTGGGTTTTATTATAATTGGAACTAAATTGACCCAGAAAACTGGTGGCAAATGCTATGTCGGGTCGAGTATGTATGTAAGCCATCTCGAGACCCACTCAACAAATTGTTAATTGTCACTGGTCACTGGCGTGTCTGCCTGATGTCCCTCCTTTTGCAGTAGGATCATCTTCCCCGTGTAACACTTCCGGGGAGGCCAGCCTTGCTGCAAGTCTGCGTTGAAAGGCTGATCATTCGGAGCTCCAGGACCTTGGATAACATAATCAACGCACGTCCTGCGTATGCCATCAAAGCTCGCGGTCCCATCATCGTTACATAAAACCATCAAAATAAGCCTATTTTTGTCATAAAATTTAATTAATGTGCTAAATTGATATTTATGTATTTCGAATCTTCACATGCAAATATCTCAGCTCCGATATAAGGGCAAAAATTAAACCTGTTATATTTATAACAAAAATAGCACTATAAAACTACAACAATTAGAGGCCTCTAAAAACAAAAATGTCGACACTAGTCCATACGAAATTACCCAGACTATATAATTGTTTAATTACAATTATATCCAACAATCCAACAAGAGCTATGAATGCCAAAGAAGCAAGTGAGGTGTGTAAGAATGGGCCTGTGTGGCGCTCTGTTGTTCGTGCCTACCCCGCAAGGGACCTGGCGTGAAGTTATGTATGTATGTATGTATGTATATCCAACTTACTCAATATTTTTGTACTCACAACTTTAGAATGCAACTGTCAATTTCCTATTCGAAGTGAGATGGTTAATAAAGTCTTGTCGTAACAATATACATTCTAGGTCTTTCCACACGGAATTGTTCGTAAAACCTTCAGATGCCGTCCTGTTTTATATTCTAGGATAAAATGTATATTTCACCGAATCCGAATCATTTTAAAGGTCCTGAAGAAGAAACAAATAAAATACTGTTACGACCGACAAAGGCAAATTCACACCTGCAGCCCTGTAGTATCATATTTTATTAACTCTTCTGCATTTGGATTTCTTTTTTTTACTTTATGTTCAAAAACTGTGATTAGAAAAACATCCCATTGTGTATTGTAATCTTTTATTGCAGTCATTAGCCAAGTGTGATTCTAGGAAATTCAGTCACGCGGCCGAGCAAAAATATTGCATCCGTGCAATATAAAGCAATGCCTCGATTAATAGACGAGACAGTTCGAGCGATAACCACAAGCGGAGCAAAGCCTGTGGACATTCGGTAATCTATTTAGTGACAGACTTTGCGCGGGTTATTGAATCGCGCATTACGTTTGGACTGGTTGTGTTCAGTTATATTTGTACCTGTGTTATACGTGTTTGTATAGATCTAATAAACTCTATAATAATTCGAACGGCATTTTATTTGAGTCCTACAACTTGTAACAATACAACTATGATCATGGTGAAATAGTAAGTAATAATACCTTGGCTGACTACGTCTAGATTTGGACATCAGTTGACTGAAGAAGAAGAATGGTAACAAGGATTAATACATAATTTTTAATAAAGAAAAATACTATTCTTTCATGCTTTGTAAACCAATCCTGGTACCTACGGTCCCTCACGTTAATATTAATAATTTAATTTCCAAACAGTCTCATGTTAATAAAAGATAATTTGAATCTCGCATTAAATACGCTCAATAAATAAGTCAATCAACTCTTAAGGAGACAAATGATAACTGACATGACAGAATTACTTGACGAGTTTATTTGGAGAAGGCAATTGTTAATTTCCTCCGATGAACTAATGGGCTAAATCCTCTTTGTGAATGTTTGTAATTGGTTGATTGGTTGTTTGGACGATATGAAAGTGTGGCCGTGAACGTATTCGGGTTACGAACGGATGATTTGGGTCATCAAATCAGGAGAGGGCATATGCTTATTGATTGGTTGGTTGACTGAAAAATTAAATTAAATATACTAAACTATAGATGTAATGAAAAAATAGATCTTACAACAGCTGATTTATTGCTTCAGGATTCATAGATTACAAATACTGACGATGGTGCAATTTTCTAAAAGATGATTGGTTAAGAAATCATTTATCATTTACCTAATGAGGAAGGTAATGCCTCTGAAACTCTTTTTGAAATTTTGTAGAGGCCTTGACCGTTAATATAGCAATAGGTAGCTTATTACAAAGACAATGCAAGAGTTATTAAAAACAGTAATATCAAATATATTCAAATATACGCAGGACCCTGTAATAGTTATTATCTTTAACCTTATCTGGGGTCATGCTAAGAACAATGATACATACTTACATACATACATAACTTCACGCCAGTCCCTTGCGGCGTAGGCACGGAGAACAGAGCGCCATTTAGGCTTATTCTTACACACCTCACTTGCTTCTTTGACATTCATAGCTCTTGTCATGCACGTTCGTCCGTTTTTAAGGCTCCTAACATCACCTTCTGCTGCTAGTACACGATCAATTTGATCATAGAAAGTGTGTCGTGGCCTTCCGCGACTTCTGCATTCATCCACTTTTGCATTGTATATCTGTTTAGTCAACAATGATATCACCTACATATTATATGTATATTAATTACTGAGTCTGATGATTGCAGGAAGCAAACGAAATTACAATACCCATAATCTTTTACAACTGATCATAAATTCTGAAAGGTTAATCAGGTTAACATGGCAATCAATTAGTCGATAGCATCAATTAAGACTTCTGTCTTATTAGCTTAAGTTTGTAATGGTTGATGACCACTTCCCCAATATGGCTGTGCGTAAAAGGTTTCAGAGACAGTAATCAGACAAAATTCAACTATTATTGGAAAATTAAAATGACATTAACTTAAAATATATAATCTCTCTTTGCTTACATCTTCTCCTTATTATTTGAGGTCGACACAATATGTTATTTCCTTCCATTCTCTTGTATTTTCACATGAGTCATCTGTCACACAATCCATCCATCCTTTTTTGTCTGGCTTTGCATTTGTACCATCAATCTTGAAATTTAACATTCTTTTTGTCACGTGACTTCCATTCTTCCTATTCACGCGCTCACACCTTAATCTTCTTCCTTTCAATTTTCTAGCCACAGGTGCAACTTTCAAAGATCCTTATGTACTCATTTCTTACCTTATGCATTCTTGTACCCTCACAAAAAATAATATGTAATATAGAATCAATAAACAATCTCCTTAAAAGCTGTGAACGTATTTGTACCGAGTCAATTTTCTATTCTTAGAAACCTGATCACTCCCGTTCGAGTGTTGGTCAAATAAAGGTACTATCGCCTGAACAAATATTAACTAAACTCAAATTTTCTAAAGGCAATGTAAGGGTGTCATTTAAATGTATAGTAACATACACAGTTTAACACTTTAGGGCCTTACTTATAATCGTTTCTTAAATTTAAAGAAACTGCTTAGCAACTGATGTGAAAATCTTAGCCATAAAGTCATCTTTAGTCGAATGTTTTGGGTACAACCTACGTTAATCATTTAAAATTCGTATATCTATGCTCTTCTTAGGTAAACGACAAGTAATACACGTTTATAAGTGAAAAAAAAGATATTCGTTGATTAGGGTCTGATTCTGATTCTCTTACTTAAGAGATGCATGAGGGTATTTTTACGAGATTATTATAAGTACATACATACATACATACATAACTTCACGCCAGGTCCCTTGCGGGGTAGGCACGAACAACAGAGTGCCATACAGGCTTATTCTTACACACCTCACTTGCTTCTTTGACATTCATAGCTCTTGTCATGCACGCTCGTCTATTCTTAAGGCTCCTGACATCACCTTATATGGTGAGTAAGTAACTATACTGTATCCAAGTAATTCCTTTCGCACATATAACTTTTCTTCTATTATTTAAATTTTCTTTAGATTGACGGCGCCCCTTTCGCACGTCACTTAAGTCACTCATTGTCATTCATTAATTAAATAAATCGCCTCGCTTTGTATATAATAAAATATCATAAAATACTATAAAATAAATCTCCGCATACATAAATACATTATAAATAACCGCTCCGCGCCGCATTGTAATATATAATAAATTAATATTAAAACACATAAATAAAACATATATAATACTATAAAATAATATACAAGTAAAAAAGTGTGTGTGAAGCGAATAGGAAGAAGAGAGCCGCATATCATTCCATTAACCAGGTAAGTGCGTGCTCGTTCTCTAACTCCATCTAAATTGTCCACACTTCTTCCGCAAGTTTGACACAGTTCGCTTAAAGCTAAATCCAGCGCCGCCGCAACAAATACATTATAAGTAAGGCCGTTAAAATTGAAAATATATTATTTTATTGAGTAACTAGTTTTCGAAGCTCTATATTACGTATATATAAATTTAATTAGGTGTTTAGCCAAAAACTTTACTGTTTCTTGTTTCTATGTTCACTAGAATAACAAAGAAACTAAGTCCATATACTTAACTGCCCAGCGAAACATAAGAGGCCAGTTGCAGCCAACTTAATTTGAGGCAATACAATGAAAGAGATGTTTACGAAAACGTGGGTATTTGTTAGTGAATTAAAGAATGCGATTGCAGTACCATACATATATTGTTACGAGTCGCGGGAGTCGAAATAAAATGTCGTTGGAATTATAATAGAGTTTAATAGAATATAAAAATATAACTGAACACAACAAATCCAAACGTAATGCAGAAAGGTCGTAATTCTATAAAACGCACAAAGTCCGTCACTTATTACATTCCCGATTGTAGTACACACGTCTCGATTCGGTCGTGGTTACCGCTTGACTGCCTCCCCCTTTCATCAGGTCATCGTTTTATGCTGCACAAATACAATGTCGACGTATCATAATCCGAAACACCTGGCTAATGAGTCGACGCAACGACCATAAACCAGTGCAATAAAACAATGGACTATTCTCTAGAATAATTAGTAAACGCATGTCAATAAATAAGTAAATAAAAGAAGTCCAAATGGCGAAATTAATAAAATGTGTTTTTACTGGTCTGCAGGTGTGAATTTGTTATATATATATATATATATATATATATATATATATATATATATATATATATATATATATATATATATATATATATATATATAAGCTGCCTACCCCGCAAGGGACCTGGCGTGAAGTTATGTATGTATGTATGTATGTATAAACTCTGACGACAGGCTGCCTGGCGACAGCAAAATTGTATTCTTTCTCCATTCCAGCACGGATAACACGGATTTCTTCATGATTTTATCTATTCTTTGAAGCAAATATAGAATTTATCCAATAAAGTTACTAGATATCTGACAATCTACTCTTGTAACTGTTCAAATGCAAATATCCGACCGAAGTTGTGTTCAAATTGATTTCAACTTATTTTATGGATGTCTTAAAATATTATTAGTTTGTTGCAATAAATGGAAATAGCAGGACTACTTTATTGTTATGGCAACACCAAAACGTTGTAATGTGTTTCAGATTCAAATTATTGTTGTTATGTTTTTAGATTATCTTTAGATTTTTAACTGAAAATCCGTCCTATGCTATCGTAATATTACCCTATTACAGCCTTTTTACTGCACCACCTACATCGCCTGATTCAAATTTCTTTGATTTAGGTTGCCTGGAAGAGATCGCTTTGCGCGATGAGGCCGCCTGTTGGATTGTATAGAAAATATTGTATATGTGGTCTGTTTTTGTAATTTTATATTTTGGTGTGCAATAAAGAGTTCTCTCTCTCTATTACACTATTAAAAACCAGTATGTATTAGAAAGATAGTTTTAAAAATGAGATGTCTTCTGTATAATGTAATTATTAATTTATAATTAATTTTGATAGTAATTTAGGACTGTAGTTTTTTTAATTAATAAGAATTTTAGAACTTACAATAAATAGAGTTGTTGACTATCAAATTACTTGAAACAATTTTTTATATATTTTGTGATAGGCTTATTAATTTTGTATGTTTTTATAATACCATAAAAAAGAATACCAGGAAGGGCAATGTTTATGAAGATCGAAGTTTTCTTTCAGTTCTGTATTTGGTTGGTCTCTCTATTACATATTATCAGCATTATTCATATTCGCTACATAGTTACCCACTGTACTTTGCCCATAATACGTGCGTAAATTGCTAAGCGTAATTAAATAACGTATACCTAATGTGCGATTGTCTGTCGATATATTATAATTGTTTAATAACACAGTTGAAAATTCCGCAATCGCACAAAGTTCCTCTATTAGTAACACAAAAGGACTTATCTGGAATTTCGCCTAGTAATTGGCATACAAATCCTTCGGAACAGCGCAGTTATCGTGTTTACTGACAGTGAAGTGAGAATGGCTGACTTTTAGACAATGCCGGTTTGTTAGGCGCCGAGGGAAACGCGCTAATCCGACATCCAACTAAGGCTAGTTATGGCCAGCGTTGTAAAGAGAAATACACAATGAATCCAAAATTAAGCAGCTATACATTTATATATTAATACGTGAAGCAAAAATTTTGTACCCTTGGATTACGATATTTCGCACAATTATAGTTAACTAGCTGTCCCAGCAGACGTTGTCCTGCCCGGAAAAGCGTCAATCGATATGCCGACAGTAGCGCCACATACCGGGTCCAATTGCGAACCAACTCACTCGAGTTCTTTAAACACCAAAAACTATTGTTTTTTCACTCGAGACTCAAAAATAAGTCGTTTTTTTTGCGCCAACCTAGTATTTATTTTAATCCTGAAGTAACAAAGTACTTTACTGTTGGTTTTATTAAAATTTAATTAATTGTCTTACTAATTAAATATTATTTATTATTATTTAACCAAACTGTGTCGTTTGGTCTTACGCCAAAAAAAGGTTTGCGTTGTGTCGGATATAATTCCGGCACAGCAATATGCTGAGTGTAAACCTTGTTTGCTGAAAATGCGGCGTACAAATTCTCAACATATGCTATGTCTATAATAATGTATAAAGTATGTAATTACGTCGCTATTTCTGCAAGTAAAGTTTTTCTTTGTTTCTATTACACTCGAACTCCCACTCTATTGTGTAACTCAGATTATAACTTCCTATTTCAGATATTAAAAAAAAATATGTTAGACTTTGATAGTCATACAAGACATTTCTCATGAGTAACCATCGTAGTACCTGAAAAAAACAATTTTAGCAAATACACATATATAAATATATACATACAAGCACAATAGAGTGAAAACACAATACTTCCTCAAGGTATCAAATATTAAACCCAAACAAATCTACAACATTAAAAAACTAATATAAACCTTGTCTATTAAAATCATTCGCTTTATCACGACCACAGTGCACATCCAGCCTAATAACCCCTGTCACTCTTTCGGGTAACTTTCAATTAGGACCTTCCTCTGAATTAGTACCACAAAGGATTAAGCCCTGGTGTGAACGTCTTAAACAACCTCATACATCGCTGGCTTAATCCTTTAGGAGTGATGGAAGTTACTAATAAAAGCGACGATGTAACTAATAATTTAGATTGCTAATGGTAGAAGAGAATCTTAAAGTAAGAATGATTTCGACGTAATTAGTTAGGAGTGAGAAATAAATAAAATTTAAAAATGTGGGGAAATAATAGATACTTTGTAATAATAAAACTTCCGTTTGATATCTTACTTGATGATATTGTTGAAATTTAGCTTACAATTTTATTACTGTCAATTTCAATATTGTGAAAAACATATTATTCATTTTGACACTACATAATTCCAGACATATAATACGTGTTAAACACTTCTTTAAATATTAATTAATTGTGAACTGTAATTATAACTAAGGTTATATCAAACAAAGTCGTGTTAGTAACACCATTTATAACTCAAGCACGGCTGGACCAATTTTAATGATTTTTTGTTTTTGCAATTGTCTTCGTCCGGAATAGGATAATAAGTATTGAAATATGCTATTCATCAATAAAAAAAACATAGGTCACAACATCAGTCTAGCCATTCATTTGTTATGATCTTTTCCGGCCGATTTCAGCAATGGTGACTGCATTTAAAGTCATTTTCATTTTTCTGATTTAGGTGAATTATTTTTGTGAGTGTTTAAGTGGGTCCCAGAATGGTTTAGATTCAAATTTGAACCAGGTAGGTGGCGCTGCAATCGGGTTCCAGGATTTAGGTGAAATAATTTTTCATTGTGTTAAAGTGAATCCCGGGATGGTTTAGATACGATACGATTTGATTATTTTTTTGTTGTTTTTTCAAGTAGATTCGAGAATGATTTAGAATTAAATTGGTCCCAGTTGATGGCGCTGCAATCGGTTTCTGGACTTTTATTTTTTAAAGGGCCAGACAGCGTCTGCTGGGTACAGCATGATGATTTTTTGTAGTGGTGGAAAAACAAAAACCAAAAGCACACCTATGTTCTAAATTCAAACATTTCATATATATTTGGTGGCCAGTACTATGCCGCACCAATTGAATAAACACTATTTTTTGGAGATTCCAACAATACGTATAGACGTATTATTGCATGTTTGTTCCTTGTTGTTGTATATTGTTGAATAATAAAAATCAAATAAATTACCGCGCTTAAAACTGTTAAAATGTAATTTTGTTATGTAAAACATTAGCTTCATTTTTTTTAAGATGTTCAAAAGCTGTCGGTATATTAAAGAGGAGTAACCCTACCAATTAATAGCAGCCCTGGCTTGGCAATTAGACGAGGCAGAAATTAGCAGATGGACAAAAGGCCGACGTGGGCGTGCCCCGGTATCTTGTTAACGCCGAATGACTCAGTCAGATTACCCCGTTTTAAGTGATTTAACCTATTTTAAGCTATTTTCCCTATTTTTGTTGGGACGGGTGATTCAATTTGAATTTAGAAGTTTCGCGATAACAACTCTTCTAAGTTCGTTAACAGTTTTGGAATTAAATACAAAGATCTAGTTATAAATTGCGAGATTAATTTTCTTTGGCCTTGTAATTAAAGACCTCGAGATTTACGGTGGAGAACATTCAGCCTTGAGATTTGCTCCGGTTTTAAGAATGTGAGTTCCGAGTAGAATTAAACGAATCTAAAATAAGAACTGTTACATGCCGACCAAGGTAAATGTACACCTACCTGTCATAAAGCGCAGTTTATTACTTTCCCACGTTTGGACTTCTTTTGTTTACTTTGTGTTTGTAAAATTCGTAATTAGAAAAAAAAGTCCATTGTGTATTGTCGTATGTATGATGAAAGAATGTCTAAACAAATATACAATGCAAAAGAGGATGGATGCAGAAGTTGCGGAAGGCCACGACACACCTTCCATGATCAATTTGATCATGTACTAGCAGAAGGTGATGTCAGGAGCCTTAAGAACAAGACATCTTAAGACAAGAGCTAGGAATTTCAAAGAATCAAGTGAGGTGTGTAAAAATAAGCCTAAATGGCGCTCTGTTGTTCGTGCCTACCCCGCAAGGGTTATGTATGTGTATTGTCATCTTTAATGGCAGTCATTAGGCAGGTGTGTCGAACTGATTCTAAGAAATCCGATCTTTACGGGCTGGCAGCCATATTGTATCGGTGCAGCAATGGCTCAATGGAGAGATCGACAGCCAAGCGAGGATTACGATACGAGCAAGACATGCATTGGATAAGCGATATAGTGACGGACTTTGCGCGTGTTATTAATCGTGCAGTTTGTACTGGTTGCGTCCAGTTGTATTTGTATCTGTATTATACGTGTTTGTATAGTTCTAATAAATTCTGTAGAAATTCCAACGGCATTTTAATTCGAGTCTTGTAGCTCGTAACAGTACGAATAATTTTATCAAAAACTGAATTACTAGAGATGATAATTCTTCAACTTATTTGACTTGCAAAAAGATAAATAACTTGTGGCGCCATCTAGTCATTTAAAGTTTAGGAGCTTGTTACCATTAAGATAGATAGATAGATAGATAACACTTTATTGCTCACCAAATACACAATTTCAAATATACAATTACAATATTGTCATGTAGAAACAAAGGCGGCTTATCGCTGAAAGCAATCTCTTCCAGGCAACCTAACTTAAGGAATAATTTAATCAAATCTGGCGATGTAGGTGGTGCAGATTATTAAATATCAACTAACATAAATAAACAAACTTAAACTAAATAATTTATAAATAAAAAAAATACACATACTTAAACTAGTTTATAAATTAAATACATACATACATATATATCAAATAGTCTATAATATAAGAATTAGGCATAATTATTTAAGGAAAAGTAGTGTTTTCTGAGTGCGTTCTTGAATGTAGGCGATGTTTTGGCCTTTCTGACAGTAAGAGGCAGCGCATTCCAAAGATTGACAGCCTGCACTGTGAAAGAGTTATCATAAAAGGATGAAGTGTGTGCAGGTGTAGTGAGTTTACGATACGTATGAGTGCGCAAATTGTGGGAAGTAGAAAGGCGAAGGAATTCAAAACGTTCCTTAAGGTAGGGAGGACTACTAGGGGTAAATAATATGTTATAAAGTAATGTGAGAATGTGAGTATTCCGGCGAAAGCGAATAGGGAGCCACTTGAGTTTTCACGAAATTCAGAAACATGGTCATATTTCGCAAGCCAAATATGAACCTAATACAAAATACTGAAGTCGCTCAGTTTACTTAGCTGTTCTACGGTTAAGTTAAGATAGCAGGCGTCAGCGTAATCTAAAATGGTAACAATAGAGACTGTGCAAGCATAATTTGGTGCAGTAGGCAGAAAATTCTCAGCCTTCTCAGGCTCTAGAAGACAGAAAAACTCTCCGACTTAATTCGAAGAGTGAGACTTCCAAGACAGGTCACTATCGATGACTACACCCAGATTTTGACAGTGTCACTCAATGGATACAAGTGCCGTCAAAATATAGTTCGGTAGGGTGCGAAATCAACTTTGCACGTATTCTGGGCTACCGATGACTATTACTTGAGTCTTACGAGGATTTACTGCAAGACCAAACATTGTACTCCAAGTTATTTACTGAGCCGTAAATATCTTCTATGGTCACCTTAGGTATTTTACAATTATATATGTACGTACAACGACCATCGCATGTGTTCCATGATACAACAGTTCTCATACTCAAAAAATTCATCAAAGATAACTAAACGCCAAAAACGTGATCAATTAAAACGGTCTATCAAACAATAGGTCATATAGTGCAATCAGCGTGGCGTATCGATGAAACAAAAAATCTACCTCCGACGTTGAAACAAAGACTGTTCGGTAAAAAAATATTAACATGCAAGCAGCATTGCTAACAGGCATTGGATTTCGATCGATACTTAGTTTATAATTTTAGTGATGGACTATTAATTTATCGATGAAATTTTGAAAGGCATAATATATCCGTTTTTGCCTAATTTTATCTGTGTAGGAATGGGGAAGAATACAATCTCCTGCGGCTGGGCGGCCTGTCATAAAAGGCGACAAAACAACCCACAGCCAGGTGGTAGGGCTTTTGCTCGTCTGGATGGCTACCACACCTGCTCTACAGTATGCTGCCATAACAACCTGAGTTCTGGCATTAGTGGCTAGATTCCAATCTGCTTTAGAGAGCGGCAGCAAATTGGTAGTGCCTTTGTGTTACAAATGTCCATTGGCGACGCAACCGCTTTCCATCAGGTCTGCCTATCTGCTGAACTACGTAATAAAAAAATATGTAAATAAGCTTCAGCAAAAGCTGAAAAATCTATATGAACAATTGAACTGAGTGTCTAAAGCGGCCGCGTTTAGAGAATCGCTTAGTGACATTGACACGTATCGTTAGGGTAATAAAGAGTAAATTCCGCTTTATTTTGACACTTGTTATATTTATTATACGATTGGCGAAAGCGGTCGCGTTAGGCTACCGTTCTTTTATATGTGCTAATTTAACTGTCTTATTCTAAAGTGTTAGATTAAGTTTGAACGCTTCTTTAAGAACCATAAATAAACGTTAAAACTTACTCTACTCTGTATGAAGAAGACCATAAGTCTATAGCCTATTTTTATTATATTATGGTTAAGACAAAAAAATTGTAACTACCGTCTCAAAAAACAAAGTCTCAAATACATACAGTAATACCTCCATAAAGTTCAAATTATTATTACTATAAAACATAGCTATATTTGATATACACATATCATAATAATTAATCAAATTTCTGTATCAATAGATTACATTATTTGTTTTATAATGTAACCGCATAACCTACTCCAAACTCAAAGACTGGCCACGACAGCAACACCATGAATGAATTAGTGTTCAACATTTCAATGCAAGTCATTTTCTATATAAAACTAAAAAAATATCGATTGTTATCGCACTATAAATTTATCGATAAGATGGTGTCCAGCCATAAATAGCCTTCCGATTGTGTTAATTACTATTAACGTAACGTATCTAATTGTACTGGTCACGTTTGAAGGGCATAAAGGGCAAGATCTGGAACGCATTGTTGTTCAATTTAAATTACAAATATACCTTAAAAATAACAAATCTTTGATGAATTATTCTATATTGTATTGCCTAATTGTTGACAAATGACAAAAGACGAAAAAGTATTTATCTACTAAAATTTAGTACAAAACATGTTTGGGTTCAAAAAAATTTAGGGAGGGTAGATATAAAATATTGTCTATGGCATGAAAAAGTTTGAACCAAGCACTTAAATGTATTTAATACTAATGACGGTTTGAATGTCATATTACTTCTGGCATAATCCACGTCGTCGTCAGCCATTCGCAGTCTACTGCTGGACACTCATCCTTGTCCTCTGACTTCCTCATCCAGCGCCTACCGGCGACGTTGCACAGATCGTCGGTCAATTGGTATGCAGGACGTCCGACACTACGTTTATCGAAACGCGGTCTCAACTCCAGGACTCGTCTGCTCTATCGGCCATTGATCTTGCGGCAGACGTGGCCGGCCCGCTGCCACTTCAACTTGCTAATTTTGTGAGCTATGTCGGTAACCTTTGTCCTCTTATGGATATCCTCATTTCTAATTTTATCCATAAGAAAAACACCTGACATAGCTGCCTGGCAAAATAAATTCATGAAATTAGTATAATTTTTAAAACTCAATCTGGAGACCCTGTTGAGTTATGTGTAAACCACTAGTTTACGAAAAAATTTATACTAAACCTAGGCTAATTTAATGTTAACAAAATCAAGACAAACTGCGAAGTTTGTTAACTCTGAGTTGGCCAGACCATTAAACAGTTAATCGTGGCAACCAGTCGACCCATTAACAAACTGTCAACTGTTAACTTGGACTCGACCAACAAACCTTGGACAACTGTTGACGAATGACTACAAGTTGGTTGAGATAAGGGCTCTTTGATACTTGTTTGTTTGGACTGCTCAAAGTATTGTTGATTGTTTTTGATTGGATGGTGACGAATTACTAGTTCAGTGTATAAGGCGCCCGTCTCGTTGTAGTGATAACAGTTGTGCAAGTTTAAAACCTAAGAAATATTACATGACAGACTAAAAAAAATCATATACTTTAACGATACCTAATAAGGCATATTGCAATGTTCGTAAGGACAATACATCGGCAAATGTCTAGGAGACAAATGTACAAATATTCATTTAAAAAGACAGTGTTAGTTGTTAGGTTTTGAAACCAAAAGTATTTACTTAGGCATCCTTCCTAATATGCATGCAATTTACTAATAAGCCAATAAAGTGTTATCTACGATATCTAAATAAATGATCTTAAATTTCGTTGATAGAACAAAGAAGCAAGTGAGGTGGGTAAGAATAAGCCTAAAGCGCTCTTTTTGTGCCTACCCCGCAAGGACCCGGCGTGAAGTTGATTATGAAAATTTCGTTGATACCAATACCTAATAATAAATGACTGATGCTGACTCGAAATAGGCTGATTTTTTATGTTGCTGATTTTTTACTTTCGGGAACAAAAATAAGTCCCACGGTGCTAGGTCAGGGCCGCAAGTTGGGTGACCAGCAGTTTGACCAGCGTGCTGTACAGCCCTGTGTTTGATCGCTTGTTGCTCACAACAGAAAAACTTCTGTCAAGTATTTGGTCGTAGACGATTCGGTGTTGATACTTCTTTGGTTCCGTAAAGGAATTGAAACCAAATAGCCAGTCAAATTGAAAAAACTTGCGATCGAAATCTGTCCCCGCTTCTAGATCGCTTCACTTTGGTAGACGTTGATACGTTTTTGAAACATCCAAACGTCGATTGGCGCTTCCTTTCTGGATCGTATTGATAAATCCAGAACACATCACCTGTAATGATGTCCTAAGCACACCGAGACGAACCTGCTACAAATTTGTTTTTTATTATTCCACCCGGGCATGTTTCTGAGGATCAGTGAGGTTGTGCAGCACCAAGCGTGAAACTATCCTCCTCACGCGAAGGTTCTCGTGATCCAATCTGCAGTATGTGCAGAATTTTTTCATTCGTAATTCCCCTATTTTCTCGGGTTAAATTTTTCACTGCTAGCACATCTTGTTCCTACAGCCGTTAAAGAGCGAACGCTTCTTTCTTCATCCCCCGAAGTTAGAAATTTTGAAATTCAAACGTACTTATTTTTAGTTATAAATTATCATATTTTCTAAATAGATTACAACTGGTCCGTCTTATTGTACATAAAAACTTTTTTCGCAATACTTTTTGAGTGCTCTGATATATCTTATATATAAAAATGAATCGCAAAATGTGTTGGTAATTTTGTTTTTGTGTTTCAATGGGTTTCCGGATGGTTTTGATTGGCATTTAGAACCGGTAGGTGGCACTGAGATCGGACTCTAGAATCCTCCTAATCACCTGGACCGATTGTTTGTTTTGTGTCATGAAACAAAGTCTTTTAGGAATTCAGAAAATATGGCGGTAGGTACGAAGTTCGCCGGGTCAGCTAGTTGTTAATAAATATGTGTAGCATTATCAATAGCTATACAATAATTTGATATATCTCTTTGTAAATTATGGAGCAATGATCATAAATAGCTGATTATTTCATATGGGCCCTAATTATAATTGGTACTGACACATCGAGAACGCGTACCAATTGATTCGCAATAATTCAATATAGATGTGACATTTGGCGCCGGTTTATAGATAGATTGATGTTAGTTCATCAAATATAGGCACTGGAAATCGATTCTCTATTGCTTTTACTACCGCACTATTATTTTACTAGCTATACCAGCGAAACTTTTTTCGCGTAGCCATGAAGACGTTTGTTAGTGCATTAAACGGCCGCATAAAAAAGCAATCACAGCGCCAGTGTCTTAATTATATTCGTCATTTATCGGGATAGAAAGTAACCTAAGTGTTCTACCGGTATATGTATAAAGCTAGTTTCATTTCATATAATCCATGCAGAAACAGAAAGAATACAATTTCCTGCGGCCAGGCGGTCTATCATAAGAGATGACAAAACAACCCACGACCAGGTGGTAGGATATTTGCTCATCTAGATGGCTGCTCCCGCTGATCTAGCGTATGGAACCATAACAACCTTGATCTGTATTCCGGTATTAGTGGCTAGATTCTAGCCTCCTTCTAGAGGGCAGCAACGTATTTGTAGAACCTTTGGTGTTGAAAGTGTCCAACAGAAAAATTAAAAATTGTTCTATTATATTCTTCAGATTTATGATATTACAGAATGATATATACAATTGGACAGACTATGTCGTTTTTAGAATGTAATTACAACAGTCCATAAATGACCGACTGCTGGAGCTTGGGTCTCTTACTACAGAGGAATGGACAATATACCCGCCACGCTTGTCAAAGGCGGCTTGACAGGTTTGACACATTGGTTATCTAATGTGCATGTTGCATCACGTTTTTTTTCTTCACGTCGTCAGCATGTAGTAATTATAACAGTATGCACATTAGATCAGAAAACTGCCTAAGTGGCGCATGCGTTTCGGCCAGGATCAAACGCGCGCCCGTTGAGTTTGGGCACGTGCGCTAGATATAATGCAACCACGACTCCCTGTTTTTAGAGTATATCGTTTCAAAGAAAGCAGTATGTCATTTGGGTAGGTAATGTATATTTAACAGTCAACTTATTTATTCAATGCAACCTCGGTTTATCTCTTGCAACACGACCAGCATTATCTAAAATTTATCAAAGAATTACTTAATTTTACCCGATAAGTGTCAACAAACGGTACCCTATCAGTCAGCTGACATTTGACCTCGGCTATCTCTGAAGTGCTGTACAAGCCGTTACTCTCCTTGTTATCGGTAGAAATTGCACTTACATACGCCTTATCGTCAATGCGCTTTGTGGTCCTGCTGAATGGGGTTTTGAATTAATTGATAAATTGTTTTCTAATTTGTTTAAAAGGCTTCTTTCTATTTTTAGGGTTCAGAAAATTGAACACTTATGGAATAGTTTTGTGGTCATGTGCATCAACAACGTTCCTTTGTAACTTGGAAGTTGTAGTAAAACCGCGAAACAACTAAAATTAGGGGTGCTTACCATTTGGTTGAAAAATCCTTCAGTAATATATATATGTGATTGAAGGATTTTTTCATTACATTTAAATATGGTTCTGCATAGTAAGTATCTCACTCATTATCAGGTGTTTAAGAGTAGCAAGACTTGCCTTACCTGTAAGTTTTGTTAACATAAGGGGTAGGGGCCAAGCGCGTAATACGGTATATCAGTACAGGACTTATCTTGTTACAGCGAGTCCAGTCGTGATGAATCTTAACCTTTTAGGCTGGACGGGCATGCCTAACCTTACATGTTTAAATTAGCAAAACTTATAGGTATATGGCTGGACCTAATAGAATAATGTTCATGCAAATAGGCACCTACCAGTCGAAAGCTGGACTCATATAACAGAAGCCTAAGTTAAGTTGTAAGTTTTTGACTGACGTCAAATGAGACAGTTATATTAGTAACTTATCAGAAAAAGAACGGGAATAAAATACCAGCGCCTGCGGGCAAGAGTCGTAAGAGGCGAGAAAACAACACACACAGCTGTTAGAGCGTAGCCTGTCTGGATGGACACCACCCTGGTCTAAAGTATGTTGCCATAATAAGCTTCAGTTGTGCTGACATTAGGGTCAGGTTTTAGCCCTCCTTTGGGACCGACAGCACAAGGAAGCAGCACCTTTGATGATGCAAAGGCGACGGTAACCACTTTCCATTGGGTGGCCGTCATCTTGTCTCTTATACTTCAACAATAAAAAAGGGTTATGAAATTCGTTTTAATATCACCTAAATGTTGTTTAAGCTATGTTTTCGGAATTGATAAATCAATAAAAGATTCCGGACACGATCTATAAATATAATAAATTAGACTTATAAATAACGCATTTAATTTCCTATTCGCAGTTGGATCTACTCAAGAAAACCTTGTACAAAATGATTCACTGGCAGTTGCAAATGACACCAATTTAAATAATTACAAGCTTATAAAAGACTACCATATCGGCACCGACAACAATCGACGGGGGCGTCGAACTCTCCGATACGTGGTTAATAACTATGCAGAGACCGATGTATCGACGTTTAGTACCATTTAACTAAGACCTCTTGTAAAGTGTCCGATTAGCTGAGGATGTGGTTAGTTATACGGTGGTTGTTGACTTGATTTTGAGTTTGCAAATTTCCTGACTAGAAGTAAGATATTCTATAAAAATCAAAGCTAAAGATTTATATAAGTTGTATTATTTATTGTACCAATTATGAAATCATCTTTGTTTCAGATGTTTTTGGCTAATATGGGGTTTAATGTTTTGATAGGCAGTTTTATGTTCATACAATCTTTAATATAATGATTGCAAAGGAGTCAAATTTTGTTCAATTACTTTAGTTATTACAGCAGAGCTTATTAAGGCTAAGAGACTCATTGGTAGAAATCCAGACAGACCCCTACCATCTTTTGTTTAGTCTACTTTCACGCCCGGCTGCACAAATTAGTATTCTTTTTCCGTTCTGCCTGTACCTTCCTGGTTTAGCGTTTCAAGGACCTACAAATTGTCTGAGTGGAGACGGCCTTTCGGTAAACATAGCGTATAGCGCCTTTCAACTCGGTAGACTAATGAGCTGTACAAGGTCACCGACAGGGGTTAGATACGAAACCAGGATTAGAAGCGTGAAGTTGGAAAGACCTACGTCCAGCAACGGTCATCGATTACCTGAAGAAACAGAATATATAATTTCATTTTTAGGCCAAACCATTTTGGTTAACGGTGTGCTGGGTTTTAGAAAAAATTATAATTACTCGAATCGTAGTATCCTCAGCTCTCCTAAAACATATTGAAATGACTTGTAGTCAAATTACGACATTGAATATTAATTATTAAATTGTGCTTGAATTTAAAGTGTCCTCTTCAGATTTCAGGGTTGGCTTTCCAACTGTTTTTTTTCCCCAAATAATAGAATCTTTGTAATCTCTTAACTATTTTGTATACATCTTTTGCATCACCTAAACTTTTTGATAGATGATCACCAATTTTAAAGTAATCGCAAATCTTCTAAGCTGACTACCAAAGAATTGTGAAAGGAAGGTCTCGTTACACTGGTTATTCAAAAGCAAGTCGAACACCGATTTATAGCGTTTCCTATACAAAGTTTCTAAGAAATAAAATACCTTGAAATGTGCTTTATGTTATTATAATGAATTGTTGGTAATGTTTATTTAAATTCAACGTAATTTGAAACCTGACACTTGGGAAGATATTGTGGCTATGCTAATAAATGCCTATATGTATTTTTATATTGAAATTGATTATGATCTATTCTTCTTTGACATTTTTAGAAATCTGTAGACTTATTTTTTACTAAAATAAATCGCTAAACTGTTCCCCGTTTGTCTACTTTAACTTTTGGACTATAAAGTAGAAATTTCCGAAAAGCTAAAGGTCTTCTATATTTGTGGACTGTCATACGCTTGCCAGATTTAGACTATTGATTAAATGATCTAATAAATATAAAGAAAATAGAAATAAAAGCAATGTTTATGACAAGCACAATGGACAGTCTTTGCTGATATTAAATAGTGCTGAAGCGTAGGAAGTCTTCAATGAAGCACCTGTTGCTTGAAATATGCGCATGTTTTGATATTATGTGAGTTTACAATAATTTTTGTTGCGCGTACAATTGTTCGTCGTCTTTCCGTAGTGAATTTTTGAATACTAGCAGTTGCCCGTAGACAATGGCGATTGTTCACAAAAAATTAAATTACCCTCTGATTTTATATTTTTATTACGTAAAATAGGGTATTTTAAGATACTAATTTGAATAATTTTTGTATTTTAAGCGTTAGTTTTTTTTATAATTCGATTTTAAAGTTATTTCTCCGAAGACGTCATAAGGCACAAGTTTACATTGATTTCTTTGCCTAGAAAACAAAAATAATAAAAGCAAGTTTTATCTATATCTAATCATAGTAATCTGTGCTACTTATTTAAATATCACTGTCATTACTCATTACGAATCGTGATCATTTTAGAGTATTTTGTCGCTAGGCTTATAATTTTTCGTGTTCAACCATTATTATTTTCTATAGTTATCGTTATTTTTTTTTACATACATTTAAAGTTACATAACTTAAATCAAATACTGTACAGCTAGATTTTTTTTTACACCTGAAGCAGGCAAACAGGCAGACGGCCCACCTGATTGGATTTAGTAAGGTCAAATAAAAGTCAAACGCATTTCTTACAAAATAAAAGAAGATCGTACGTTTTTTGGAATTTTAACTAGAGAGAAATGATTGGGGACACTATTCCTCGAAATGATTTTTCAAATAGCCAGATTGAAAAAAATGAACAATCCCCATTAAGCATTTGTCATAGGTAATTTTGATATTGCGTATACACACCGGCGCGAGCGTACTGATTTCATACTCGGCTGGACCGGCGTGTACCTTCCTGTTGTAAATCGCGCCGCGACATGTACATTTCTGTCTTTAAATTCGGACGAGTCAACCAAAGTTATCCATATAAACATTAAGTTCATAGCCTTCATGTCGTGTTCCAATCTAAATGATTCAATTTGGTTGATCTGTCTAACAGCTGCATCATTGCTTGGATTAATTTGTTTCAGAACTTTTGGACGGAAGAAGCTACGTATATACCAAATTAAAGGAGAATATAATAATTTAAGTAAAGATAGTTTGAACAAGACCCGTTAAGTAGGCACTTTTACACGTAAAATATGGGGTATTTCGAATTAAATGTTTTTATATGATTATGTATGTAGCTAAGTTCGGCTAAATCCGATGGACTCGCTGACCAACGACAGGTGTGGTTCTCCAGGATTTTGTAGGTTGTGCAACGGGTTAGCAGCCCGTTTACGGAAAAACTTATTGTAACGAAACTGAAAAACATAGAAAAATGATCCGTTCGGATAGAGGAGTATCGGTAGTGAAGGAAGCATACTTGGGTTGGCCAGTCGGTCGGCGATCCGTTAGTCGGCGACCGGTTAGTCGTCCCAAGTATCGTTGGCCGCACTACAAGCCCACAACTGGCAATAAACTACGCAGACCAGAGGGAAGTGACATGCTCTCGTTTCAGAGGCCAGGACTCACTTTGGGTCACTAAGCCAACAGAGTTACTTTAGTTAGTTATGATTGTAGCTAAAGAACGAAATCTCTACAAAATCAATTATAGTTTTTAGTCTACCACGCACTTGCACGATTTACATAAAACTGATATTTTAAAACTTAAATCCGTCCTATAACAAATTAATTCCCATACAGACCATAAAGCGACCAATGCCGTTTATAGAGTTTGAATTAATTAAATGCAAAATGGGCTATTGTTTTAAAAATTTAAAAGTACATATCATTCAATGCTGATGTTGATACATCAACCGTTGACCATAGCCCACTTTTGATACACACGCTATAAATTACCATAGTTGGAACAATAACACTATTGTGTTCTGTGTGTTGCCAGTTGAAATGAAGTTAAAATTTTTTATTACTGCAAATATTTTTAACTGTTACTTTTCTTTATAAAAGAAAACTCAAAAGAAACTATGACAGTTGACGAGAATTGGCCGGGATTTACGACTACATCAAGCAATCTAAGGCGATAGAAATATGTAGCACGCTGTTGCTGACATATAGCCATACAATAGCACACCATATGGAGCAACTTATAAAGCTAGGCGCCCCTGCAGCCACGCTGGCTTGTTCCTCTCGCAAAAACGAGACGTCGTTATACGTACAAACGAGATACAAAGACTATTGCATAATAATTTTCAAATATATATATACAACAACTAATATGGCGATATTGTGAAATGTGGAGTTATGGCCCAATTAGAAGCAATACTCCCCCAAACAATTGCCGCATTTTATTGCAATAATTGTTCCATTTAATTGCTCAAGATAGATGAATTACCGTTGCCAAGCATAATTGCTCAAAAAATTGCCCGTGTAAGAGCACATTTAGATTAAAATATATTACTTTCTGAAGTACTTAGTCTACCAATACATTTAAAAAGTTGAAAAGAATCATAAGGTTTTCATTTTTGCCTTATTTTATATAAGACTAGCGTGTGCCAGTGAAAATTCCGCTTTTGTCAAGACGACGAAAAATTTGTGTGTGAATTGTAAGGGAAGCCTTAAAATATGCAACTGTAGCGCCATTTTTAGCTGTATTTGTCTATTACACAAAAATAACGACATTTACCAGGATAATAAGTGAAATAATCCAAGTGTTGACCTAAGGCATAGACTGCCTCTATGTACAGTTGTATTAAAATCCATTTAGTAGTTTTTACGTGATACTCTAACAAACAGAGATACAAAAACTCTACAAGTTGCGTTTTTGGAATCTGCCGATCCGAGTTAGACCCCTCTGATATTTTGTCACATTATTAAACTCAGTAAATAAATTCGAACCCATTACACATTTATTAAATAAGTATATTAAAATGAAGTTTATAAACTAACTGAAGTCGTTACTTGGAATGATATTTTTATATTCCAGCACTTAAATCAGTAATAGTCCAGATTTTTAGGACCTGGCAATATAAAGTTCCTGACGTCACGCTAATATGTGAGTCAGTTGACCTTTGGCGTGAAGATAAAATCTAGCTGTGAACTTTAATTAAAAAGGATACCGAATGATGGATAGGTTAAGTTTTGAAACTGATGAATTAGATACCGTGGTTCAAAGTTACACCACGTTAAATTCTTTTACATACATACATACATAACTTCACGCCAGGTTCCTTGCGGAGTAGGCACGAACAACAGAGTGCCATACAGGCTTATTCTTACACACCTCACTTGCTTCTTTGACATTCATAGCTCTTGTCATGCACGCTCGTCTATTCTTAAGGCTCCTGACATCACCTTCTGCTAATACGCGATCAGTTAGATCATGGAAGGTGTGTCGTGGCCTTCCGCGACTTCTGCATCCATCCATTTTTGCATTGTATATCTGTTTAGTCATTCTTTCATCATACATTCTTTCCACATGCCCGAACCACCGGAGCATTCCTTTCCTTACCTTTACCCCGACACTCTCTTTTAGACCAACTCTCTTTCTTACTTCGGTATTACGAACGCGGTCCGCGAGCGTCACTCCGCAGATTTTAATTATTTTATCATTTAAATATACATTAACAATTTCAATATTAAATAGTTCAACTTAGATTAGTTTAAGTTATTACTTATCTCGGGCGTCCCGAGACGCACACGTTTTTCAGCTACCAATTGTAATAGCATAATTTACATCTGCTGTTATCGTGCGACTTTCTTTGTACCTTGCGACTATCTTCAAGTTGATTATACTCGAAATACGAATTTTAATGAAAGGCCCAAATTTTACTTCCGATGTTGTTAGTATGTGAGTAATGGTACCAAGCCTAATGGCGAAAGTTTTCTAAATAGATATTGATAGCTAGTTGTTAATTACTAAGTTTGTTTTCAATTATTTTTAATTGTCTTAATTGCGTGAAGTTGGTAATGAAGGAAGTTTAAAGACCCGCAACTTGTTTCAGTGATGTAGATCCATTTTGATATTTCCTGTGACATAATTGAATTTATATAAAGGCTTAATTTTTCAAAAGGGCCTTCAGGGCTATAACCTAAACTTTAGGAGAGATGAGATTAGGACCTAAACTATACGAAATAGCTAAAAAGTACTCAAAGGAGTTTCGAGGCTGATTTTGAGAAAACCTAAACTTAGAGTTAGCAAAAAATTATAAGATAACTTTTTTGTAGAGCGTTAAATTTTCTACAAGAATTATTGTTTGTCGACATGATCATCTGTTCATGACGTAAAAATTCCAAAGTAATAACAGATTGTTTCCCCTGTTATTTCCATTGAAAATAAAATTTTTGTTTATTATTATTATGAAAAAATATAAATTATTACACACACACACACACACACACACACACACACACACACACACACACACACACACACACACACACACACACACACACACACGCACACGCACACGCACACGCACGCGCACGCGCACGCGCACGCGCACGCGCACGCGCACGCGCACGCGCACGCGCACGCGCACGCGCACGCACACGCACACGCACACGCACACGCACACTAATAAGTTCACCTAAGTTCTCATCAGCACTCGGCAGTAAATACTACTGTCTGCCATCTGAAGTATTATTTAACTTCTCCCCCTTACTGATATAATCTCAATACCTACCGACGTTCAATACAATTCGTCATGAAAAGGTAACAAACAAACACACTACGCATTTATATATAAGTATGGATATCAGTGGAGATACTTAACAAAAAGTGCATACAGACGCTAAAACTTGAAGATTAATTATTCGCTGGCTGTCATGTCCGACTTATCAGATCAACAAAACAATATATCAATATGACTTGCGAAAACGATTTCAAACGTCCCCGGAATGATTTAGGAGTTTATGGGTTTAGGGTTATATAGTTAATAATTTAGAAAACGATAGAAGAATACTGCAAAGCACGCAATACTTCGCCATATGGCAAAGACTTGCATTTTACAAACCGAAATGTAGGTCGTATATGGCTCACACCTATTGGCTGGAAATCCTGCTTACCAGACTGACCCTGTCAACTCCACCCAGCATCACACCGTTCGTATTAGTCGACGATTTCATACTGACGGGTGGTTTAGAAATGCTTAGGCTTCGGAGAAACTTTGTTTCTCTCTGCGTATTCTACCACGTGTACAACGTGAAACGGAATTCCTTGTTCTGGTGTCAACGACTCATTCTTATAACCATCGGCGTTGTGTTCCCATTTCCTGGAGCTCCCACGCTCAACCAAGTAATGTTTCTATAGACTGTTTGTGGCATGTACGACAATGATTAGGAGGGAACTTCTTGCCGAAGTTTTACTTCTGCGCCATAATATGGGTTGTTTAAGAAGGGCGTTCTAAAATTCCTCATAGGTAGGCAATAAAGAAAGAAAAAAATACTTTATTTGAAGAAATGTTGACAAAATTACATCGAAAAGTTTACCGATAATGCTATAAATTTAGTTTTATGATTGTATCAACGACCTATTTGAAAAGGATTTTAGTCGTTCAGTAGTTCAAATCACTAGAATGTAATTATTTCTAAATTCCTTTTGGATTTCGTAAAATATCTAAAATTAGTTCAATCAAACTGAAATTATACCAAACTCGGATCGGACAATCCGAAATAATTTCAACGAATGCAAAGCAAAGTATTAAATGAAATTATACAGAACCTTCAGTGTTTCAAAACCAAAATAATGTTGGAACGTTTTTTTGCGCATATTAAAGAACTAACACGAATCGTTATAAAAAATCTATAATTACTGAATATGTTGGATACATTATGTAATTAATCATTATTGTTTCTCGAGTAATGAACATAATTTCTTTAAACGTGTAATGACCTTATATTTTATTCTTAATGCCCAGTACTCATTGTAAGGTTTGTTTTATTTTTATTATAAAAAAATCTAGTCTGTTAAGTTCGAACCTCTGCATTTTAGAAAAAAATTGTACACATGAGAAGAGAAGAAGATTAAGGTGGGATATATATGTAATGCAGATGTATGAAACATGTGACAGTAAGTAACTAAACTGGATGTTTGTTATTTAATGCTGAACAACGGTTTTTGAGTCATGTTCTCTCTCTCTTACACACACACACACACACACACACACACACACACACACACACACACACACACACACACACACACACACACACACACACACACACACACACACACACACACACACACACACACACACACACACACACACACACACCCACACACACACACACACACACACACACACACACACACACACACACACACACACACACACACACACACACACACACACACACCACACACACACACACACACACACACACACCACACACACACACACACACACACACACACAACACACACACACACACACACACACCACACACACACACACACACACACACACACACACACACACACACACACACACACACACACACACACACACACACACACACACACACACACACACACACACACACACACACACACACACACACACACACCACACACACACACACACACACACACACACACACACACACACACACACACACACACACACACACACACAACACACACACACACACACACACACACACACACAGAGAGAGAGAGAGAGAGAGAGAGAGAGAGAAATCTTCATTAATTAACCTGAGTCTATATGCTAAGACTTGTAATTTGCAAAACCTTTATTTATGTTGTTAACTTATGTTGTTAACTTATGTTGTTAACTTATGTTGTTAGCTTATGTTGTTAACTTATGTTGTTATTTGACTTTAAGCCTTACTTAAAAAAAAAAATAAATAAAATGTTAACCCCATCTCATGTTTTAACTTAGTGCACATTCTTGATATATGCATATTTTCTTCTCTTTTTGTAAACTGATATATACATATGTTATGTATCGCTGTCCCCCCAATTATGGCTTACTTCACGAAGTTGTCGCCTTGTGTCGTCGGATTTCGTTTGCGGTGTAAAATAGTAAGTGTAACAAATTTAAAATATATATGTCGGAGGGAAGCTATAAATCGGATGATTTATTTGTTATTGTTATTTGGATGTATAACGCACAATATTATTTGTTTACATTTTAATTACTTCTAAAATTCTTAATTTAATTAGTTAAATGTTTCTATAACTTAAAGATCGTTCTAACCTAACAAAAGTTATGAATATTGTAATTTAATAAACGACCAATGAGAGCAGAGCATGTCTTGAGCGGGGTCAAGACGCCCTCTATACTTTAGTAGTATCTACTTCGGTAGACGGAGGAGATTTTGTGGCACATTCGAGTGATGGTAACGGGTCGAGTTGGACCTTTGAGAATTTTAATGAAAGTATTGAAGTTGGAAGTATGAGCGGTGCCCTGAACCCGCTGCTCGGTCTAAACTATGTCGAAATAATGTTTTAAACTAAATTAAATTGTATAGATCGGGGCCATTTTATCCTCGCATTTTATCCTGATGGCGCCCACTAAACCTGCAAGGACTAAAGAAGATCTCATGAGAACGAGGCCTTCTCTGACATACATAAAATTTAGATTTAAATTATACTCATTAGAGAGCTGGATTATATCTCAGATCAACACTTGAGATACTTTGGTCCCGACAAATTACTGCGTTCCCATCAGATGGGCTATCATAGGCAAAACATAGCGGTCGCGTTTTTGGAGCCGCCGTGTCGTTTCAATTCATTATTAAAATGTCGCTATACCGACGCGAACGAAGTCTTTCTAGAATTACTAATATATAATATTGTTCGATACGATCTGAACGCCACCTATTGAAACTCTGATGTAAGTGCCAACAAAAACAAGTCAGTCGTAACTCAATCAGATGAACGACAAGCGAATTTAAACATGTGTTTGCAGGAATATAGATTACATATTAAAATTCAATACAGGTTTTGGAAAAAACACTGCAGTATGTACTGCAAATTGTATCTGTAATAGGCTGACATGACAATTATAGTACGGCAGCTATACTATGATATCACTAAACACGTTTCGAAGGTGTTGGAGCCATGCTGGATCATTATTTTGTTTACAGTTCCTAGAGGCCAACGAGAGCCGTTGAGAGGCCATTGTTGTGTGGGTAGGATCTAACGGCTCCAAACCCCGCCACCGGTGGGTAGTCGCCCGCCGAGTACAAGCCGAGGTAAAGAAGAAGAAGACCAGAACAGAACAGTTCTAAGTGTACGGCCTGAGTGGCACGCACGCTCGCAGTTCATCGTTCACAAACCGATTTGAACCTGTACGCGACGCTCCGCTCAATGAACATCTCAATTGGTACTAGGGACAGGTTTAGATACATTTAAATTAGTTTATCTGCGGTCTCGTGGAGCGTGTAGCGGAGCGGGGCTTGCAGCGTTCCTATACACGACGCTTGCTCACCGCAAACATGCCCGCTGGAGCCGTCGTTCCAGCCTGGCGCCACTAGGGACATCGCTCGCGTTTCCATATGTTTAACACCAACGCTGCACGCTCGAATAGAGCAGGTACGTAGGCCATACGCTTAAAGCCGGCTCGACCGATACGATATCGCGCGCTCTCACAGATCTTCACACGCGCTCTCACAGATCACGGCGTCAAATGGTTAACCTTGAGCTAAACCATGTTTGGTACGGTGACTAATAGCTCTGGTGGCTCAATATCCCCATTATCTTGTAATATGGTGGTATCGTTCCCTGTATTGCAAACATCCATAAGCGTCGGTACCCCCTTTCCTTCAAGTGGGTCGTCTGCTTCTAACGTTATCATATGAATTTACATATCTTACGATATATAAACAGAACCCTTACCGAAAACCAATGTACTTATTAATATTAAGAAGAAGTGTTTGAAACTTGGAATATATTAATTTGATATCGATATATTTTACATAACATACAGAGTCAATAATTATCATATACACTTTTTTGTATATTTAGGAATTTGTATAGGCCTAGCAAACATAAAAAAGAAAAATAACAACCTTACTTAAGAAGTTTGACTCGAAAACTCGTGCACAACACTAATATACGCCACAGTACATGAAAATCCGTATTACAACAAAGAATCGATTCGTAACTGCTTCAAAGACGGGCTAGTAGTGCAAAAGCTTCGTAACGACTGGCTATTGAACGCTATTGGGATTACTTGTTGATATTGCTTATTTGCTTTTCATACATGCTCGATATGGTCATGGTAGATCCACTGTGGGGTCAGTTATTAACTGACTTAATGTAGGAACACAGTGCGAGAAAGTCGGTAGACTAGATATATTTTGTAAGGACAGTTTTGTGAACTGAAAAAGTATAGCATGAATGTTATAACTACTTTAAAATAGTGTTAAAAGCGACCCTATGGTTTATTTGTGTATCAATAAAAGTTTTAATTATTTTTTAACAATATCCAAAAATGGGTTGACGTCGTAAAATATATAATGCGTATCAAATAGTCTCACAAATAGGGATGCCAAAGATCACGCGACCCCCCAGGGGGTGCCGCCCTGGACTCTACTCCGTCCAGGAAGCGGTACGAGAGGACGCGTCCCCGGGGCCCCGAGCCGCCACTGTCACATCCCCCTTTCACTCCGTGACAGTGGTGTCCCACCTCTCCGCCTCCAAATCCCAATGCCTTCCCTTCCTTCCCAAACCTCCTCCCCAAACACCCATCCCCTCCGTTGCGACCGCCAGCGTCGAGATTTTCTCCGCTGGCCGTCGAGGACGGCGGTGGTGATGTCCACCCCGCCACCGCCGGCCTGACCGGCGACCTACCCTCCCCACTCCGTCCGCCGACGCTGCTGTGTGCGCGAGGCGGCGGGAAAAGGGAGGAAGGAGAGGGGGAGGGGTGTTGGCGCAGGAGCAATCCTTCGCAGCCTCCCCGTCCCCCCATCGCGAAGCCCCCCCCGCCGCTGACGCTGCTGACAGCGCGAGGCGGCGGAGGGGGAGAAAGGAGAGGGAGGGGTGATGGCGCAGGAGCAATCCTTCGCAGCCTCCCCCTCCCCCCCTATCGCGATGCCCCCCCCCCCGCTGACGCTGCTGAGTGCGCGAGGCGGCGGGGGGAGGAGGAAGGAGAGGGAGGGGTGATGGCGCAGGAGTAATCCTCGCAGCCTCCCCCTCCCGGCGGCAGCGGGCGTCGAGGTCTGGGGGATCCACATAGACCTCCGCCTGCACTAATGCCGCGAGAGGGCGCGAGAGGCAGCCGCGCGTCCCTCTCAGGGCCGGGGAAACGTCATTCCCCGGCCCGCACACAGGAGAGGCCGCCTCTGTTTACGAGGCGGCCGGCCGCCTCTGTTTACGGGGCAGCCGGCCGCTGCCGGGGTTGCGGGTTAAGCTCACGCATGTACCGCGACCCCGGCGCTAGGCGGAAGGAAGGCTCCCATGGGGTTTTAGTGGGTATACCGGCAGCCGGTCGTATTGAACCGGCGTCGGGGAGCCCCACACACCGGCCGCGCATGATCCCCCGCGCGGCTGACGGTGCGGCAACGCATTTCCCCATGTAAAAAAAAAAAAAAAGATCACGCGAAGTGGAGGAGCAAATCTAGGAAGCGGACCCCGGACGTCGAGGCAAACGCCCCGAACGCAACTGGGATTTAACGTATGAACTCTTAAACTCATAGTAATAAAACTACGTTTTAACGGTGTTAAGCGCGGCAGTTTATTTGATTTTTATTATTCCGACGTTTCGACCACATTTCAGTAGCCGTGATCACGAAAGAAAGTTGTGTCAAATGTCAACGAGTATTGTTAAAGTTTTATTTAGCCTACCGTCAACTTTTTATTGTAATTATTTAGTTTTAATTTTGTTTATGGTTATTATTTACTGTATGTTGTGGCTTGGAGAGAAGAAGCGGCGCAAAAAACTCTTCAGCAAACATGCCTAGCTCTAGCTTTATATAATATTAAAATGGGCGGAAGAAAAAATAAAAGAACATATCAATCAAGTTGGTCTGTGTTCCGGTGCACGCAAAAAGGGCTCACCGTGTCTTGAGGTCTGCCAGTTGGTTTTTGCTGGGTTTAGGTCTTAAACCCTTCTCTCATTTATTCCTGACTATGTTACATGCGTTGGGGTTATATTGTAAAATACTATACAATTTATTAACGTGTCTGTCGTGAACTCACACATTTCAGTAATTCTTTCAGGCTGTGGCACGCTATTCACGCACATAAGAATATGGCAACGGGTTTATTTTGTTATACGAGATGTAATGTTATGAATGATGCAGGTGTGACCACAGCATTACTGTTGGTTGGTTGGAAAGCTCCCTGAAAGCACAAAAATTTTACGACAACAAATCCTTACTAGAGCTGACGATGTTATTAGACAACATTAATAATCATAATTTTGATCGATAAAGTATAGGCAAAGTGTCGTTATTAACCCTTCGAATTCCCCTTCAATCGCCCCTTGACGTAATTATTTGCTAAATTTTCAATGAAATTGCCTTAGGAATTCACAGCGAGAAAAAGTGCATGTTAATTACCCTTTGAGTCGGGCGTTGAATGGTTCGCTTTAAAGCAGTTATTTAACGCTTCGCTGCTTTGAAAAGAACTCCATGATATCATTTATGTTGCTAGGGTTAAGAGTGTTTTATTACTCTTGTATGCAACCCATAGTGAGAGTTATACGTTTGTGCCGTTTGTTGTTGAGATGCTTGGACCATGGTGTCCTGAGACCATAAGTCTCTACCAAAATGTATCAAACCCATTGACTCTTCAAGTGATGAGAAGGCTGGTGTAGGACATTGAAACATTATGGCGATCCAGATACGATACGTATACAGTCTTCTGGGCACCTTACCCATAGAACACTGTGAGGCTCAATATTTTACTTATAGTCTTGAGGGTAGAATATAAATAAGTTAAGTTTCCTTTTATTGTATTAGTTTATAAAGTAATAAGTTCGGTTAAAAAATTATGCATATCATTTCTATTTAGCTAATGTTATATTAGCTAATTCAAAAGAAGCATTATAACCATCTTCAGGGAACCAATATGCCTTGCAAAATGTGTCATTCGTTCCACTAACAGATGGTATGAGCTTAACAGTAAGATGTCTCTTAGCGCATGTTTTCTATATAATTCTAAATAATTAATCTACAGTAGGGTATACTTTGTTACGTCACTTACTTAAAATAATTGATTGCTACATAATTAGTATGGTTAAAACTGTCTAATCCATGTTCATGCCAAAAATTGTCAATACAGAAAATAGAAAAGCTTCGGAGATGCATCTAGAGGAATATATTTAGGTTTTATATATGAAAGTATTTAAAATTCCTATATATATATATCGCGCCCTCTATACTTTGGTAGTATCTACTTCGGTAGACGGAGGAGTTTTTGTGGCACATTTGGTTGACGGCAATAGGTCGAGTTGGACCATGGAGTATTTTAAAGAAAGTGTTAAGTTAAGAAGTATGAGCGGGTGCCCTGAACCCGCTGCTCGGTCTAAACTATGTTAAAATGTGTTTTAAATCTAAATTAAAAGTGTATAAATCGTGGCTATTGTGTTTTATGCTCGCATTTTATCCTGATGACGCCCACTAAACCTGCAATAACTAAAGATGTCGTGAGAATGAGGTCGTTCTGCGACATATATATAGTCTTAACTTAAATGTTAATAATTTAATTAATCAATAATTACATCTAGAGTACAACATTTATTATGTCGTTGGTGCATCATCCTATCGGGTGTAGCTATGATGACGCATGATACAATTTATTTCAACCACCACAACTTTATTGCATAAAAATTAAAGTACAGAAATTTTTGAATGTTGTAACGAATTTACGAAGACATTTTAGGGATAGAATTAAATTTGCTCTTGATTACACTGAGCCTCTCGACTCCGTTCAGCGTTGCACCGTTCGTATCGTCGACGATCCCATACTAATAGCAGTTTAGAATGTAGTCTTTGAAGACACTGCGTCCCTCTGCGTATTTTACGTCTGTATAACGGGGAGTGTTCCGAGGAACTGTTTGATCTAGTGTCAACGCCTCACTTTTACAATCACACCGCTCACCATCGACGGGAGGCTCACCCCATTTCTGGAGCTCCCACGCTCAATTAGGCAATGGTTCTCTAGAACGTTTATTCCGCGTATAACAATGATCTGGAGAGAACTTACCGCCGAGGATTTCCCTCTGCGCTGCGACATGGGGTCGTTTAAGAAAGGCGTCATAAATTCATTAGAGGTCGACAACGCAATGGCAACGCCCCTGATGTTGTAGACATTCATAGGCGATTGCAACCATCTTGCATCAAGTGAGTCGTCCGCCTGTTTGCCTGCTTCAGGCCATAAAAAATTAATCTGCACTGACATACACTTTTTTCAAAATTCAATTTAGTTCTGAATTCTTAGATATACGACGCAAACAAAAACTGTTCACTATAATCCGATATCTATTGAATGTACGACCTCAAACGTATAACACCTTTTTACAACACTTTTTGTCAATCACCAAGTTTTCAACATTTATAAGAGTTGTTATTTCGTTTTTGTTGATTATTACGAAAGTTTGTGTCAGTAGTTTTGGAATAGATCTTTGTGGTACATAAAATGGTTTTCGGTCCTCTTTTTAGTTCAAAATTATCTATATTAATGGTTACGTTGTAAGTGGTAAAAATTGGTTTCTGTTAATGGAAAGAATGTTGGAAAATAACTAGAAGTTTCACATTTAACTTTGTAGGGATCTATAGACCTTCATCTATCTTCTATCATACTATAATACATTTTAAAATTTAGTACAAAAATCTTTTATCGTTAAGGCTATACAGCTTTGGAACGCGCTGCCTGTTGCTATCAGACAATCAAATTCACTACCGATATTTAAAACTACGCCGAAAAAATACTACCTTCCAATCCCAATCCCGCAGATATTTTCCTGGGAGCGGTTTGTAACCGTTCGGGTGCATAATAATTAGCTTATTCCAGCGCAGTTTTTACTAAAACGATAGCTTACATCATTTTTAAATGATGTGGTCCTTTGTAACCTAGGAACCCCATGGGAAGTTTAAGTCAAGCGTAGACGAGGTCGCGGGCATATACTAGTTACATTATATGAATAGTAACAGGCAATGAATACGTTTGTTCAAATCAAGATAAATCCCGATCAATATCCAATGACGGTCCAATTATATTCTACGGTTGGTAGATCGAAGGTACGATGTATCTATTTTAAGGACTGTTCGTATATATATAGTTATTAGCGACAATAATGCAAATTTATTTTAGTATTGGTGTAATTACATCCTTATAAGCTATAAAATTCATTTCATTCAATACATTGCAGGTGTTTGCATATAAAATAAATCGAAAGGTAAATTCACTTATGTATACTTTCAAATTAAGTACGCAAATTACGCTTTTGTATCTCAGACGCCCAGACCTACCGGACGACCGGATTACAAAAAGTGGAGTAGAAAAAGTAGGAAAGCGGAACCTGGGCGTCAGAGTGAAAGCTCCGAACGCAACCGGGACTTAACGCTCGGATGATGATGATGATGACGACCAGACCAGAATAAATAGGTATCTTCTAGGCAAGAGTGCTCCACTTTAGACTGCATTTCCTCCTGACATCAGGCGCAATGTCAGTCAAACGCGAATCTACATATTGTAGTAAAAAAATATTTGTTTATTGATTTTTTTTTCTCAGAAAAATCTCCACTGACTCGGTCATGTAGAGCGGGTGGAGGAGGATCGGGGAGTGAAGCAAGCTTAGTCGGGGCGACCAGTCGGTCAGCGATCGGTTGGTCGTCCTAATTATTGATGGAAGGATAGAGTGGAAGCTGCCCTGACCTCACTACAAACCCACAACTGACAAGACACTGCGCAAGACAGAGGAAAGTGGCGTGCTCTGGTTTTGGAGGCCAAGACTGACTTTAGGTCGCTGAGTCAACGGAGCTAGTAAGTTCATTTATCGAAATATACCCGGAATCGAAATCAGGACCTTTACGATTCAATGAAATACGCGAAATAATGTTTAGACCACAAAACTCTAGAATATCTTTATTACCTAAACTGTCTTAAAACTGAAGGCTTTCCATCCATTTTGAAATCGTCGTCATAAACATCTTCTTTAGGTAATTCAACATGAACTCTCACAATTGGTTTTTTGTGTCGTTTTGTCTTGCTTTTATTCTAAATTAAATTGTACACTGCGCTTTTAACTTAAAATGTTCTACTTACAAAGAAAATACAACAGAGCAGTTGCATTTCTTGAAAAAGGTTGTTAAAAGAAATGTTATTATTCCAGAGACGAGGTTTCTTTGAAATGTTCTCATTAATTAAATTGCTCTAAGATTTCTATTTTATTTTCATATTGTATAATTTACATATTATGTAAGGCTACATCATGTTTAACATCCACTACTTGACTTAAACCTCCCCATTTTAAGGAAATGCTTATGCTAAGAAGGTCGACAAGTTTCAGACATCGGTAGTCTCGATATTCCAATTTGACAGTGTCTGTTTGATCAGTCTCTCGCATTAATATCCTACTCACTAAAGAAATACAACAAAATTCATAAATCATTTTTTCGGGATAATTTTACATATATATATAAATGTTCCAGTTGAAAATAGTAAGGACAAGGAGGTATTGTGACGCCTTTTTAAATAAACTGTAAGGAACTAACAAATAAGTAGACATTATTTATGATGTTATTAAACGCCAAATGCCGTAACTTCATCCGCGTGGAATTTTTTTTCGCGGATCCAACTATCTGTCAGTGAAAGTCCCGTCAAAATCGGTCCCACTATTTCAGCGATTAGCCGGAACATCCAAACATACAAAAATTCTAATAATTGCCTTTTTGAAATCTCATCCCCTGATTTGCCAGGTGGTAGGGCATTTGCCCGACTGGATGGCTACCACCCCTGGTCTAGAGTATGTCGCCATAACAACCTTGTGTTGTGTTCCGGCATTAGTGACCAGGTTCCAGGCTCCCTAAAGAGAGCAGCAGCGCATTCGTAGCACCTTTGGTGTTGCAAATGTCCATAGGCGATGGTAACCGCTGTCCATCAAGTGGGCCGTCTGCCTGTCTGCTGATCTCCTGCAATAAAAATAAATAAATTCACTTGTTTATTTTGACGTTACAAATAGACACTTCAATTTTATTTGACGGCCTCTGTGGTTGAGCGGGCTAAGCCTTTGACAGCCTATCTCACTGCACCCAGAGGTTCCGGGTTCGATTCCCGGTATAGTAAATTTCGGAAACGTATTTTCTCCGTTATTTACCATGGTCTGGGTGTCTGGGACCGGCCCCAGAGTGGTCCGTTGTATATTACCCATAACACAAGCGTAACTTGCTTAATTTGGGGATATGCAGTGTGTGTGTATGTCTGCCGATTATTATATTATTATTATTATTTATTTGATTAGATGTATATTACTCGGATTTTATTTGGTCACCGCTTCCTTTTGATTTTCTTTCACTGCATCTGTCACTATTTTATGTGAAATAGTCTACGTTCCAATCGAACACGGAATCGCAACGAATCGCAAGAAAATTTTAACTTGAAGTTTTGCGGGCAGATTGTTAATGCAATTGTCTAATTTGAAAACCTGCCCGTAGAACTTCAAGTCAAAATTTTGTTTCGACTTGTTTTTCCAGTTGTCCGTTAAAGTTTCACTTCTACTATGTGTCCCAGCACACATTTCGATTTTTCGCAGGTTTACTGCAAAATATGATTTGGTTAGGTTAGGTACATTTTAATGAATGCATTTTTTATTTAAACAATTTTATTTTATCAAACAAAACAACTAAATTCGATCCGGATCCAAAAAACGCATCCATTGTCTACTCTAAACTTATGCTGCCTCTCACCACGTCTAGTCTAAATTTATGCCGCTTCTCCACGCAGCCGTAACGCTTTTTCGTAACAGAAAATCCTAAGACACCGTCTATATAGAAGTTTCTCTTCAAAATAAATAAAAATATAACTCATGCTGGTCTATTTTGTAACATGCTTGCATGTATATTGCACATAACAACATGTATCGATTCATCTTATCTCATATCCGTACTTCAGAAAAAACTGTATTTTCAAATTGAATAATTTCATAAACGTTAAACATTATCAAGAAGGAAATGTTTCCAGTAGCGTATGATTCATATTGTTACGAGTACGGGACTCAAATTAAAATCCCGTTGGAGTTACTATAGAATTTATTAGAACTATACAAACATGTATAAAACAGGTACAAATATAACTGGATACAACCAGTACAAACTGCATGATTCAATAACACGCGCAAAGTCCGTCACTATATCGCTTATCGAATGTCGTCGTCTTGCTTTGG
Organism: Dendrolimus punctatus; assembly: GCA_012273795.1. Taxonomy (NCBI): domain Eukaryota; kingdom Metazoa; phylum Arthropoda; class Insecta; order Lepidoptera; family Lasiocampidae; genus Dendrolimus; species Dendrolimus punctatus. Next base: position 2,000,936 of record CM022534.1, on the reverse strand, counting down.
TCGTGGTTCTCGCTAGACGGCCCCACCCCTCTGTTCGGGCATTGTTTTATAGTAAACTGTACAATCCAACAATCGACTGCGTGGACTAAGTTTTTCCAAGAAAACGTAATCTGCACACCTGTTTAATTATTTCTGCGAAGGGTTAAAAACGAATATAATAACAATAGGCTATTGTCTAATTGCAAATTTTAAACACAAAGTAAACAAAATAAGTCCAAATGCGGGAAAGGTAAAAAACAAGGTGTGCATTTCCTTGTCGGTATGTAACAATATCGTAAGCTTTAAAAATTAATATATTTAGGTTTTATATTTTTAGTAGCATAACTGCGTGTAAGTCTAAATGGTCCTTAACCGCGACATTCATTTAATTGTAACACGTACAGATTTACGATGCATTCGAAATCGGTTATCTTGTATCTGTCGTGCAATGATTTGTTTTTGTTCGGTTATAACATACGAGGGCTGTGTCCAACCACTGATCGCGATTACACAATCAGTTTTAATTCAAGTTTATTTAATTTAAAAATGGACATGTGTACTGCGGCATATAGTCGTATTTTTAATTAGACGAAGTCAACTGACGTTTACTGTGTTGTCAGTTTTTGATGAAATAAAAATAGTGTCGTGACAAAGTGAATGATTGAAAAAACTTCTGAATAAATGAAATTGTCTAGTGAATAGTTAGTCTGCCGAACTGCCGATATCGGGTACGGGGTTCGAATTTTAGTCGTGCTTTGTACATACCAACGACTTTTCGACGACTATGTTCCTATAGTATCTACCTGTACTGAATATCGAGTGTTTTAAACATTAAGGAAAACATTATGAGATAACTTGTCAGACTGTCCTATTTTCAATGCATCATGTAGTTGAAGCTATAGATGTGTAAGATATAACAATTATAGGTAAGTAATGAAAATAAAAAAACATCGCTAATTACATAATTTGTAATAAGCGATGTTTTATTTATTACTTACTTATTACATAATTCAGCATGAAATAAAAAAAATCATCACTATCGCTTTCGGTGATATTAATAATAAATTTGTCTGTAACATTGTCGATCATGTGGTCGAGACCATACATTTTGTCTTCTTCTTTAATAATATGAGACATGCAGCTACTCCATTTTTCAGCTGTGATATGTTGAAGTCCTTATTCAAAAAGTTTTTTTACTTCTGTCATTTTGAAGGTTTTGTTATTTCTTGCAACATATTCTTTAGCCTGCGCCCATACCAACTCAATGGGATTGAGCTCACAGTGGTATGGGGGCAGACGTAAAACAATTATCCCCCCTAAACCACTTCTCTAAGGAATCGGAATTCATCTCTTGATGATAATCTTCTTTAATTTTTTTGGCTTCAAATATTAATAAGCTGTCTTCTACGAATCCTTCTTCCCCGCCTATATGGTGGATAATTAATCGTTTGTCTTTTCCTGAAGGCTGTTTTAAGCCAGTGGTCAACTCATTGTAGTTACATACTACTAGTAACTTATATCAGAGCACTTTTATACAATTTAATTTAATTTAAAATAGAAATGATATTCTTTTATAGTTTGAAATGATTAAGTATTCACACTCATTGTTCATTCATCTAATTGAACGAGAACTGAACGCATCACTATTACTTTAAATATGGCAACATTATTTTACAAAGTGACATTAGCTACTGTCAGTTGGCTTCATCTAATTAAAAATACGACTATAGTAGGCATTGTAAAACGAAAAACAAATCGCAACGGACAAGTGGCAATACGAATCGCAACAAAATTTTAACTTAAGTTTTATAGGCGGGTTTTCGAATTGGACAAGTAAATTACACATTTCGATTTTTCTCAGGTTTACTGCAAATTATGATTTGGTCAGGTTAGGTACGTTTTAATGAACGCATTTTTTATTTGAACATGTTTTATTTTATCAAACAAATAAAATTAATTCTACCCGGACCAAAAAAAAAACGAAACATAGTCTACTCTTAAATTATGCCGCCTGTCAGGCGATATACCCTCTAACCCCTCCACGCGGCCGTAACGCTTTTTCGTGAGAGAAAAAATCCTAATACCCTGTCTATCTATATAGATAGGTATTAGGATAGAAGGATATTATAGTAGTTTCACTTTAAAAATTGAACAAACATATTGATAGTTTGACATCAATTTGATTCTGCAAGAAGCCTTCCCGAGAGCGGTGTTCGACTGATCTCAAGATCTGTCGTAACTTATTCCTTGTGTATCGTGATTCATATTAATTTAATACTAATAATAACTCTTCAGTGTCCGTTTGTTGTGCGTGTCTGAATATTAAAATCATAATAAACTTTATGCCCTCTGGTCTTTTATTTGGATAAAAGAAATATGGTGTACATTTAATCAAATAAATGAAGCTTTCGACTGACTATAGTTACTAAATAATATTTGTAGTAATTTATTACAATCTACTATAGCTTTTCTTGTGACTTCACTTGCGTAGATAAAAGTATCCCATAGCCATCGCCTACGTTGAAAATAACATTTTCTTTATTTTTATATAGTACTAGCTATAATGGAAGACGTTATTCTCTCTTATAAAAATTATAACCCGATCATCTAAATTAAATATAGCCTATGTTACTCAGGAATAATGTAGCATTCTAATGGTGAAATAACTTTTGAAATCGGTCTAATAGTTTTTGAGTTTATTCCTTACAGACATACAAAAATAAATATCTTTCCTTTTTATAATATAAGTTTTTTTTTGCATGAGTTCAGCAGACAGGCAGATGGCCCACTGGTAGAAAACGGTTATCATCGCCTATGGAGATCTATAACACCAAAGGTTTTACAAATGCACTGCTGTTGTCTAAAGGAGGCTGGAACCTGGCTACTAATGTCGAAACACAATTCAAGGTTGTTATGGCGGCGTACTCAAGATCAGTGGTAGCAGCTACTCAGGCGAGCAATTACCCTACCACTTATCTGTGGATGGTTCTGTCGCCACTAACAATAGTCTGCCCGGCCGCAGGAAATTGTATTGTTTCTCCATTCCTGCACGAACATAAGTTAAAGGGGCATTTTAATTCTAACAGGTTCTTTATTGCAGGCCATCTGGCGTTAAGAATAGCTGCCTCCTTTCCACCAAGTATGCTCCTGATGAGCTGTACGAGGTCGTAAAGAACGTCCTCAGTAATTCGTTGAGGAATGATGCTGTCCCTGCCTTTCGTTCATCTTGGTCATCTTATCGTTATTTTCTGAAATATTTTACACAAGCTGGATAGTAGACCAATGGGGCGGTATGACTTCACTAGACCATAATCGAATTTCCCAGGTTTCTTCAGCTGCTTTCATCTGAGGCGAAAAGAAGAACTTCAACTCTCGGCACCTTTTCGTTAGGTGCCATTTTGGTTGTTTCCCGCTTTTGAAAATAGAGAAAGACACCCAATGATAAGCAACGATTACGCGAAAGAACCCGCAGGAAAAGCTTTAATAAAAAATGATGATGATGACAAAAACTCTGTCATAGAATAAAATATAAGCACACAGAGTGGCATGCGAAACCAAGCTTCTTTATTTGTTCAAAACACAATTACATTGTCAATTCATCTGACATCGATCCATCAAACATTCTGAGAAACGTCAATAAATTATTTGATAAGCATTATAAAAAACACAATGCGTGTGACATGACAATAATTGAGTGGGTATTGTGGTAATGGCATTGATAAGCTTAGGGAGCTGTCGTTTTCATAAGTGTAGTGAATTTTATCTTCTGCTAACATAAATTGATCTATTTGGAAGTGGCAGAATTTTTATCGTTTATCATGTATGACGGAACCACCACATATTTATTGCCAAACTGTCACACACTGCTCATTGCGAAGTCCCACAAATTTGTGGTCAAATACAGATTATTGAAATGAACTGAATGTTAACAGTACTGTTTTTCTTGATGATAGATAGCCAACGTACTTTTCTGTATCGGTTTAGTAATTAAGACGTGAAAGCGTAACAAACAAACGGACATTCGCATTTATAATATTACTTTACGATAAGGTCAAGACAATGTTTTATGTCGAGTTTTCATCGATGAATTTATAATAATAATAATAATCGCCAGACAAACAAACAGATTGTATATCCCCAAATTAAGCAAGTTACGCTTGTGTTATGGGTAATATACAACGGAACACTCTGGGACCGATCCCTGACACCCAGACCATGGTAAATAACGGAGAAAATACGTTTCCGAAATTTACTATACCAGAATTCGAACCTGGAGCCTCTGCGTTGCAGTGAGGTAGACCGGCAAATGCTTAGCCCACTCAACCACAGAAGCAGAATTTGTATTTCTATAATCAACAGTTATTCCAAATTTTGTCAAACCCTATTCAATTGTCACCACATCAGTAAATGGGTCAGTAAATCAACAGCGAAGCCAAGATTTAATTAAGTAAAGTCTATTATAATTTAATTATTAATATCTTTTATTAATTTGATAAATCTCTCAGAATATGATTTCCTAATGGCGCAACATAAGACATACATACATACATACATAACTTCACGCCAGATCCCTTGCGGGGTAGGCACGAGCAACAGAGCGCCATACAAGCTTATTCTTACACACCTCATTTGCTTCTTTGACATTCATAGCTCTTGTCATGCACGCTCGTCTGTCCTACGGCTCCTGACATCACCTTCTGCTAGTACACGATCAATTTGATCATGGAAGGTGTGTCGTGGCCTTCCGCGACTTCTGCATCCAGCCACTTTTGCATTGTATATCTGTTTAGTCATTCTTTCATCATACATTCTTTCCACATGCCCGAACCACCGGAGCATTCCTTTCCCTACCTTCACCCCGACACTCTCTTTTAGACCAACTCTCTTTCTTACTTCGATATTACAAACGCGGTCCGCGAGCGTCACTCCGCAGATTTTGCGCAGTGCTCGCATCTCGACCGCGTTTACTCTACTTTCATGCTCTCTGTTCCATACCCAATTCTCGTTTCCATACGTGAGCGTAGGTACCAGCACCGCGTTGTGTGTGCCAAGCTGGGCCTTCTGGCTGAGGTTCTTAGCGCCTAGACGTTTACCTAACGCTCCATTCACACTATTCCCCAAATTTACTCTTCTTTTTATGTCAGCGGTGTACCTTCCATCTTTGCTAAAAGCACATCCAATATATACAAACTCATTCACTTGTTCCAGCATAACATCATCGACCATTATCCTTGCATTCGTTCTGGTTTCTGACAAGTAATTTAATTTTGAAAATCGCGCCCAGATTGGTATGGTCATAAATTTTCTTTGAATAGCAGCGATTAGTTTTTCGTACTACTATTTTTCAACTCAGCTACTACAGCAACTACTAAAGAGACGTAGACATAACACATATTAAATTACGAGAATATCAATTTCTGTACAAGTTTTTTCATTGTAGTCCCTTTGAATTAAATTGTCGCTTAATCTCTCTGAGTGCGGGGATTAGAAACCAAAAAATATTAAATGCATTAAACCACTCGCCTTTAGATAAAAAAGGGAATCCTTTACCGGTGTTAGTGGCTACCAGGTGGCCCTATGTCTATTTACACGTGTTATCAGCACAAAAATACCGCAGCAGATAACTTCCGGGCGTTTATGCTTGAGCATACATGCCGGTGTGGGCTTTCCGGTTGGTCCTGTCACATGCGATAAAGCCTGTTTGCTCCTCAGAATTGGTTAGACGACTCATATTACAGTAAAATCTAGAACAATATTCATATACAGGAGTTTAAATATCGTCTTATTTTGTTATAAAATATTTTATATGTTACGTCACGTATATGGAATTATTTATTGTTAAATAATTAGTAAGGTTATAACTGTGTTGTCTATGTATGTGCCAAAATCAGTCACTACAGAAAACCTTCAGAGATGCGAATATATTGCTACTTTTGTTGAATTTATTACAACACTATACAAACATGTATTACACAGGTAGAAATATAATGGAACACAATCAGTTCAAACGTAATGCGCGATTCAGTAACACGCGCAAAGTCCGTCACTATATAGGTTATCGAATGTACACAAGTCTCGCCTTGATCGTGGTTCTCGCTAGACTGACAATCTCTCCATTGGGCCATTGCTTTATAATGTACCGATGCAATATACCTGGCAACCGTTGACGCAATTCCCAATCCCAGAAAACGTAATCGGCACACCTGCATAATTATGTCTGTGAACGGCCATAAATGAGTAGAATACACAATAAGCTGTTTTCTGATTACAAATTTTAAACACAAAGTATACAAAAGAACATAGTCATAAAACAGTATTAATGATATTAGTTCAAGCGCCGCAGCAGGTAATAAATGTGCTTTGTCTACAGGTGTGCAGGTGACCCAAATTGTAACAATAGGTTTCACATAGTTTCACGTAGCAGTTAAGTTTTTTGTAATGTAATGTAAGTTTAATGTTAAATTAATTAAGGAATAATTACACCTAGAGTAATCCTCTCTCAAGCGGTTGCACCTAGCTACCACATGGTGATTGAGGCATAGGCTCTTGCCAATGGTGTGTCACCCTATCCAATGGGGTACCATCATCGACCACACTTAATATACCCCCAGGTTAGATTATTTTACAATTTTAACAAGTTTATTTGCTGACATGATAATAATAGAGGGTAGTTTGTATCCATGACACCACTACCCGCCTTGTTCCCTCATTGCTCGAATATAAAAGCGTGCAAACGGAACGAGTAGAGTACATTCCCAATCTGACTTTGGTCGGGTGCAGTGTTTTTAGCGGCAACAAACACACGAAAACTGAATTTTCTTGAAAATTTTCTGTTGAAAATTAATAAAGTACGGAGTTATTCACAAAACTTAATGTACAGCTGTTAACATCCCATATACATATAATATCGCCTAAATAAGCCTGTTAGGTTGTCCCATGGAATGAAATTATAGCCTCTGTTTACACAGGGCGGTTTGGGACAGCAGCCCATTGTCGCAGCATCCGAGAATCGCATCTTAATGTGTGTTTAACGTATTAATGAGTCAAGAATTTGGGAACTGATGGTTTGTGAGTAAAGGAGTACACAGATTTAGTATGTTTTTTCTTTGCTATTAACACGTGAAAACTTAATGGGTGGATTAGAAAAAGCAAAAGGACGAAAATCTTGGCATGAGATGGAGGAAGTCTTCATACGACAGTGGATGCACCCCTTAAAACAAAGCAGAAGTCTGAGCATGTATACTGTTCTCATCTTCAGAACTGCTCAGCCAAATATCAACTCGAAGCACTAAAGTCGCTTCACTGCAGATCCAGGTTGAAAGATGGTTGATAAAGACCAGGTTTTTGATGACAAAATTCAAAGTCTCGAACATCGACGCAAGACCAGCTGCCCAAGGAGAGTCTCACCGGTAGACAGGGGCGAGCTCCCGTCATTCAGGGCTGCTGCGTCGGACACGGCCTGTTCTCTTGGCGCTGGCACATGACGTCAGGAGGAACACGTTGTGTTTAGTGGATATTTCGAAAAAAGGCTGTTAGTCCCACACTCCCCTACTGTTAAATATGTCCCGAGCAGTGTGGTGACCGCGAACTGATTCGCCTCGAAAGAAAGGGCTAGAAAAAAGGGAAACGCTTATCGGATTTAAATCAGCTCCACTTTTTTTTATTGCAGGAGTTCAGCAGACAGACAGGCGGCCCACTCGATGGAAAGCGGTTACCATCGCCTATGGAGATTTGCAACACCAAAGGTGCTACAAATGCGCTTGAGGGTGACTGAAACCTGATCACTAATGTCGGAACACAACTCATGGTTGTTATCGCGGCTTACTCTAGACCAGGGGTCGTAGCCATCTAGTCGGGCAAATGCCCTACCACCTGGCTGCGGGTTGTTTTGTCGCCTTTTAGGACAGGCTGCCCGGCCGCAGGAAATTGTATTCTTTCTCCGTTCCTGCACAGATAACAAAGGCGCCACTTGTAGTATCTGTCAGAGACCACGGCCCTAGTTATCAGGCCGTTAAAGTGTGTTGCATCTTTAACATTTGTCTTAAAGGAGAATAAGGTTATTTGCAGTGGACTTAAGTTTAGTTTAATATTGACATGGGAGTGTTTAAGATTCAGATTGTTGTCACACACTATTAAGATGTCCCAAAGAGCTATGTTTGAGTTGGCGTCTTTATTTGAGTTCTATTTAGTTTGATTTCAGGATAATGTAGCTATTGTGTGAACATATCCATTTATTTAATTAATTAATCTGCCTTCTTCTATTTTATAATGGAAGTCTATAATTTCAAAATAAAGGTGAAAATTTCAGTTCAATATTAAATAAATTAAATCTAAACTTATAAATTATGTACTAAATCACTACAATTACCACTAAATCAATGAGTAAATTTAAACATACTAGTGGTCGCCCGTGGTCGAAATTCGACCATAATAATTAATGTCAAAGACTGTATAGTTTCTGTAATCAAAGATTTCGCCAAGGCTACACTGTTAATTTGACTTTAACAATAAACAAAAGAGTATATATACGTGATTGTCAAATACATGGTAGTGTGGGTAATGCTTTTGAATTTTTTATGCATAATTAAAAAAATAGCTTAAATTCTGCAGAATATAGAGGAGTCTATACTATAAATATAATAAAATTGTAGAGATCAAATTTTTGTATAATAAAAAAAATGGTAAAAGCCAAGTAAGGGAGATGTAAGAAGTGAAATAGAATAGACTAATTTATATATTTTTCAAATTTTTTGTTTCTCTGTTTGTCTGTTTATCTGTTTGTCTGTCTGTTTGTACCGGCTAACCTCCGAAACGACGGGACCGATTTACATGAAATTTTGTATGGCGATAGCTTATATCCCTGGTCAACATATAGGATATTTTTGATCCCGAAAAATTAAAGAGCTCCCGTGGGATAGTTAAAAAACCGCACCACGCGGACGACGCGGGCAGAAGCTAGTAAGCTATAAGTGTGTGAAATTCCTACTCCTCCATCCGCGCAATGTTCGTAAAAAGGGGTACAAAGTTTTTTCCTTAATATATTATCACTGGCCATTATTGTCTATTAAATAAAAATTGTTGCATTAAAATTATGAAATTATTTATTGTTTGTTTGAGTTTGGCTTGTGGCGGATTGATGCAATGAAGAAGGCTTTATTTAAAGTTGAATCATTTATTTCTGGTTTTAACAATAAAATACAGAGAATAATTTCGAATAGCTATCCGAGGTATAAATGTCAATAAAATGTAAAAATGTATAGAAAAATAAACGTATGACAAGGTTGTCCTACAGACTCAAATTTCAATTTAAAAGTAATTATTCAAACAAGTGCCACTGGGGATCACCTTTGAAGTTTTATTGTAATTAAAAATTAGGACTACATCCATATTTATGTACACTATTACACACCGCTTACCATTACCAGTGTTACCCTGAAATAATCAAAAATATACGATCTATACAGCGTGTTTCAGACCTTACGACAATAAATCAGACCACGTTTTCTTCATGACGTACTCTGCCCCAAATACAAAATGAATCAAGGTAACTTCTTTGGTTTAGCCACAGGACCTCATTTTTCATTTCAGAATATTACAACAACATGTATCAGTTATTGTGTCTAAATCGGTAGGTTAGTGACCAATGTATCATGTTGCCAGCTCGTCTCTTCATCATTAAACGCGGAAGTTGTTCATTCTTACGCTCTCGCTCGCGAACCAATATTTACAAGATATTCTGTTTTTTATTCCCTTTTTATAGTAATTAATTTGTTCGGAAATTTCAAAATTTTAATTTTGACATTACAGTTGATTTAATAGTACCAAAAATTTGTATAGTGACCTAATTATTTTTTTTTAATGAAACCTTATGGTTTTACCTTCAATTGCCAACTATATATAGGAGAAAGAAGCTTTTTAAATACAAACTTTTGAGATCCTCGATATCATGTAGCAGCAGAGTGCTAGCCAAGAAAAGTAGAACAAGCCCCAACACGGCGGGTTAATCTTGATTAGTACAGGAGATCCTATCTACTACCTGGTCACCTTCCGACCCCATCATCAGATCAGCTCTATGGTACCATATTATTGCATTGTCACGCGATATACATATGCTTGCAAAATTTCAGCTCATTCGGAAACCGGGAAGTTGGTCAAATTTAACTTGCAAGATTCCACCCGAACTTACATACATACATCCATTGCAAGTTAAATAAAAGCTTGTAAAAAAGCTTAGAAACAAGTATCAACTCTATGTATATATATATATATATATATATATATATATTTGAAGTGGCTGTTTGTATTATTGAAATAACCGCTTTTTACTACATGCATATGAATATATACGGTATAATACATACACCAAAATAAATGGCTGGACCGATTTTGATGGGACTTTTATTGTCAGGTAACAATAAGGAGTAACTTTTATTTTAGAAAAATCTTTTAGAAAATTTGGAATTATGACGATTTTCAATCACCACGCGGGGAGACCTCGGTGCGCAGCTAGTAAGGAAATATTATGATATAATTATGAATTATGATTTTATCATCCATGATGCATTTGAGTAGCGTTAAGATATTCTCTTTGTCTATTAGTCGTGTCTATTTTGAAAAGTGGTGACGATAGCTACTATCTTGTGCGCTTTATTCAAATTACCTTACAATAACAATAAGCTAAGGCCTCGTTTACATTGCAAGTTCATTTCGAATCGCCTGTAGTGAGCATGTATTCAATATCGTGGGAAATGAAAATTTTGCAGTAAAAAAATCCTGAAAAAAACCCCGATAAATTTCACATGATTAGATGCAGCCACATTACTCAAAAAAATTTTTATTTCACAAAAAATCGAGAGTAAATGTGTTATTTAAGATAACTTTTGTCATTTTATAATACGTCGCAGTACATAGATTTTATAGGACTGTACATATTTCACCTTTGTTCTTTTATATGTAAATAATTTTATAATTTATTATAAGATTTATCCGCATCTTCTATGATAGGAAAAACGAGTAAAAAATGTGTGTGTTCAGTTCACACGCAGTAGATGTGAAAATTCAGATAATTTACTCACAGATGATTCTTGTTTAGCTTTTAAAATATTAGATCGTTTCGCCTACACCCGTCAATATATTATAATTCAAAGAATTAAATGTAATTTATATCACTACTCTTCTTAGTGTCACTTTTCTTTTCATGTATTTTAGGGTCGCAACAATTTTAAAGCACTTTCACTTCAATAATGATCTTGAAAATTGAAATTTTAGAAAATAGTTTTTTTTGGCCTCCAAAACATAATTCTCTCGAAACGAATGGAAACATTTTTATGACAATCGATAATGTATGTATTTCAAAAATTAGATACAGTACAGTTGTAGAAGGTTAAAAAGACTTTTTAAGTTTGATGAGCGAATATTTTTACGAGTATTATGTATTTTTTGTAGGAATTCAGCAAACAGGCCAACGGCCCACTTGATGGAAAGCCGTTATCATCGCCTATGGACATTTGCAACACCAAAGGTGCTACAAATGCGCTTCTGCTAAACATATAATGTAAATTCTTATCTGAACACCTATTTTAGAAAAAACACCATCATTTCGTGGATGAGGTACGACGGGAGGACAATTTGACGAAAAGGAAGACATGTACCCCTTTTGGATACCGTATGGCAACTTACGCAGTGGCGATGTGTACTTAATAGTTCCCGCTCTCCCTCCACTGTGGACGAGGCCTAACAAATTAACATTCATGCTTACAAACGTGTTTATTTTTGTATTTTAATAATTCCATTAGATGTTTCCACAAAGCGGCTACATTTCAACGAGTGACGGGCGCACTTCCGTCACGTTCACACGACTGCGGTGGTCATTTCTCTAGAATAAACATTCTGCGTAATGTAGACGGGTCAACTCATTTACTTCAACCTTCATAATTTAAATGTGAGGACAGAAAAATAAAGTAAAAAAAGGCTCATTATTACATTTAAATTAAACTAATTATAACCTTTTTTGTTTTAAAGGGAAAATTCTTAAGAATCGTGACTTGATGAAAGAAAAAGCGACCTTGGAAGGAGATGAACACATAAATCTAAAGGGCCTACGAGAGAATGAGATACGACTAACATTGTGCAACAAACATAAGAGTCCATAAAACCGATGATTAAACATAGGTCCAATTTGGACCGGAATAAAACTGATAACAATATTTTTTACATTAAAACAGTGATAAGTTGAAGGGATATTTAAGAAGTTTATTATGTATTATATATTATGTTAACTGATTTATATACGAAAAAATTATATTTATATTAAAAAACTCCTTGTTGCACTCGGGGACTGGCGCGGTAAAGCTACGAGTATTGCATAGCATTTTTTATCAACTTTTGCAATTATGATTATTTATTTATTTTTTATTTATATATATATATTTAGTATTTTAAGCTATCACTCATTTTCTTTTATTATTTTTTCATCAGTTTCTTCATTAATAAATGCACTTTTTATTCATATTTAAAACACTTTATACACAAATACGCGTACAGCTAATATTTTCTTAAGTTTTCGCGACTTGTACACATAATAAAACTACGTTTTAACGGTTTTAAGCGCGGTAATTTATTTTATTTAGGTTTATCCGACGTTTCGGCCGCTTTTCAGTGGCGTCTTCAAGCCACAACATGTTGTGAAGCGGTGGTAAATTAGATTAGACTCCCATAGAGTAAATAATATCCATAAACAAAATTAAAACTAAATAATTAAAATGAACAAGTTGGCGGTAGGCTGAATAAAAACTTTGACAAATGTCATCTTTGTCTTCCGTGACCACGGCCACTGAAAAGCGGCCGAAACGTCGGATAAACCTAAATAAAATAAATTACCGCGCTTAAAACCGTTAAAACGTGGTTTTATTACGCGTACAGCTATTTACCAGCAACTGCTATCCACTCTTGTACATAGGTACACCTATGTATACATATATACTTACATGTATACTTACGGAGCGCACATGCGGTGAGTGTGGCATTATAAAGATATGATAGATACCTATACACCTATATACTTTCTCACAAACAGCTGCTTACGTATTCGTCCGAATTCGGAGCAGCTTGTCTCCATCCGTGAGAGCTTCGTACAGTCGTACCATATACATACACGTTAAGCGAACGCTCGGCCAAGCTACATGGTAGGCGGAAGGGATGGTGAGTGGTTGGTGGTGTCAGGTTTTATTTTCGTTACGGAATTTCTTGATTCGGTCGCCGCGCTCAAAGCCCGCGATAAAAGCTATGCAATAGCTTAAAAGTAAGAGAAGAATCATCTGTGAGTATATTATATCAAGTTTCACTTCTAATGCGTGTGAACTTCACACACACACTTTTCTTTCTAAAGAACTCTTCTGGTGATGAGATATCTTGTTCCTTGGACAACGGATCAGTGTAAAAATTTATAATTTTCCCAAACAAAAACCATGCCAATGCGAGTCAAAAGTCATTCGACTGACAGGCGGTAAAATTACGTAGTCTCTAAAATTAATATGAGATCAGACTTGGTCAAATCAAGATTGATTCAATACTGAGCCGAAATGTTTTGAAGACTACCAAAACCGTAAAACGACGCTAGTAGGTGATCTAGCGAGGTATCGTAGCCAGCCTTCTAGCAGCAACCTTATCCATTGACTTGGATGACATAGGTTCTTTATTCATTTACAGTTTTAAAGGATTAATATAATTATTTCCTTCATTGTATTACTTTATAAATTATTGTAATAAATTTTTATTTTAAATATATTTTGCTACTATGATATTTTTCGGTTTCGCCAATTAAATTTTGATTCTGTATCCCACAAGTCTTTAAATTTGTGAGACTTTCATAAAAGTTCTTCGTAGTTCCGATTGTAAGAAAAGTTCGTTCGCGTCCCCATGATGATGTTTGATGTATCGGAAAGGTGCGGCGGCACAGAAAAGGTGACAGTGAGTTACGTTATTAATGGGGATAAAATACCAAGTGTCGACCCGGGATATAAGGTTACTAGCGAGTTGATTTAAATCTGTTCAGTAGTTTTTAAGTGATGCTCTAACAGACAGGCGGACCAAAATTTTAAAGTTACATTTTCGAAACTTGCTTGTCCATTATGAGGCCCCTTTGATTTTAAATTTTTCTCTTAATATAGGGCCTATATTATGAATAATATCACAATATATGTGAGACATAGCCTAAAGCAAGCAGCAGTAATAAGGGGCCATCCTTAAATTACGTCACACGTTAAGGGGCGTCCTAAATTTCGTGATGTCACATTTAAAAATCTAATTATTTAAGCAATAAAACACGAAATTAGAAATGTTAACGAAAATCTACAAAATATGTCCAACTCTGTCTATCTCTATGAGCAGTGTTTAAAAAAATGGGATAAAACTAATTACGGAACTTCTTTTTTAATTTATGTAAATTGCAAAATATCTGATCTCACACTAGAGAGAGAGGAGTCTAACGAATGTCACCAGCTATGACAAAGGGAGGGGTCGTAAAATCATGAGATTCGTGTGACGTCATTTGTTGTCAGCCCCTAGGCTTCAAAACCAAGCTCTAGAGAGCCAAGCACACCAGCGATAAGGCTTCCCTCAGAGGATGCCTCCTGTAAAATGGTTGTCCGGCATTTTATAGTGCACACGTGTGCGCAAGCTCGATCTACTTCACGCGGCCACTGTGACTTTCCCTTTGCTCCGTGACAGTGGTTAACCCCCCTTCTCCTCATCCTAGTTTCCTTCATCTTTACTCCTTCCCACATACCACTATCCTTCCTGGTTACGGGTTGTGTAGGTCATTTATGGATAGTTTTGTAAGTGGCAGGTCTAGCATATAATAAATAAAGCAAGACTAGTGTCGACAAATAAATATATGTAAATAGAGCACAGGAGGTATTACCAAAAATACCATTGCTTCTTAAGATAATACAGAAATAGTACATACATACATACATACATAACTTCACGCCAGGTCCCTTGCGGGGTAGGCACGAACAACAGAACGCCACACAGGCCCATTGTTACACACCTCACTTGCTTCTTTGACATTCATAGCTCTTGTCATGCACGCTCGTCTGTTGTTAAGGCTCCTGACATCACCTTCTGCTAACACATGATCAATTTGATCATGGAAGGTGTGTCGTGGCCTTCCGCGACTTCTGCATCCATCCACTTTTGCATTGTATATCTGTTTAGTCATTCTTTCATCATACATTCTTTCCACATGCCCGAACCACCGGAGCATTTCTTTAAATAGTGGATATATTATATAAAATATATTTTACATAAATAGTAAATATATAAATAGATGTTTTTAATGAGTAAAACAGTAGAAATAAAAGATAAGTTAGTAATATTTAGAATAGTAAATATAAATATAACAGAATAAGCTAAATAGCATTATATAAAGTAGATGCCTAATAAGGAAGTAGAATGTTTTAGAACTCAAAAATGAATTCAGGTATATGTATTTAAAAATAAATAAATTTGGCAAATAATACCCTGACAAACGTACGCTCAGTTTGTTAGGTGCACATTATCTTTGATTACTTGACCTTCAAAATTGTAGCGCTATTTTGAGTGTTCTTTCATTTAACGATCGGTCTTAACGAACTTATTCTTTATAATCGTCGCCATGTTGCCGCCGATGCAGAACGCGGCGGCTTTGATGTCTGGTCGGCGCGTGCGCACGGAAACTAGTTACACAAACGTACACCGCTTTTACAACTATTCGAATTTCGAACGCGTCCATGTTTTTTTCTTAAAATTCGAATACAATAAAGTCGTTAATTCCTAGATTTTTTGTTTGGTTTTGTTGATTAATAAATATTTAATTTTGTTTAGTCGTGGCTCGTCTGTAATGGCAGTCTTGGTATATGTGTCACAGTATAATCGTAAAAGCGGTAGTGTATAATAAATCAACTGAGATTATAACGTAAATAATATGTTGATATAATTTGATTAAATAGAATAGACCAGAAAAGAACAGAATAGAATAGATAGAATATTCTTTATTGTACGCAGAAAATAGTTTACAATCCTATTACTTATAGTTTCAATAGTAAATTTGACGATATTGTAGTTTACAGATTCATTTCAGGTAACCTTCTAGTATAAAACATATATCTAGGCACTCAGTGATGCGTTTTTTATATTTATTGGCAATGCATTCCACAAGCTTACAGCATGCACAGTATAAATTATTCCTTAAGTTAGGTTGCCTGGAAGAGATTGCTTTCAGCGATAAGGCCTTTGTATTTACCATGACAATATTGTAATTGTGAGTTTTGAAATTGTACATTTGGCGAGAAATAAAGTGTTATCTATCTATCTATTATTTAATAAAAGTATGGAACACTAATATATTCATTTCTCACGAAGATCCATGACATCACGCCCTCTAAACGAAGGAGTGACTTAATTTAGTTAATTGTTAAACAGGGTGCTAATAGCCGATGACAATGACGATATTTGCCCTCATGCGGGCGCGGCGACAAAAAATATATGAGAGAAGACGGGTGATTAAACTGTTTATTTGATGTATTACTTCTTTTGTTTCATCATACATAACGTACATGGTATAATTTATTGCTAAATAATTGGCAAGGTTATAGCTGAGTAGTCCACGTATTATCCCCGCAAATTGCTGAATGACGTAACCGTAGCCGAACACTCAGTACTGTTAGCATCACTGGCCGGCGAGTACGCGTACATGTCGAGTTGCGGATGACGTCACGTGAATATTCATTTGACAAGGTTCCAGCGCATTAACAATTTGCGGGGATAATAAGTCCTACGTCCTTCGAAGATATCTACAAATAAGTTTAGGTTTTACATTATTTTCACGTAGCATTTAATATTTCTGTATATATGTATATTATATAGTCTGAAGGAGGAGGAGCTGTTAGGAGCCTTAAGAACAGACGAGCGTGCATGACAAGAGCTATGAATGTCAAAGATGCAAGTGAGGTGTGTAAGGATGGGCCTGTGTGGCGCTCTGTTGTTCGTGCCTACCCCGCAAGGGACCTGGCGTGAAGTTGTGTATGTATGTATGTATATAGTCTGAAGTTTAATGTTAAATTAATTCAGTAATATTTACTATAGAGAGTACAACACACGTTGTCTTTCAACGACTCAAGCGGTAGAGCCTAGCTCCCGGGGTGTTAGAGTCATAGGCTCCCGCCAGTGGTGCGTTACCCTATCCAACGAGGTAACCATCATCGACGCACCACTCAACTTACATAAACCCCACAGGACTCACTAATTATTTCGGCTTTTAGAGGATTCAGATTTCCAGCATCGGATATTTTGGGATTTGAATGGAAGGGAAAAAACATTTTTTTCCAATTTGGGAGCTTTTCTACTTATCGAGGTTCGACCTAAAGAGGTTCTACTGTATTACTTCTTATATGAACTTTTTTTTATCTAAGTACATGTTTTTCAACAAACATCAGAATAAACCACAATCTACTACTTTAAAAAAAAAACACAAAAGGAACTAAAACTCCTATTGCTTTCTGTACTTAAGTAAAGTATATTCTATTCTAAAAACAACTTAAAAATTCTTCGTCTAGACAAATTTGCAACATTATATTCGAAGCCAACTTGTTCCGGGTTTTCCAATAGGATAGCGAGGGATGGGGTAAAGTAACAGAGAGTTTTTACAAAAAGTACATAATATGAGATTTTTAAAAACACAACCCCCTTCTAGAAAAATATTAAAAAAAATTGTAACAATTTATTGATTCTGTGTCGTTTTAATTTTGAAGGTAGTGCCAAATAAAATGTAAAGTCGGTTACATCAAAGAATAAATTAAATCACAGAGAGAAGTTAAAAGTGACAATTTTCGTACCGACATGCATATAATACACGCAACATAATAATCATTCATCAATCATCATGGTCAGTAATTTATTTTTCGCAATTTATTAAAAATAATCAGACAAGTGGGTATCAACCCACACAAAGTGTTCCATAGAAGCGGCGAACGTATACTGCATACAAAATCCTAAAAAGCTTCAAAGACAAAATACATTGATAATGCCGACGGTATTTTTTTAATAATTATATAATCGGCAGACAAACACACATTTTGTATACCCCCAAATCAAACAAGTTACCTAGATCATAGTAAAGAACGGGAGAAATTGGTTACCGAAATTTACCATACCCGAAATTGAATCCGGAGCCTCTGCGTTCCAGTAAGGTAAACTGACAGTCTTAGCCCACTCAACCAAACAGGCCGTCAATATAAATATTTGGTCACCGGCTCTTTTGTTTAATTTCTTTAAGCCGCATCTGTCACATGTCAATCTGACATGGCCTATGATCGCGAATCCACGCCACGTTTTGTATCTTGTGCCGCATTCTACACTCGCTCGTTTTAATCAATGTGCTGGGAGGCGCCCGCTGTGCCTACCTAGTTGGTCTACGAATATTGAAGGAAATACAAGAAGAGAGGATCAAGAGGCAGACACGCTTGCCTTTACGAAGCCAGCATCGATTGTAGCGTTTCTGGTGTGGCTCCAATCCTGTAAGTCCTTTCATCTCCTTTATTCCTGCATGCATTTCGCACACGCATATTTTCTGCCCCTGTGGATTAGCGTACCCTTATATTGCTTAGGGACCACGTTCATATATACAGATAAATAAAATTGAAATGCCTGCTTGTAAGGTCAATATTACAGCCTTTACTAAATGCATATGAAAGTATATATTATGGTACTTATATAAAAATCATTTTTGAAATTTCTTGTCTGTCTGTTTGGATGTTTCGGCTAATCTCTGAAACGGCTGGACCGTTTTTACGGGACATTCCCTAACAGATACCTAATGTTATAAGGTATAATTTAGACTGCTTTTTAAAAACTTTTTTAGGGTTTCGTGAAAAAGAATTCAATGCGGACGAAGTCCCAGTCATAGCCCCATATATCAAAAACTATTTGACTTTCTAGAATTTTCCGTTTTGTAATTCCAAAGTAAGAAACATGATTTTTAATTAAAAATGTATGTAAAAACGTCGTCATGATTTTGTAGTTGATAAAGTTTACTCTTACTTACAGGTGTGGTGCCTATCTCTTATTTATAGTCTATTTAGCCACTTACCGACAACATTTTATAAGGACATACACATTTAATACATGTTTATGTGTGGGTGTGCGCATGTGCTTATGCATGTGTGTATATAGTACAAATAAATGTGTATTTAGTAGTTTATAGAAAAAATACTCTGTAAGATACAAAGACGCACAAACGAACATGACGATGTCATACTCTTTTGTATATGTGAGTTTCATTTTGCCAAAATGTCTAGAGAACGCGTCAATGTGAACTTTGCGAGTATCGCTATGGGAACACTAAAACTACAAACCCCCAAACGGCTTGTCATTAAAGAACCACAAAGGAAGACAATAACTAAACACAAAAAGGCGTGGTCAGCCCACAGAATACCAAAAAATAATTAAGGACGTTCATTTTTGCAAAAACTTAATAGTTTCTCGTAACAAAAAGGGTGGGTTGGGACTTAAGAATGATTTGCGTAACTAATCGTTGTAAAGATTTGTAATTTGAACAATCGTTTTGAGGCGGTGGTTTGCCGCTGGTATTGATCTTACCGTAAAATAATGCTTTGAAATCTTTTATTCATAGAAAACGCCGCACAAAAAGACTGTTGCAATTAAGAACAGACTTGTGTCTCTGTGGAATTATTAATTCGGTATTGTTATCGTCGGCTTCTTCTTTTAAAATGATATGGTTTTACAGGATTTTTAAAGTCTAAGTCTGTAAAGTATATATATATATATATATATATATATATATATACTAGCGGCCCCAGCAAACGTTGTCCTGCTCTGAAAAAATATGACCCGATCCCAGCGCCACCTACCGGTTCCAACGGTATAAAAAACTATCCTATCTTTCAAGTTGGATCAAACTGGACACGGTGTGCAAATTTGATTAAAATCGGTTGAGTAGTTTAGGAGTCCATCGCGGACAAACATCGTGACACGAGATTTCCCACTGTCCGCGAATTTAAAATTGTAGAACATTATTCAGTCGATTTATAATTTCAAAAGAACCTTTAATTGGGTAATTTTAGACTTTTAGAATAATCTGCAATACAATTTAAAATTTTAGAACAATCTTCAATTAGTTTGAATTTTTTATAATAATCTTCAATAAAGTTTAAAATTTTAGAATTATCTTCAATTAGGTAATTCGATACTTCTAGAATATTCTTCAATTCAATTTAAAATTTTAGATTCTCTTCAATTCATTTCGAATTAGAATCATATTCAAGTAATTAATTACTAAAGCTGTATAAACTTATGAATTATACACGTGGATTGCATCTATGTAGTTAATAGAAATGACTAATATCAATCAATAGCTAGCATACAAATTTGATTATTAGCCGCGCGCAAAAAGTTTGCCGATGTCTACTTACTATTATTGTATTGTATTATTAATAATTATTTTACATACTTATGTGTATACAATAATAAATTAAAATAATACATTTATTGTAACAACATAAATAACCTTTTTGTCAACCAGACTGACTATCGACGCGTAACATCATGAGGATATCGGCACACCTGTGCACGGGTAGCAAGTTCCCGTAACACACTGCGGCGCTATTGGCTTCCTATTTCAAAATCGGCCTTTATCCGGCTTCACTCTGAGAACTCTAGGCTTGGTTTACTGTCTTATTTGTCTGAGGTGCAAAGCTCAATATCACAATTCAAGTTCCGGCCCAAAAACCCTTACAATAAATTACAGTCGATGGTGAGAGGTGCACGGTACTTCTCACTTGACACTTAAGACATCTTTAATTGTTAATTGGACTTAAGTTAACCTGATGTTGATATATTTAAAATGCTATAGGAATCAATAAAAAGGGAGTACCGTATAAAGCATCCTATTAGGATTAAATTACTACCCCCTAAATCTGTCGTCTCATTAACGCGATTGGAAATAACTTCTAATGCCCCTTTTATTCGACAATCAAATGCTATTAATTATCCTACCACATTTAGAGACCATAAAGAATGATTAATTTAATGATCATTAAAATTTAACAACGAATCATCATTCTAGGTATGAAACGATTCTCTTTCGCGAGAATTTGTGATTTATCGAATCTGATTTAGTGGTTGAGTTTAATAAGAGTGTATTTTCACTGATCGCAAACTTCGTAGACCTTCTGTGTTTCGTGCCAGCAATGTGTTCTTTTACCTGTATTTTCATTATTTATTTATTTTATTTTTATGTATTTAAGTCGCGAAAACTTAACGAAAAAAAGTATTGTTGTTGTAAACCCATCGCCCTATCTGCGTGAAATGGTTTATACCTATAACACTATCGTAAACTCTACCATGACTGTTTGAAAATTATGGAAAGCCGCGGTTGAAAGAAAATCTTTACCGAAGTTACAAAATTCAAAGATTAATTGCAACATGGGCGGCCATCAATTCCCCACTTGTAATATGTTAATATACCATCGGAAGGCGCCCCATATCTTCACGGTGTTCCCCCTACGGTGACATTATTATAATAAACTCATACATATTTAATGTGGGAGAACGTCTATGTTAGTATAATGTTATTAATTGTTGTAATTTTGAATCTGGGGAAAGTTTGGGAAATACTTAATAATCGTTAAGTACGATATTTGGTTACAGTATCGTGCTACGGTAAGAGTTACTAAAGTGAGTATGTAGATACTGTAGGCTCGTCGCAAGCGTACGGGATGCCGTCTCTTCTTCCTTCTGCGAGCATGTCATGCTTGAGAAGGAGGAGGCGAAACGGGAGCTTGAGCCGACGGACATCTTTGCTCCGCTCCCGTCAAAGGAAGATGCGTCGACGACAGAGGGCGGGACTCGACCTTCGGCCACCGTAAGACGACAGCGCGGGTAGGGCCTTTGGGGTACAGGGGTTCTCAATCACCAGCGCGAGTGTTCCGCGCGCGCTCACCTCTCCTCCCGAGGAGGCGTTACAAAGCGCCCCACGCCCCGGATTAGACCTGGAAGATGCTGGGGGATAAAACTAGTCTCCCGGCAGTAGAAGAGGCCTGTGTGCGAGGCCCCCACCTACCAGGGCACGAGGAGTTAAGACTCCCGTTTTCCCGTAGCCTTGGCATAAGGCGTCGTACGGAATTTTTAAAAAGGCACTTGCCTCGAGCTCGCTACCCATATCCACACTATGATTATGGTAACTGTAACATGCAACGGTTATAGTAACAATGAGTACCTATGGGCTTGCCTTCGGTTCACTGCGGGCACAGTGCATTCCGCTCGCACCAGGTTCGCGAGCTATGTATATTACAACAAATGCAACGGTTGCGGTTACGGCTCGCATGTGTGTACGCGGTTTCAGACTACTACATACTATACTCCGTTGGCTCAGCAATCTAAAGTGAGCACTGGCCTCCGAAATGCGCCATTTTCCTGTCCTGCGCAGTTTGTTATCGATTATAATCACCTCACACAGGTCAGCGTCCACTCTGTTTTTCCAACGATATTTTGACCGCCGTCCCAAACATCCTTTCCTCACGCTGCGATCCTATCCCATCTGTTCTTCGGAACCGAGCTAGAAGTCGATAAACTTTCATATCTCCTATCGTGTTGGACTCGGTCACGAGCTTCAGCTTCATCACATTTTTTTTACGTGAGCGGGTCGTTAACCGTCTACACCACCCCCAAAATAATAAAGAACCACACGCCTGTTTCCCATGGGGGTAAGCAGAGACTAGATCTTCACTTGCGACGGTCCTGAAAAAGCAATTTTGCTCCATCCACTTTCATTAACCTCTTCATACATGCATGTTTATTTGTTACGCGTTTCACCTCATTTTAACATTTCTGTTATTTGATCATGGTGTGTAGGTTATAGTCTACCGGTACCAACATTACCATTCACAATACCGTCATACACTTGTTTTGTGATTCTAATTTAATCTATACTCTCTACATTCCCAAACCACCTTAATATTCCTTTTTCTATTCTTGTAAAAGTACATACATACATAACTTCACGCCAGATCCCAGAAGAAGAAGAAGAACAACAGAGCGCCATTCAGGCTTATTCTTACACACCTTACTTGCTTCTTTGACATTTATAGCTCTTGTCATGCACGCTCGTCTGTTCTTAAGGCTCCTAACATTAAGTACTACTTAAAATTAAATAAATTAATTTGTACTCAACATTAATTACTCTCAAAAATGTAAGACAAAACAAAATAAATAGGTTAATTCACTCGACAACCTCAATTTGGTCCCGTTTAGTGAGCGACTATTCATCATCGATATAATAGCAATATTGATAAAGATTCACTAATATCCATCAGTATTTTTCGCTTACATCATTGTCTTAGATAGCGAGCCCTACTCAATCTTCCTTAGGCTGCATTCTGTAAAGGAAGTACCATATTTATTAGTAAAAATACGCTTGGAACTGTAGTAGACTTATTAAGCCAACTCTATCCAATGTTGTACTTGTGAAGAAAATACAGTGACCAACTAGTACAAAGCAATGAAAAAATACAGGGATGAAGGGCGACCAATTATATTCACTGACGAGTCGTATACGTCCCACTCATCACACGAGTGTACATGCTCTAAAGTTCGCAGAGCCTATGTTCACATTTGCCAAGTTACGCCGGCCGTATTATAATGACATATAATATTTTAAACGTATGATAGATATTATAAGCAAAGTGACCAAACACAGTGACGTGCGTAAGCACTTCACTCGGCATAGGAATGAAATGAAACATAAAACATAATATTGGAAAATCGGGGAGATTGATGCATTCCATGGGACATTAATATACAACAAACTACCTAAAAGGAAGAAATCGATAAGACCTCTGATTGTATTTGTATATTAATGTTTTTGATTTTATGTAGCATTTTTGTACAATAAATTATATTTGTATTATATATTCTAATATAGACTATTCTAAAAGGATAATGGAGTCTTCATTTGTAGCTCATTTAAAATACGACTAGTCGAGCACACCTTTTATAATAATGACGAGTTTACGTATATATGTCTGAATTTTAATTTTATTTGAGACCATAGTTATTATAGTATATAAAGTGACAAGTAACTTTGTTATGAATAACAGATTTATGATTTCTACAAATATAAGATTTATGTCTTATCTAGACATAGATAATTTCAAAGATTAATCATTTATTCTTGCATGTAATTATACAAATGTAAATACATCATTTTGATATGTGCTTTTAAATGAGAATTATATACACCAGAATTAAAATACAGTAGTAACGCTGTGGCTTAAGCGCGCATGTATGTACACCGCTACCGTGCCACCGCCGCACTTTTGCTGTCGAGCGGGCATAGACTGTCGAGACGACGTTAGAAGAGGGTGGGCAACGTTTGCGAAATTCACAGGATAGCGCCGCGGTAGTGACGTATCAGCGGTAAACTTTACACAAGCTGGAACCTTTACTCCGTTATCTTATATTACTAAATTCCTTTCATCTACTCATGACTTGGGAGGACGCTGTACATGTAATATTCAGAGGGTTTGCCAGTGAAATATAATTTTTCAAAGCGTGATAATTCGTATCTTTATGACACTAAAACGTAAAAGATATTAATACACTAAACAGAAAAATATTTTCCGCTATGGTCGGACCAAGAAATGCAAGCAAAGAATCTATATAGTCCTTAAACCACCCCAATCTTTAGCAGACTTTAATTCCGTAAGTAGGCCTGCCTCCGTCATCGCGGTAATGGCACCTACATCAAAACCAATACAGGTCTTATTAAGATCGACCTCTCTTTCGCTCGTACCTATATTCTAATAAGACAAAAAGAGAAATCACAACACGTGCGAGTTCCCAGATTAAAATTGATTGCCCGGACATTGCCTTTATCTTTGGGACATGCCCCGATTGATTCTTCATCAATCTTTATTGCTGGGTATTAACTTTTTTCTTGATCTCTGCAAATCGAGAATATTACGCCGTTTTCAGATGGTATCGCTTTTTAGGTAAAGATAATCAAACAATATTGTTACATGTTTGCAGGATACGATTTAAAATGTCTTTTCGGAAGATCAAAAACTTACCAGATGTCCACACACACACAATTTACAGTTCTTACGAATACAACACATCAGTACCGTAAGGTGGAACATTGTTATAACATAAAATGCGTAAAATCGGTCGATGGGAGATTTCCATTCCGAAGATATACTTAGTAAAGTCTCGACCGGAGTTGAAGCTCAACCAACTCTGTCTCAACGGGCTGACCTTTTATATTCGAAAAATAAAGATGGAACGTTCTATGAAGATTCTTACTCGAGGGCCGGCCATAAAGGGATTAGCGATTGACAATAGATGGTTACATTTCAATGCTTAGAAGATTAGCGCAAATGAGTGACAGTGAACAATGGAGAGAACCATTCATAAAATTATAGATAATTTGAATACTGAGGGTAATGAAACACCTGGGTCGGTTGCGGATTTAGGGATCTTCACTTATCAGTACACTTTAGTAGTAGCGATATACATCGTTTTTATTATACCTACAGTAGGTAGGAAGCAGGAAAATGAGCAGCTTACTAATATAGGAAAACAATAACAATTATTTTAAAGAAAAATGGGTGTGTGTGTGAAAGAGAGAGAGAGAGAGTTGATAGTAGTTTATATCTAACATTTATCTTGAAGAGCTTGGAATTTTAATGTAATTTCATGGTGTGATTGAAATGATTTTATTCAAAAAGATTTTGAAATCGACACATTTTCAAGTCTCATTTTTCGAGAAAATGATTGGCGTTCGTGTTTTGAACCGATAATATCACTTACTCATTCATTAGTGGCGTACACATTTTTCGACTTACTAAGTTAAATACAGTAATTGGCTCCAAAAGGCTAGTTTGAGAAGCTATAATTTTGAAGCAAATTGGTGTTTTAACTAACCACAATTAAGCGTATTTTTATCATAAAATTTTATTATAGTACTGCATAGTGATTTTTTTTTATATATAATTCGTCTGTACGTGCGTAAGTCACTCTTAAACCGCTGGACCGCTTTTGATGATATTTTTTGTATTTTTGTGTGGGTGCCTGTATGGTTTGTAACGTAATACATATTTTCAAACATAAAATATTATTGTTTTAAAAATAAATATCAATAAAATATTAAACGCGAGCATCGCCGAGTGTTTCGCTAACATAGCGTGGTCTGAGAAACCGGTCGCGGCGGGTCGCAGGCCGCGCCTTTCGACGGCACATCGATGCTCGCTGATTCGGGTGTAAAATTTTAAACCACCACCACGATAAAACGATAAAATTATTTAGATTATTTACTACTATCATATTATAGTACCTGTTTAAATTAAATTATAATATATTTAGTGTTTATAACCCACGTTTTGGGTTTCTTTTCTTCTCCTTGGAGACCCAGGCGACTCGTTCACCAGTGCGCCTGTGAGGTCGTCCCCGGCTGTCCGGCACACCAAAAGTAGTACCGTCGGCACCACTCCTGGACCAGCAGACACTTCAGGGCGGTACCGCCACATAAAAAGCAAAACGTCTGCCAAGGCAATAAGACTCACCCCGCTCTCTTTTTTTTTAATTTTTTTTATAATGTTCGTTTAATACATATATGCAGTAAATTAGCCTTTTACTATTTTACCCGCTACATGTTTAGATTCATAATTGGACCCAATAGGTGACGCTTCATTTCAATTCCAGAATTTACTTTTTTAACTTCTGCCAGGCCCATTAGTTTTTACATAGTATGAAAAAACACAGTCGCATTCTGCTTCCTTATGTCTTCTATCGGTATCCACTATCTCCTCCTAAGCTGTGTAATGGATTTCTATGCAATTTTCACTGACTGTTAGATAATTTGTTACTGAAGCTTTACATAATTTTATAAAAAGCCTCATTTCCTGTTTATTTAAGTAAAATACATCTAGGCATTGATTTAAGAAAAATTTAGTTAAATGTAAAACTGGACATTATATAGTTATTTAAAAATCGATTGAATTTCGACCGTTTGAAGTCGGAAAACCAAACGGAAGTCTAGTTGGTAGGTGTGAATTTTTTATGCTATGGGGCTAGGTGGCCCCTTAGAAAAACACCACCTCGGTAGGCCAATAAACGTTCATCGTGAACAATGATCTGGTAAAAAAGAAATGGAGAAGGCAATTTAATTCGTATTCACTGATATACATCGTTGTTTGCATTTCTGATGATTTTATCATTATTGAGATAATCATATATCTCTCCATTTATGAATAATGTCTAATATATATTTATTAAACTAAAATATTAGAAACCAATACGATAAAGAAAACCTAGTCATATTTTATTCTATAAGACAGATCATCCGTGCAGGAACGGAGAAAGAATACAATTTCCTGCGGCCGGGCGGCTTATCGTAAGAGGCGACAAAATAACCCAAAGCCAGGTGGTAGGGCATTTGTCCGACTGGATGGCTACCACCCCTGGTCTAAAGTATGTCGCCATAACAACATTGAGTTGTGTTCCGGCATTAGTGACCAGGTGCCAGTCTCCCTTAAAGAGTAGCAGCGCATTTGTAGCACCTTTGGTGTTGCAGATGTCCATAGGCGATGGTAACCGCATTCCATCAAGTGGACCATCTGCTTGTCTGCTGAAATCCTGTAATAAAAAAGACAGATAGATAGATTTTTTCTTTTTTTCTTCGTTAATATGTAATAATTAGATAAGTTCAGAATGTTCTTTGAGTGAGTTAGGTTACCTGGAAGAGATCGCTTTAAGCGATAAGGTGTGTTTGTGTTTACCAAGTATGTTACTATATTTTTTCTCCTTATTAATAAAAGGGTTTGATCAGTACGGAATCCGAATGATTCGGAAAGATGGAAAGAGTTGATGAAAACACAAGAGTTCCTTTTTTCAAAATGACTATGAGACCCTCAAAATATTGCAATAACAATAAAAAATAAAAATGCCACATCTAAATATTACAAATATTTTTATATTCCACAAAACCATCTGTTCGTTCTCAAGGGTCTGCAGTGTAAACGGGAACCGGCACTAGCCAGGCTACCAAATGCCTAAGGCCTTTAATTTGTATGTAACCTGATGTAATATTTATGGAGACCTTAATAGGAAACCTGATGTTTGCTAATAAAGTATTCTGTATGACGGAGATTTTGCTTTTAGTAATATTGTCGAGGATGTTATGGAATTTCATGGGTAGCAACGTGGTAGATATAATAACAGCCCATAAATGTCCCACTACTGGGCTCGGGCCTCGGGATAGCAGACAATATACCCGCCATGCTTGTCCAAGTCGGCTTGGCAGGTTTAACATATCAGTTATTTCGATGTGCAGGTTTCATCTATATACTTAGTCAGGTCATAAGTTCTGTCAATTTTTTTTACAAAATTATTGATACGCTTTTTGATAATTATATATGAAATGAAAGGTAATTTAATTTACAATACAATTTTATCTACATTATTCAAAATGCCCTCCCCTATTTTGAATACATGCCCTTAATCGACGCAGCCAATCATCAATCGCAGCACGCACCACATTCATATCTATTTCTGCCGCTGCTTTAGCCAAAGATGCTCGGAGAGATTCCAAATTCTGATGAGGTTTAGCGCAGACTTTCTCCTCCAAATGTTGCCATATCTTGTAATCCAGTGAGTTTAAATCTGGACTAGAAGCGGGCCAGTCCTCATGTCCGATAAAGTTAATTCCACGGGCAGTCAACCAGTTTTGCGTGCTTCGTGCCCTATGACCGGGAGCAGAGTCCTGTTGGAATATCCAATGTCTGTTTTTGAATATTGTTTGAGAAAGAGGTTCCACTATGTTTGTTAGGACGGTATTTTGGTACACCTCGGCACTGGTTTTTATATAGACTATATGACGTGGAGGACGCTTCTTATCGGGAACCAAGTGGCTCTAATGAGCTGTAACCTTACAATTTTCTATATCTGTTCAGTCTCTATCGACAGTTTACGATCTCAAAGTACATGAAATCAATTTAAAAAACATCACACACACACACACGCATATATACTCTTTTTTATTGTTAAAGTCAAATTAACAGTGTAGTCTTGGTGAAAGCTGTGATTATAGAAGTATAGTGTTTGACAACAGAACCTTCGTAATGTTAAAATTAAAAATTAATTTCGATTTTCTACCACTAGGCAACAACTAGTTACATTTAGACGGTACGTATACAAATATTTCCATATCTATGGTGTGTATGTGTATGATTTAAAAATGAAACTTTATCCACCTTTGGTATGCTGGGAACTTAATCAGGCCTTCATACAACACGGAATGGGCGATGCCGTACTATTAATATCGATGTTTTAAGTATTGTCCGTATGTATTTATAGATGACAAGATGGTATGTTCTGCTTGGGTCTATTCTCGAAGCAATATATTTATGGAGATATATAATCCCTCGTGCAATATAACCTGGTATTCGAAAAACTCATATTTTACAAGGAAAAGATATTTTGTGTTTTTTAGTCTATAAAAGGTTCTGTGCAATAAAAATGTCATGAGGATATTTTTCATAGGTAACAAACATAAGAAAATTTAAAAAAGTGCAGGCATGGATCCCAAATTGCATTTGCTAATTTTGATATAACATTTTTTTCAGTCATAGTATATTGATATTGTAGTTAATATATTTAGACTTGTTAAATTGACTTACAAAATAATACGGTGTCCGTGCTTTTTATTTAGTTTCCTTTTTATAACAATTACATGTACATATAAATGATAAATCGATTGAAATGACAGTGCTAAAATATTGCAATGTTTTTAATTTTTATGAACGATAAAAATCTAAATTTCTAGAATACTAATGCTTGCCGATTGGCAAGCATTAGTATTCTAGATTGTATTGATGATTTTATTTATTGTATTGATATATATATATTAATATTTTATTGTATTGATGATTGATTCTAGATTGTATTATTGATTGGTATTCTAGAATTTTCCTAATAATATTATATTCTATAATATTCTAGAAATTTCCACCTCTTACGATTGTAAGAGGTGGAAATACAATCCACAGCCAGGTGGTATTGCATTTATTTATTTAGATGACTACCACTCCTGATCAAGAGTATGCTTGAATGTCCCTGGTGTTGTAAGCATCTGTAGGCCATATTATACTTATTAGGCTTGTTAACCTCTCTTAGATAACAAAAATAAAACAAAAATTTAGGGTGTGAAAAAGACCCAAAGAGAACAAACCCCGGAACAATCAAATTGGATCCAAGCAACCCCGCCTCTTACTTGTACTCAGTTATTATGAATGGGCTATTGACAAACTATATATTGGACGCGACTCGATCCTTGGTTTTTTAATACATTATACACATGTTAAATATAATTATATTATCTGTGCAGGAACTGATAAAGAATACAATTTCCTGCGGCCCGGCGGCCTGTCCTAAGAGGCGACAAAACAACTCACAGCCAGGTGGTAGGGCATTTGCCGGACTTGATGGCTACCACCCCTGGTCTAAAGTATGTCGCCATAACAACCTGGTGTTGTGTTCCGGATTATCGACCAGATTCCAGTTTCTTAAGAGAGCAGCAGCGAATATGTAGCACCTTTGGTGTTGCAAATGTCCATAGGCGATGGTATCCATTAAGTGGCCTGTCGGCCTGTCTGCTGATCTGCAATAAAAAAAAAGCACAGAAGAAAAATTCTATAGAAGGATAACTTAGACTTATCAATATAAATTATAGGTACCTATACATAAGCTTAAATACGTTCTGGGATATACGATCATTTTGACCGGAGCGTAAAACGTATAATTCAAAGTACGAGATGCCATAAAGTGCCTCCGTTACACAACGGCGCTCTCAACCACCTACATAGAATCAGATATCATGCGTATCTAAGCTACTTACTGCTCGCTTAGATTATACATAAGAGATTTATCGCCGTGTGACAAAACAGGATGCTGCTATTTGGCTTATCGTCCCTGTGATGTAAGGCGACGCTGTTTTAATTAGGAGTACCGTCATTATGACGACATAATTACTTTGAAATTAATAACCAAGAACACAAAACCTTTTTTGCTGGAATATAACTCTAGGGCTGCCCGATGTACGGTTTTCGACCGGATAGTCCAGTTTTATTTATATCAATCAATCAATAACTCTTTATTGTACAACAATAAGAAAAAGAACTTGCAGACTAAAATTATGTCTCATTATGCACAGAGAGCAGTCTTATCGCTAAAAAGCGATCTTTTCCAGACAACCCCAGAAATTAACTGAGACTATAATGACAATGGTGATATACTTAATACATAGTACATTATTTTACATTCTAGTCATAAATATATAAATGCAGTAGGTATTTACATTTGTTCTATATTTTAAATAGATATATGCTTAATATACAAATACATATCTAAAAAATATATAAATGTTTTATATATGTATTAAAATATCATCATATTCCAAGGACAGGCGATTTTGCTTGTCTGATATCATTTAGCAACGCATTTTAAAGCTTTCCATTTATCCGGTCAAGAAAAGTTTGGTAAACTGGACAACAGGTTGCGCAATTTTAATGCAAATTCGTTCACTACTAGCGAACTCGAAAGAATATTCGAACATTTAGTTCGACGCGTCGCCACCCAGAATTGTCCGTTTTTTTAACATAACTGCTAGTTGTCCTGAATCCAAAGATTCCATCTCAGCCAACAACTTTTTTAAAGCATGGCATCGAGTACTAATTATATGAAAAAAGCA
Source organism: Dendrolimus punctatus (assembly GCA_012273795.1). NCBI lineage: Eukaryota > Metazoa > Arthropoda > Insecta > Lepidoptera > Lasiocampidae > Dendrolimus > Dendrolimus punctatus. Next base: position 1,969,159 of record CM022534.1, on the reverse strand, counting down.
GATTGGGTCTTAAATTAGCATTCGATGCAAATGTATTATAAAAAGTTAGTTTTCAGTAAATTTATATGTTAATAAAAAAAAACTTGTACGGTTTTTTTAACACATCTGGCAACCCTAAATAAAGCAGACAGGTTGATGGCCAAGCAGATGGAAAAGTTTACCATCAACTATACATTTGCAATACTAAAGGTGATACCAATGAACTCCTGAGTAACCTGACCACTAATGCCGGCAAACAACTTATAGACACAGGAGACAGATTAAGTCAAACCAACTCTTTTGTAAAGGATACAAATAGTATTCTCAATTTCATATTCGACACTTTAGGTATTGCTACAGTATATTAATTCTTGAGATATTGGCATTGGAAGTAAAAGTCCAAAAATATAATTATAATAAGATATTTATAGCATTAAAAGCATAAATATACTTTTTGAAGTGAAACTTCTTTAGAATCGTTGTGATTTGACACTCGATGAAACGAAAACGCGACAGTAAAAAGAGATAAACACATAAATCTATAGAACTGAGCTTGTGAGAAAATGAAATAGAATGTATGTACCTAATCATTTAAACAGTAGGCTCATACATAGAGTTGGAAATGTTTAGAAGTATTTTTTGTTAATACTTCAAATAACGTCTTTTAAAGATTAAATATATTATACATACATACATACATAACTTCACGCCAGTCCTGCGGGTAGCACGAACAACAGAGCGCACACAGCCATTCTTACACACTCACTGCTTCTTTGACATTCATAGCTTTGTCATGCACGCTCGTCTGTTCTTAAGCTCTAACATCACTTTCTGCTAATACATGATCAATTTGATCATGGAAGGTGTGTCGTGCTTCGCGACTTCTGCATCCATCCACTTTTGCATTGTATATCTGTTTAGTCATTCTTTCATCATATATTCTTTCCACATGCCGAACACGGAGCATTCCTAAGCATTCATTAAATATATTATAAGGATATAATATATGAAATGTGACGTTACGATATTTAGAATCCCTCCCACCCCTTTCATACTTTGTTTCAGTTGTACTGCGTGTGAACTGCATACACACACAAGTTTTTTTATTGCTGGAGTAAAAGCCGACGGCGAATTATTCTTTTCTACTCAAGTCCATTAATATTTCATCAAGTACCTATCGATTCCGACTAATTACTGTAAAATTACGTAGCGGAAATAAAAATGTTACAAAATCGAGCAAGTCATCCGCCTCATTCATACATTTTGTATTCAAATTTAATACCCGATCCACTGAATAATTCAATCGCACCGACACTAATTCAATTAAACGCGTCTATAGATGTTACTACATTTTATTGTCGTTTTTAAATCGACGATTTGAAGCAATTTATTGCCACAATATATGGCGTTATTTCCATCGCAGTCAGAAATAATGCAGTAACCTTTTTAACTTTAAACTTGAACTTTAAAAGATCAAGATAGATTCTTCATCATATTTATGACATCAAACTCTTCATTGGATAGTTTTGTTCTCTGTAGTCGTAGTAACATGCTGGGCTGTCTCTTAATTTAAACCAATGCAGGTAAGTCGCAAACCCTCCGTCCAGTTAGAGCTTGACTCCAATACGGTGTCAACTTCTTTTAAAATAATAGATATTTGACATCGCTTTTTGATGACTAACAACAATTACCTGTTAATCTTAAGTTAGAATAATTCAGTTTAGTTTAATTAAATGTAAAGTATTAAGTGAAATGAATAAAAATTGCTCATGTAACAGAATCTAATGGACCATAAGATAAAGAGAAAATAAAACAATTAAAAATTAGAATCTTTATTAGGCACCAGAACATTAAAATAAAAGATTGTGTGACAAAAGTTTTTAAAAACATAAATTCTGGTAAATCCCAAATATATGCCCTGATAATCCCAAATGAAGGAAATAGAAGAACAAGAGGTTCTACAATATAAATTCCGGAGGAGTAGAGATGAGAAAAGACCATAAATGTACACGTAAAGATGTGCTTCAACGAATCAATAAACACATTTGAAGATATTTCAAAATCACTTTACAACAAAATTCAGAAAGAAATGAAGCTCAAATCTATATCTCGGTAATAACATATTACAGTTATTGGTGTGGTTAATAGCACCGCTTTAACATAATAATAAACCAAAAACCAAAATGTCGAATCTAGCTGGCAGTAAAGTTTACATCCATATAATGAGCGTCCGAAGCTAATTCAATTAAACGCAAGTCTTATACGTTTTATTATCGTTCTAATCTCGTCCGCTTGGATCGTACCATAGGCTTATAATAACGACATAATCGCTGTTATTAGACTGTACTAAACCGATTATTACATAGCCAATTAGGTTTATTAGCTTATTGAAATCGATATCCTTATTTGTGAAAATTTCACTTTGAAAGTGGTAAGAAATAGAGCAGAAAATCATAATATGAAACTTGGCAGTAGTGTAACTTAAGATGATCATTTAAATAATTCGTATATTTGTAGTGGTGTTCTTGTCTGTGATCCCTTACAATTGGAGTGGGAGTTACTCCAAATTAAATTAATCATCTGTGCCGAAACGGACAAAGAATACAATTTCCATTGGCTGGGCGGCCTGTCGTAAGAGGCGACAAAAAAACTCAAACCAGATAGTAGGTTGTTTATTCGTCTGGATGGTCACCACCCCTGGTCTAGGGTATGCCGCCATAACAACCTTGAGTTGTATTCCGGCATTAGTGGTCAGGTTCCAGTCTCCCTTTATGAAGCGGAAGCACATTCGTAGCACCTTTGGCGTAATGTTAGCACTTCACATGGCTATTTGTATTTGCGTATTTGGCAAAGAATTGCTACGTGTGGTCAATATATTTGACAGATTATGGCCTTATTTGCATTGCAAATATTATTGATTATATAAATTTCGTGTAATATATGATTTAATATTGTATTTTACGTAACCTCAGCTAGTAAATGAACAATAACATTAGATTTCAAAATGAAATTTATGTTTGCCGATTCTTGATTATTGTCAATTCTAACAGTAATTTAAACTTGAACGTTATTTGATAAAACTGGAGTAGCATTAATGGTTTTGTAACGGTGGTGTTATAATGGATCTAGAAATTATTTCTATTCTAAAGTCTAAACAATGTACATTTCGTCAGCATCAGTGCAATACCTTATGTCTAACTACTTTTAAGATTCTTTTAAATCGAAATTGTTACATACATAGTGATACTCGTTAATAATTTGAGAAAAAATATCAACAAGGTTCTGTACGAATGTCGACAATTCACAGCCAGGTGGTAGGGTATTCGTCCATCTGGATGGCTACTACTCCTGGTCTAGTGTATGACGGCATAACAACCTTGAGTTGTGTTCCGGAATCTGTGGCCAGGTTCCAGTCTCCCTTTAGAGAGCAGCAGCACGCATTTTAGCACTATTGGTGTTACAAATGTTTCATAGGTGATGGTAACCGCTTTCCATTAAGTGGGTCGTCTGCTGAACTCGTGAATAAAAAAAATATGAAATAAGGAAGCTTAAGAAGCAATCATTTGAAAGATTGCTCTAGTAATATTGTGATGTGACATGAGAACAAATGCACAGACAACAGAGGGCGTTAAATATCGCCTTAAGTGGAAGTAGATTGTTTAGAAAAAGAATGGTAGATTTCAAGGAACATTCACAATTAATAAAAAGACAAACACATTAACTAAGGTTAGAGTTGCTAGATAAAAAAAATGAAAACGGAGAGCTGATGAGTTATGTTTTGAAGAAAATTGAGAACTTATGATAAAGGAGGACATACTTAAATAAATGAAATTACGATTTATGTTATAAAACATTGCCACCTGCTATGCAATATGCGTTAGGTGTGTGTGAATGTGGGTCAAAGTTCAAGAGATCTAGGTGCGTAATTTGAATTTGAAAAAGGTGGGCATTCGTGGAGGGGGAGATGGGAGAACAATTTGACGACAAGGAGGACATGTCCTCCATTTGGATACCATATCGCAAGTCTAACGAAGGTAGATTTTGTAAAATGTACAATGAGACTATTTGATCTCAATTTGTCAGTAGACTATCAAACACATAAAGAACCTCATGTCGTATCAAACAGGGAAGGAAATTCAACAGGAATCTTCCTTCAGATCGTTGTTGTATGTGGAATAAATGTTCTAGAGAACCGGAGGCTGTTTGAACATGGTTCCCTCACTAGCAACTGAAGGAAACGGAGGTGAACATTCTAATAAATAAGGTTCGATTTGACAACGAAATGTAAACCTTCCAATATAAACACAGTCTAATATCAAAACAATTTTATCTGTTTGCTTATTAAACGAGGCTGGTAGCCGCATTCTCGCTACCGATTGTAATAAAGTCGATAATCGGCTAATCAATTTATAAATAACATTGGATTTTGACAGCCGCCATTCTTGTTGTATTATAAATATCAATTCTCTTATCTAATTATTTTGTATTACGTAGTGAATATTTGAGTCTATTCTTTATATAAATAAGCGCAAAGACAGGCTTGGAAAGGTTTATATTTTTGTATACCATATCCTCCGAAATTTTTGCATAAGGTACATATTTGGCCTACGCAAGTAAGACATACATACATACATACATACATAACTTCACGCCAGGTCCCTTGCGGGGTAGGCACGAACAACAGAGCGCCACACAGGCCCATTCTTACATACCTCACTTGCTTCTTTGACATTCATAGCTCTTGTCATACACGCTCGTCTGTTCTTAAGGCTCCTAACATCACCTTCTGCTAACACATGATCAGTTTGATCATGGAAGGTGTGTCGTGGCCTTCCGCGACTTCTGCATCCATCCACTTTTGCATTGTATATCTGTTTAGTCATTTTTTCATCATACATTCTTTCCACATGCCCAAACCACCGGAGCATTCCTTTCCTTACCTTCACCCCGACACTCTCTTTCAGACCAACTCTCTTTCTTACTTCGGTATTACGAACGCGGTCCGCGAGCCTCACTGCGCAGATTTTGCGCAGTGCTCGCATCTCGACCGCGTTTACTCTACTTTCATGCTCTCTATTCCGTACCCAACTCTCGCTTCCATACGTGAGCGTAGGTACCAGAACCGCGTTGTGCATGGTAAGCTGGGCCTTCTGGCTGAGGTTCTTAGCAAGTAAGACCAAGCTCTGAATTCCACAAAAAACTCAAATGGTTGCCAATTCGGTTCCGCAGGAATACTCATATTCTTTCTTTTCTGCATAGTATTATATTTGTCCCAGGTGCTCTTGATTACCTTAAAGAACGTTTTCTAGAAGAGATCGTTTTTTAGCGATAAGACCGGGCGGTCTTATATTTGTACATAATTAGATATAATTTTAGTCTTTAAGTTCATTATTGTATTGGTATATAATAAAGTGTTATCTATCTCTGTTTCATCTTTGCGTACTATTTATTGTACGAGCTCTTCAAAATTGGCGTAAAGAGATATTCAAAGCCTCAACGACGTAGGCAACGCATCGGCTCCTTTAGTGATGCAGATGCTAAAGGACAACGCTAAACGTCATCAGGTCAGCCGTTTCCCAGTTTGCCTACAAGTAAACAGAATAGAGAAATTGGTTACAATATAATTTTGCTATCTACCCTCATTTCTCTGCGAGATGAAACGATGGAAGCGCAGTCATTTCGAATCAAGAGCCAGTCAATGTTTGACCACCGTCATGTTACAACGTGCATACACTGTTATACTGAAGATGCCAGACTTTATTTATTTGATGATCTTTTATATATACTGTGAAAAACTTAAACTGTTCTTCTGCAAGAACTAGAATCGATCTGAGAAAAGGCGTAACAAAAGGCCAGGCTGGGCATTTATATCCTTTTATATTATTGTTTTTCCTTTTATATTCCTTTTATATTATTGTTTAGAAAATTGGATTTAATTTTATGAAGTTTAAATCAAAATTTAACCAATAGTATGTACGGCAAATGATTGTGAAGAAAGAAAGAAGAAAGAGAAAGAAAAGAACTTTATTTGAGAAAATAAATTGTATTGCATTAAAAATTATCCGTGCAAGAATCGAGAAAGAATACAATTTCCTGTGGCCAGGCGGCCTGTCGTAAGAGGCAACAAAACAACCCACAGCCAGGTAGGGCATTTGCTTGACTGGATGGCTAACACCCTTAGTCTAGAGTGTCCCGCCATAACAACTTTGTGTTGTGTTCCGGCATCAGTGATCAGGTTCCAGTCTCCCTTAAAAGAGCAGCATTTGGTATTGCAAATATCCATAGGCGATGGTAACCGCTTTCCGTCACGTGGGCAGTCTGCCTATCTGCTGAACTCCTGGAATAAAAAAATGGGAACCATTTGCCAATAATTACATGCAGAAATTACCATAAATTATTTGCAGACCACCAAACTATTATCGTGAAACGAAGTTAAAGCATAAATTGAGCTCCCTTAAAATTCAACACGCCTTAACCATTAATATAAAAGAAACAAAGTGTAAAAACAATTTTATACCACACAAACGCACCCCTGATTAAGTCGACTATGCACTTGTTGGTGCAAGTTACAGACAACCAGCGGTTTTTAACAGATTACTCTACTAAATTATAAAGTCATTTAGAATAAAAGAGTTTTTGATCAAAACATATAGATAGATAGATAACTTTATTGTACACCATTACAGAAACACTTACGAACTAGTATTATTATAATTGTGTACAAAGAGCGGTCTTATCTCTGCCAGACAATCGGTGGCAAGAACATTTCTGATTAGAAGTGGCGATGGCATTATAAATAATTATTGAACGATTACTTACATTAATAATAAATATATAACTATATGGAATACAATATCTACTAATTATATAAAATTACATATCATTATATTGCAGATATAATTTCCTGACCATGTTCTTAAATATTATTAAAGTTGGACAGCCTTAACCGTGAAAGAATGATTGAAGAATGTTGTATTATGGATAGGAGTAATAAGACTATGTTGACTGGAAGGGCGTAAATTGTGTGACTAAGAAATAAATTCAAAGCGTTATTTGAGGTACTGTGGAGTAGCAGGAATGAATAAAATACTATTAAGCAATGAAAGAATGTGTGTATTCCGGCGAAAATGAAATTACCGGTCCACTGCCACTTCAACTTATTATTTATAACTAATTTTGCGAGCAATATCGGTTACATTGGTTCTCTTACGGATATCTTCATTTCTAATTTCATCCATAAGAGAAACACCCAACATAGCTCGCTCCATAGCCCGTTGAGCGACTTGGAACTTGTGGACCAATCCTGCCGTCAGTCTCCATGTCTCAGCCCCGTAAATCAGGACGAATAATAATAAAATAATAGCATAGTAAAGTTTAATTAATCAAATAATATAATACACCACGTTAATATTTAGAAAACACAGAACATGGCTATAGTATTAAATATTATATATAACAACCCGCTACCTCGTATCGCTTGGGCCAGCTTAATGCGATTTGTAAACTACTAAACCGCCACTTTGCAATCGCAGTGCAACACTGACGGTTATTGCTTTGACTTGATGTCAGTACAAAGTTGCCCTTATATTGTCCGAGGACCGTTTTAACTGGATAGTAGAAAGTCCAGTTATTCAACTATTATGTAAATGAAAAGTTTACTAGTTACAATTAACAGAAGTTGAAAATAATCTACACTAATATTATAAAGAGGTAAAGTTTGTGACGTTGTGTGGGGTAATCCCTGGATCTACTAAACCGATTTTGAAAATTAGTTCACCAGTGAAAAGCTAGATTATTCCTGACTGATATAGATTATATTTGATTGTGATTAATAATAAGTATATTTTAATTGTTGATGTCTAGCGAAGTGGGCACGGGTTAGCTAGTATTGTATAATATATTCGCCGGCGGCGATAAGACCTCCTATTGTATATACATATATGTAACTTATATATATGCAATAAAGAACATTCATTCATTCATTTTAAAGTAAGTAATTCATTTGTTATAACTTCAACTTACTTAAGCCATAGTGAACAAACATTCAATGATTAAGTTGATTGTTTAAATATTTGGACATAACATTTACTTGAGAATAAGTGTAAAATATTTATTTCCCATAAGACTTACACTAAATGATATATAAATTTAAAAAAATACTTAAACATGTAAGCAAAACTATAGTGATAAAAATGATTAAGTACTTATTATAATTGGGATAGTCGGGAATAGAATAAGCAATAGGTATATTATTGTTACAACTCAGTTTCCGACAAAAACAAAATCCCACTTCTGACACCAGTTACGAGTTCAGCAACAACTACGATCAAGGCGTGACATTTGTACAATCGGGAAACTAATTGTGACAGACTTTGAGCTTTTTACTGAATAACGAACTTCATTATGTTTGGATTTGTTGTGTTCACTAATTAATACTTCTACCTGTGTTATACGAGTTTGTATAGTTCAAATAAACTCTATAATAATTCCAACGGCATTTTAATTTGAGTCCCGCTAAACTCGTAACAATATAGTGCAAAACAATCGATTCACTTTTTCTCTACATTTACAACATTAATATTTTATGTAGTATTTTGATAACAAATTTATTTTACAGTTTTTAAATCAATTTTATTTCAAAAATATCTGCGTTAGTGATTGCTTATCAGATTACCTTCACAGGTAATCTGAAAACCAATCCAGCAAGTACTATCAGTGAGGAATTTAATTTTTTTGTAATCTCATTTTTTAAATAATTAAAAAATGAAGTCAGCACTTCATGAAAACATACTTTTATAAACTAAAGGTATTATATAAAATGCGGTCATATCAAGTCATGGTTTTAAAATCCAATTAATTGAGTCACTAGTCCTGTTCTAGCATAATTAGAGTAGAACGCAGAAACCAAGTCAACGAGTACAGAACGCATGTGCACATTTTTGTTTCGGATATTCCATTTAGAAATCATGTAACGCCTTTTATAAAAAGTTATTTTCAAAAATTTTCAATTTTGAAAAATTAAGCATCGTCGTAAATTGTATCTCGCCTGCCTACTTTTTTGAATTATTAAGCATGAAGCTCCTTCGTATTTATATAAGCTTTATTGCTTGTCTTCTAAAAGACCGGCTGGACTGCGGCAGTGCGCTATGCATCTTACGACGCAACGACATGGCACAGTTGTTTTAAGTTGGTTGCATGTTACACTGTACATTTATTTATTTATGCTAGTGTAATGTATCCTCGTTTGTGCTGTAATTCATTTACATGTTTTTCATGTTTTCTCTTTATTTTAAAAATATTTTTAAGCTATTGTATAGCTTTTATCGCGGACTTTGAGCGCGGCGACCGAATCAAGAAATTCCGTAATGAAAATAAACTTAACACCTCCACTCTGCCTACCATGCACGGTGACGGGCCACAGCGACCCGCGAGCTCTCGTAGCGGTTCGAGGTATGTCAGGTATTGCAAATTATGGACGACGCGCTGCTTTGAAATCGGACGAATACGTAAGCTGCTGTTTGTGAGAAAGTATATAGGTATCTATCATATCTTTATAATGCCACACTCACTACATGTGCGCCCCGTAAGTATACATGTAGGTATATATGTATACATAGGTGATTTGTTTTCTTACTTCGGTCACCACGCTAAAAAAGTGTAAATTGAATTAATATCAAAGAAAAAATACTGAATAAATAAAAATAATTATAATTGCATAAGTTGATAAAAATGCTATGCTATGCTAGCTTTACCGCAGTAGTCCCCGAGTGCCACAAGGAGTTTTTTACCTAGCCATAGTAGTATAATGAATTATAAGCTGCTAGCGTTCAAACAGTTTATAATGACGTTTTCACAAGTAAGTTATTATTTTTTATTTCAATTACAGCCCCATATAGTTTGATAAAACTGTCATTCGTGTGTAAGCCTTTTAAACGAGCGTGTTGCGTGTAATCTCAAAGCAAGGACCTTGTTGATTACAGATTACAAACTAGTTCTGTTAATGGGTGAATGAATTTATTGTTTTATGGGATGGGCGTGTTGGTTTCGACTGTAACGAAATGATTTCTTTTTTCAATTAATGATTTTGTTAATTAAATAGGGTAGTTCAATGTGGTTAGTGTAAGTTTTTTTTCACTATTTTTGGCTGGGCGTAACTCTGTTCTAAGTCTCAGCCTTTCCTACACAACAAAGCGGAGGGGCACAGGGAGGAGGGGGTTTTTAGTGGGTATGGGGGTTGCTGCCCGTGCAGCTTCCTTTGAGTCTTTCCACACTAGCTGAGTCGATCGTGGGTGGATTACTGCTAAAGCATACTATTGCTGCAGTGATGCCGCCCCCGATCGACGCAGGTCTTTTCCCTTGCAAGGACCCAGTCTGTGCGTAAATCGGTAGCATTTCCCTCGCTTCAAAAAAAAATTTAAAAAAGTTTTTTCACTATTTGATCATGTTCAAGCTAACGCAATTTTATATGAGAATGACTCGGCGACATATCGTGAGCTTGAAGGGAAACATAAATCGTGCCAAACAAAATTGCGTTAACTTGAACGTGGGTAAGTAGTCAAAAAAGTCGCACTAATCACTCAGTTGTGCAATATAAAATCCTAGCAAATGCATTCCAGGCAATTTAACACAAATCACGAACTTCTTTGAATTGCGAAGCTGGTAAACACGCAGACTGCCCACCTCGTGGAAAGTGATTACCGTCGCAAGTAGACGTTAACAACACCAATGGTGAAGCCAGCCTTTAAGGTGGGACAGAAAGAATAGGATAGGAGGATGCGATAGAGGGATCAGACAGGAGGAATGGGAAAGCGAATATTGGATAGGGGGAGGGGGGAGAAGTGATGTTAATTTGGGGGTGTATAGGGCACCATCGTAAATCTCAAAAGAATAACTATTAAATTATTAAAAAGATTTATCATTACAAAACTTTTTATGAACCTTATTGGAAGTTACATTGTATTATATTGATAGTCTATATGGTATTTTATTGCACAAGTTCAGCACACTGACAAACGACTCGTCTGATGGAAAGAGGTTACCATCGCCAATGGACATTTGCAACACCAAAGGTGTTACAGATGCACTGCTGCTCTCTTAAGGGAGACTGGAACTCGTCCACTAATGCTGGAACACAGCCCAAGGATGCTATAGCGGCTACTCTAGAATTGGCAGCCATCCAGACGGAATACCCTAACACCTTTCTGTGGTTTTTTGTCTGCTAGCCGCAGGAAATGTGCACTATATTCGCTCGTGTATATAATATATTTTGGTTTTCAAAAAAATCCTATCAAGACAATCACTGGATGTTAAAATTGTGCAACTGATATATTAGTAAAGAATGAAATCGGTAGACGTTATTTTTCAGTCATACTTTACTCAGAAGAGATTAAACTATAAAACTGATACCAATAAAGGTGCAAAGGATCGTGTTACGTTAAATAAGATATTCCGCTAAACCGCTTCGCGAGCAGCCATGCTTGTGGGCGTCAATAATGATGTTTACGACAGTCTTAAGTTAAAGGAGCTGGCGAGAAATATGTCACTACTTTGCGAATTTACTGACGCAATAGTAACAGAGCAAAGCAAGACCATTTATTTAGTATTTACATGTTATAACTTTTTTGAAGTATAACACATTTTCAGTGTATTAAAGCATAGTTTAAATAGGAATGTTTATTTTTTATTTGATTTACTAACAATTAGTTGCACTAATACAAAGGATGTACATTGCTTTATAAAAAAAGACATGACAAATACAGTAATCACTTATAGGCAAACATAAATGCAATTTGATATTTTGTAGTTTGAAAAACTTATAATATAATCAATTTAAGAAGAAAAAAAATATATACGGCTTTAATAGCTATTAAGTTCCAAACATGAAGAAATTCAAAAAAAGAGAAGTAATTAGTAATAATGCAATAATTCGACGAAATTTGTAATATGAATTCGCATGTAGATCAGTAATCTATAGATATAATAAAATTGTAGAGGTCGAATTTCTCTACAATGAAAAATGCTAAAAACTGAGTCAGGGGGATGTAGGAAGTAATACGAAACGATTTTTTTTGTTTCTCTCTTTGTCTGTCTGTTTGTACCGGCTAATCTCCAAAATGACTGGACCGATTTAAATGAAGTTTTGTATGGTGTAGCTTATATACCTGGGTACATGTAGAATACTTTGATCCTGAAAAATTAAAGAGTTACCGTGGGATAGTTAAAAAACCGCACTACGCGGACGAGGTTGCGGGCAGCAGCTAGTATCACTATCAGGGTTTATTAGTTTACATATGTTAAAGATATGTCGAGAGATCCATCTATCTTCTATCGATGTACTCTATTTATACTATAGTTAATATGTAAATGTGAAAAGAATCAGAGGGATATTTTAGACCAGGACCAGGACAGGATTCCGAATATGCAAGTTTTACATTTTTTTCTATCTGTCTGTTAGAGCATCACGTGAAAACTTTTTTTTATTGCAGGAGTTCAGCAAACAGGCGGACGGACCACTTGATGGAAAGCGGTTTCCATCGCCTATGGACATTTGTAACACCAAAGGTGCTACGAATGCGCTGCTGCTCTCTTAAGGGAAACTGGAACTTGGTCACTAATGCCGGAACACAATTTAAGGCTGTTATGGCAACATACTTTAGACCAGGGGTGGTAGCCATCTAGTCGGGCAAATGCCCTACCACCTTGCCGTGGGGTCTTCTAGTGTCAGGACACCTCTCTTTATCCTCTTGCATCGAGGTATCACGGCAGTCATACCCATGATTACGGTTCCGTGGCGCCTCATCATGATGCGGAGGGACGCTGGAAGGTTTAGTGGGTAGTCTGGCGGTCGGTGCTTGCAAGCGCTTATATAAAGGTTGTGTGCGCACTGGCTGCCGGGAGTTCCACATACCCCTTGGTAGCCTCCCCGGGGCCAGAGAATATGCATAAAGCCTTCAGCGCCAACAAAAAAAAGCTTATTAAAATCTAGGTGGCTTGGTTTGCAACCTCAATATTGCACAGCACTATCTATTGGATAGTGCGATAATTAATTATATAATTAACGATACGGACCGCGTTCGTAATACGAATAAGAAAGAGTTGGTCTGAAAGAGAGTGTCGGGTGAGGTAAGTAAAGAATGCTCCGGTGGTTCGGCATGGGAAAGTGTATGATAAAGAATGACTAACAGATATACAATGCAAGTGATGATGTAGAAGTCGCGGAAGCCACGTCACACCTTCCATGATCAAATTGATATGTTAGCAGAAGTGATTTAGGACCTTAAGAATAGACGACGTGCATGACAAGCTATGAATGTCAAAGAAGCAAGTGAGTGTGTAAGTATGACCTGTGGCGCTCTGTTGTTCGTGCCTACCCGCAAGGACTGCCTGAATTATGTATGTATGTTTACTATCTATTGCTTATATGTTTTCCACCACACATTAATAGAAAGACGGGAGTCTGACTCTAAAAGTGAAGCCGGTCAAAGAATGCCGATTTTGAAATAGGATGCCGATGCGTTATGAGTAACAGATGCGCTACACATGCTTGCAAAAAATGCTTCACTGATTTAGTGTTTTCTTTATGTAGACTCCGTCTATATATTGATGGTCTAAGTGCCGCGATTTACTATGAACAATGACGCGGAAGTTAGAGGTTGAAAGCAGCTCCTAAAGCGGATTTTAAAGCCTTAGCTATAAAAGCACTAAAATAAGGCTTTAAGCTTATAACTTAAACTTAATGCTTCAATTGCTTGGAATAAGTCGTGCAGATCTGTATCATTCATTGAGATAACGTTTTTATGTTTGTTCTCTCGGTCGCATTATGTCGAAAATTTATGTATGTATTTTGATCTCGCTTCGAAGCTAATCTTTGTGATTAAGATTGTTTTTATTGCTGTATTTGCGTATACCGCGAACTTGCCTGAGGTTTATACCGGCGCTCGCGCCTTTATACGCATGGATAGTTTCACGGAAACCTAAAAAAGGGAAAAAGTAGCTAATTTTTATCCGTGCAGGAATGGAGAAGAATATAATTTCCTCCGGCTGGGCGGCTGTCGTAAGAGCCGACAAAACAACCCACAGGCAGGTGGTAGGGCATTTGCCCGACTGGATGGCTACCACCCTGGTCTAAACTATGTCGCCGTAACAACCTTGAGTTGTGTTCCGGCATTAGTGACCATGTCCAGTCTGCCTTAAGAGTGCATCAGCGCCTTTGGTCTTGCAAATGTCCATAGGCGATGGTAACTGCTTTCCATCAAGTGGGCCGTCTACCTGTCTGCTGAACTCGTGCAATAAAAATTTTGATATAAGTACCGTATATACTTTCATATGCATTTAGTAAAAAGCTGTTATTTTGACATTACAAAGAGACACTAAAATATTTTATGATTTAACTACGTAATATATAATATTATTACGACCAACACAGGACTCGAATTGAAGTGCCGTTGGAATTACTATAGAGTTTATTAGAACTGCACAAACACGTATAAAACAGGTAGAAATATAACTGGACATAGCCAGTACTAACTGCACGATTCAATAACATGCGCAAAATCCGTAACTATATCGCTGATCGAATGCACGTCGTATCGTAATCATCGCTTGACTGCCCCTCTTCGCCTTGGCCATTGCTTTATAATGCACCTGGCAAGCTTCGACGCAATACAATAACAACAAGCATTAGTTAGACACTAATGACGGCCATAAAACAAGTGTCATATCAATAGAATGTTTTTCATAATTACAAATTCTGAACACAAAGTAAACAAAAGAATTCCTTAATGCGGGAAGATAATAAACTGCGCTTTACGACAGGCAGGTGTGCGCATTTCTTTGTCGGTGTATAACAATATAAACATATTAACAAAAATAAATTATTTACAAGAGAGTGTCGGGGTGAAGGTAAGGAAAGGTACGCTCCGGTGGTTCGGGCATGTAGAAAGAATATATGACAAAAGAATGACTAAACAGATATACAATGGAAAAGTAGATGGATGCAGAAGTCGCGGAAGGCCACGACACACCTTCCATGATCAAATTGATAGTGTGCTAGCAGAAGGTGATGTCAGGAGCCTTAAGAACAGCCGAGCGTGCATGACAAGAGCTATGAATGTCAAAGAAGCAAGTGAGGTGTGTATAAGAAGAAGCCTGAATGGCACTCTGTTGTTCGTGCCTACCCCGCAAGGGACCTGGCGTGAAGTTATGTATGTATGTAAATTATATACAAGATACTAATAAGATACTATCATTATATAAGATCACTTATATAATGATTCATATATAATATAAACATAAGAATAATTTAAGACAGATAACAATATTTATAATGCGATACACCTATAATTTATTAATTCAATCTAAATGGACTCTAAAGTCCGATAAGTTCTTTCTGCGTTATCTTGTCAATAAGAACAGTAGAATAGTCAAACCTGTCATATACTGTATTAGTTTATGGCCAGGTTTCTGTTTATCCGATCCTTTTGCTTGTATCCTGAATTGTATTAAATTGAGATATTTATTGAATAATTTAGATAATTCTATTAAATTATGTCTGGTTAGATTTTGCATACTCAGTTACAAAGTTTAGTAGTATGACTGTTAGTTATGACTGTTGAACTGAATACTGCTGAAGGCTTATAGACATTTCGAAAGTTTTTATAATTGTTGGAGAAAAAGCTGGTAGGCCCCAAGGTTTGTGAGGCACTTGAAGGAAACTCCGGATTGAATATTATTAGAATATATTTAGGTAAATTTACACGAGCACATATTTTTACAATCACGAATAATTATTAACGGTGTGACAATTTGTACGGGTACTGGACGAATAAATTATATTTATTCGTACAGACATTCAATTATTTTTTTAAATATTAAGAATGAATTGGATGATTAGCTTGTTTTTTAATTAGTTTAGGTTTTTTTTAATGAGGCAACAAATCGGAACATTTTTAATATAGGTTAGAAGGCTAAGGCGGGTGCGAAGCGAAGCGGAGCAACTCGCCTTACCCTTCGTGGTTATTTTTTTTATAACCACCCAAAAATAATTTTCCGACAAATACACGATTAGTCCCTATGTGCACTGGCGCTGTACATTACGGAACAAGATCTGCTTATATGTTACTACAAAGTATATGCGAGTATTTGCGTACTGCTCTTGTATGGATTGGAAGAACTTCGTAAAATACTTATTTTCAATCTTTAATTAGGTTAGGTTAGGTTTTTTTTTTGGCCGAGCCTTTTTAAGAACATTTTCACCGTATTAATAGACTCAGCCATTCGACGTGACGATTTGTACGGGTACTGGACGAATAAATTATATTTATTCCTACGGTACCCGTACGAATAGACTCAGCCAATTATTAAACACATTTTTTAAACGTTCCAAACGTTTTTTATACGTCAAATTTCAAATATATTTTGTACTAATTCTGTATCTCGCCAGCAGTGGCGAGATAAAAAACGCGCTGTTGTACGCGTGAAAGTTTAAAAGAAATTACAAGCAAGCATCGTCGCAACAAAGGAAAATTATAAAGTAGGCCTACTTTGATATTGTTTCTTTTGTCATACGAAGTTAAGTGGTGGAACAATATCGGATATACCGGCAATCAAGTCTTCAAATAATAAGGAGTATTGATTGCGGCCCAAAGCTGAATTTTATATGAAACGCCACAATACCGTGTGGTTTCCCAGTATTATTAGATACCTAATTGTGTTAGTCCATATTTGTTGAAGTACAATGTTGATAAGAACAAAATTTTCCCATCAAGCCTAATCTATACTATTTTCGGGAGCAAATTGCTCTGATACTATTTTAGGAGCAATTATACACGTTGATTACATTGCATCATTTTTTATGTAGGCGTTTTTCGAAACCGAAATTTTTTTTGAAAATTATCCCATTTCAAAGAAAAGAATTCTCGGTATTAATACTACATACATAATAGATTTCAGTAGAGTCGGCACTATGACTATGTAGTTTATCCGTAAAAGGGTGACAGACAAACGTATAGTAGTAGTTCGCATTCATAATATTAGCACGGGTGGTTTTATTGATTTTAATCACTAATGCGTACAAATTAAAATTCATATTTCCTTGATACGTGACAGTTGTTGACACCGCGGTGTCTACCACAGATGCTTGGGGATTCGATGGTTGTCTTGGACCCGTATAGTCCTAAAAAAATAAAGTAATTGCGATTGTGTAACCAGTGGTCGCCCAGTGGTCGAAATTGGACCACAATTAATTTAAATTAAAGTTTGAACATTATTAAGGTTCTGTTGTCAAAGACTAAACTTCTATAATTCTAGATTTTACCAAGGCTACACTGTTAATTTGACTTAACAATGAACAAAAGAGCATAATATGCGTGTGTGTATCAAATACATGGTAGCATGTGTAATGTGTTTTTATTGATTTATTGTATTTTAATGCATATTTTTTTAAATATTGTCATTCTGTACTCCTTTTCTAAACTACAAGTGTGTGAAATTTCGTACTCTTTCGTCCGCCCAATTTTCATGGTACAAAGTTTCTGCTCTGGTTTTGCTTCACGTATTAACATATAGATAAGTCGCAGGAAAAAAAGAAATGCTTTAATAGTAAATATCTACAATACATAACAGTCATTATAACCGAAATCGGTTTAAACGACATTAATATAATTACTATCCGAGTTAATAACAAACGCTGAGCTGTAGTAGAACAAAAGGATGAATTTGTAATTGTAAAGTTGAAACACACCGCGACATTTCAGGCAGATGTTTTTATTCACACAATAAATAATTCTGTGTGGCGTATACTAAGCCTATAATTTGTCATTAATACCGTAGGAAAATGCTAAGGAAATGTGAATTCTTATTTTCCCACCATTGTTTTCTTTGTTTGTGATATATACAGATAACAGTTACCATTCTCCAATAATAATACATACATACATAACTTCACGCCAGGTCCCATGCGGGGTAGGCACGAACAACAGAGTACCATACAGGCTTATCTTACACACCTCACTTGCTTCTTTGACATTCATAGCTCTTGTCATGCACACTCGTCTATTCTTAAGGTTCCTGACATCACCTTCTGCTAATACACGATCAATTTGATCATGGAAGATGTGTCGTGGCCTTCCGCGACTTCTGCATCCATCCACTTTTGCATTGTATATCTGTTTAGTCATTCTTTCCACATGCCCGAACCACAGGAGCATTCCTTTCCTTACCTTTACCCCGACACTCTCTTTCAGACCAACTCTCTTTCTTACTTCGGTATTACGAACGATATGTAAATATGTCCAATAATAATGACCGAGCAATACAGGAGTACATATTATAAGATTGAAAAGTAATTTTACTAATAGGAAATTATTACCTCTATTGAAATATATTGATTAATTAATCATTCATTATTATTATACGTAGACTGTATTTTAGTATTATTATTAGTGTTAAAATATTTAAATTTAATCCTTGAATTATACATCTTCTTCAATTTATAATTTATAAATCCTTCGCTTTGCAGACTGTTTACCTTAGGAACCTTTGGACTCTTTACCGTAGATATCAGAAAAGCTAAATCACTTGCCATATTTAAAAAACCTATCTAAATCCATAATTCATAATAAAATATATATTTTTCTATACTTCTTAACATAGCTGTTTACTGTCCATATTGTACTGTGCTTCCTTTTCTATTTTACTTCTTTTTAATATTTATCCCTTTTTTGCCTTTTTTGTTGCCTGGAAAAGATAGCCTTTTGTTTTTCCGTTAAATTATTGTAATTAGTCATCCTATACTTGTTACTTGTTTATTTGGTGAACAATAAAGTGTTTAAACAATAAAGTTTCTATTCTAATCATATCTTTTCAGATTTCGAAACGCAGTATCTTCTTATAGCTAGCAAATATTGATCACTGTCTGGAGAGCTGAGCTAACTGGTATATGATATCTCCACAGTAATAGCTACCGTGTGGTTGATAGAAATACGCAAAATGAATAAGTTAACATCAATACGATTTACGAAAACTATGCTTGAACTTAAATAAAATATTTCAACCGAATCAGATTTAAAATTTTCAAACTCAAAAATTCTTAAAGTCAGTTTCGTAGTTCCGAAGTATCTATAAAAACTGCACAAGATTCTAAGCTTTCATAATAATACAAAAAAGTTATATTCTTACTTAATAGGCCATTTAGTGCTCTAATCAGCATTCAAACATACTGAGATAGAAATTGAATGCGCTTCATGGCCAACAGGAATAGATAGGGACTGAAGGCGGATCCCTGTTGTAAGCCTACCTTCACAGAGAACGGCGCGTTGTTTTGTACTAGCATTCTTATACATGCTTTCTATCAATGTTCCGTACTTATCTGGCATACCTTTCACTTAGAGGACCCACCACATAACTCCCCAAAAGAGTAGTAAGTATATTAGTGACTGGTTCCTATATCTTACCGACTACCTATTCATTTGGCTTATTATCGGTTAAAATTTGACAATTTCCATACAAGTAATTCCATTTTTAACGATGTTAAGGCAAGTGAACTAGTAGTAAGATATACGAACCAGTCGTAAGTATATTATAAATAAATTATCATATCAAAAACTAATATTAAACATAATAAAGAAAAATCTTCAATAATGTAACATCTTAAATATGAACGCCGAAATATTCCAAGTCGCGTTCCGATACCTCGACTTAATCCTCAAAGGATTGTTTGCAGCAAACATTTCGATTGGAAGTCAAATGGAGGATCGGAGGAGCTTAGGCTTGATCATTTACAATTACAATTAATCCCCCGCCTTCGGACTTGTTTGGAGGCCCATTGAGCAATGAAATAAATTCAAAATTTTCCAGAATGTCTCTTGAAACATTAGGAGATGTTATGAGAGATGTATGAGAGTTATTCATAAGGTATTTTTGAATCTTAATGATACAACAGACTTCAAAATTACATTACCTTTTTTATTTTTTATTGCTGGAGTTTAGCAAACAGGCAGACGGCCCACTTGATGGAAAACGGTTACCATCGCCTATGGATATTTATAACACCAAAGTTGGTACAAATGCGCTGTTGCTCTCTTAAAGGAGACTGGAACCTGGTCACTAATGCCGGGAACACAACACAAGGTTGTTATGGCGGCATACTCTAGACCAGGGGTGACCGCCATCCAGTCGAGCAAATACCCTACCACCTGGCTTTGGGTTGTTTTGTCGCCTCTTACAACGGGCACCCGGCCGCAGGAAATTATATTCTCTCCACATTCCTGCACGAATGAGATATTATGATTAGATATTGCCGCTTATATGACTGCTGCAATTTTCTGCTTCTTAATTACTCTTAAGTTTAAACAGAACCGTTATAATTAGCAGTATGACCACTGAAATAATCTCAGTTAGTACGTTCGAATAGATCTTCATCTAAAAAGCCTTACAGGACAGTCATTGCGCCATTTACTTATTTATTTTCAATATTATCATCCATTCTCAGAATGTATGTATCAACAATAAATGGTTGTTAATTACATCGGCGGCGGAAACAGCGGAATCACTCAAGCAGCGGAAATATGCAACCCTCAGTGAGAGTTATATGTTCGTGCCGTTTGCTGTGGAGACGCTTGGACCGTGGGGTCCTGAGGCCATGAGCCTCTACCAAAATTTATCAAAACGACTCATCGACTCTTCAGGTGATCAGAGGGCTGGTGCCTACCTCGGCCAACGGATCAGTATGGCGATCCAGCGAGGAAACGTAGCCAGCTTTCTGGGCACCTTACCCATAGAAGACGGTGATCTGGGCTCAGTATTCTACTTATAGTCTTGAGGGACTATGGGTAGAATAAAATACAAATAAGTTAAGTTTTCTTACTTTTCAATAGTATGTAATTTATATTATAATTAATATAAATTGAATATAAAACAATAAATAAATGATGGCATCCGCCTCATTTTTGTTTGTTTTGAGCAACCCATACAAATATTAGTATTATTTGTGCAGAACCATGGGTCTAATAAGGCAGTTCTAAATTTTTCAGTATTGTTATATGCAAATGTAAGGGATGGCCTCGTCCAAGATTTACATCTTGATGTTCTGATGGATTCTGAGGCCTGAATACTAATTTTGATTTACTGGTTTGTTGACTGTCACGAACAAACTGCTCGATCACGTTCTTTTGTTTAAAAAGCGATTGTGTTTTGTATAAATGGACCATTATAATGTTGTAATTTACATCTTTGTAATTGAAATTTATATTTTATAAAGCATTCCTCCTTAAACAAGCTTTCTATTCAGTTGACGATTATTTTTGTGCTTAAATAATAATAATATAATAATATTATTATAAAAAATACCTTTCCAGTGACATATTTTTGTAAAGTTAAGAATTTTTATTGTTAATTAGAAATTTTTATAATTGTAATTATGACTATATATGTATATTTCAGACACAAATGTTTTTTGTTAATGAATTAATATAAAATAAATAAAAATATATATATACCATACCAAATCTATAGACTTCACTTTTTTGTTTCTTTAACATTTTCCCAACAAATTGAATTGCGGAGTATGTTTTCGCTTCCACACCTCACAAACCTGGTCTCTGGTATTGTCCTACTGAACAGTGAACATATAAAACAGAACTCCTGTATAACAGGAGCCTAGCAGTAAGAAATCGTCTAGCATCCTGGGTATTCCATAATCGTTAGTTCAGGAAAAAACTGTGTTCAAAGCCATAAATTTATAAAGGAAAAAAATGTTAAGGTTTTTGACAATGCAGTATGTGTTGTTGTCTTAGCCTACCAAAACAAAAATACTAGATATATAATGTCAACACTAAAATACTAAAAATAACTTAATAAAAATGGTGTAACAATGTAAAAACTGTCTTCCCTGATTAACCAAAAAAACAGGTTATGGGACCAGATACGTATTAAAAATTAAAAACAAAGTGAAAGTTAGTAACCATTATGTCTAACGAAGAAACAATCGAAAAACTGGGTGGGGCCGACAATTTTCACTTATGGAAATTTGAAATACAAATACACTTCAAAGCTATTGGCATCAATGTTGATTGTGAAACAAAATACGACGAGTTAAAAGACGCCAAGGCACAAAAAATAATAATAAGTTCAATCGAGAGAAAACTAAAACCGCATATAATAAACTGTAAAACAGCTCAAGACATGTACAAGAAGCTATGTAAGATTTACGAAGGTGAAGAAGAACGAAATAAGTCAAATATTCTTCAAGAATTTTTTACATATTCATGCAGTAAAACAGAAACAATAAGTCAACTAATAACCAATATAGAAAACCTTTCAGTAAGATTATGTAACCTGGGTCACAAAATACAGGATGACTTACTAATTTCAAAAATATTGACATGCTTACCAGAACAGTATAAATACTTTAGTACAGCATGGGAGTCCACTCCAAACAATGAAAAAACAGTGGCAAACTTAACAAATCGTCTTTTACTTGAAGAAAAACGAAATACAATAAATGAAGAACATAATATAGCATTGAAAGCTTCGTCTAACATTAAATGTTTCAAATGCAACAAAAAAGGACATTTACAATACCAATGTAATATGTGTAATATTTGTAAGAAGACAAATCACCTGGAAAAAGATTGTCGTTATAAAAATAAAATAAAACAATGTAGAATTTGTAAGAAAACAAACCATAAAGAAGAAAATTGTTATTTTAGAATAAAGACACAGCACTATTAAGCATAAATAAGAATACAAGAAATACAGAAAATAAAATTGAATTTATAGTCGACTCTGGAAGCACATCGCATATGACTAATGATATAAAAATCTTAAGCAACTTTACAAAAAATAAAACTGAGATTTCAACAGCAAATAATGAAACTATTATGTCACTTGGAAATGGAACTGTTCAAGGAATGGAATGTAAATTAAATAAAACACTTTTTGTCCCCGAACTGGCACAAAATTTATTTTCCGTTAATGCTATAACAAATAATGAAGGATCTGTATTATTTACCAAAAATAATGTTGAAATTTATAATAAAGAAGAGTTAATTCTAGAAGGAAAAAAGGAAAATGGATTATATTATATAAACATAAATAAAAAGATATCTGAAGAACAGTCATTAATAATAAAAACTAAAGGAACAGCCTTAGAATGGCATAAGAAACTCGGACATCCTGGAAGGGATATATTAAATATTTTACCTAACATAGCTGAAGGAATAAAAATTGATGGAAAAGGAAAAATTGATGAACAATGTGAAATATGCATAAAAGCTAAACAAAGTAGATTACCATTTAGCACAGAAAGGAAAAGAGCAGAAAGAATTTTAGAACTAATACATACAGATGTATGTGGACCATTTGATGTAAACACACATGATGGAAACAGATATTTTGTAACAATAATGGACGACTACAGTCATATTGTAAAGTCATTTTTAATAAAACATAAAAGTGAAGTTTTTCAAACATTAAAGCATTATATTGAGGAAGTTGAAAGAGAAAAGAATGAAAAAGTTTCTTGCATTAGATGTGATAATGGAGGAGAGTACAAAAGTAATGAAATGAGAAAATGGTGTTTAAATAAAGGAATAAAATTAGACTATACTATACCATATACACCTCAGCTTAATGGAAAAGCGGAAAGATTAAATAGAACAATAATGAATAAAGTTAGAGCATTATTGTATGATTCAAAATTGGATAATGACATGTGGGGAGAAGCTATATATTGTGCTACATACTTAATTAATAGACTACCAAGTCAAACACTTAATAACAAAACTCCTTATGAAATATGGCATGGCAAACAACCAAATCTTTCAAACATACAACTTTTTGGCAGTATCGTATATGCTAAGAAACTTGAACAAATAGGTAAATTGGATACAAGAAGTAAGAAACTCATAATGATAGGATATGCAAACAATGGATACAGACTTTGGAATACTGAAAAAAGAAGAGTAGAAATACATAGAGATATAGTAATACTTACCAATTTTAAAAATAAACCAAAGAAAGTTGATAAATACAACATAACAAAGGTGAGGACAGATAACCAAGAGGAAAATGTTATGGAATTAGAAAATCAAACTGAAGAAAATGAAGAAATAGAAACAGTTGTTGATAGTAATACTATAACAGAAGATGAAACACAGATAGAAGAAAGCAATTATCAACTAACACAAGAAAATAATGAAAGCAGTACAGAAGACGAACCAAGAAGAAGTAATAGAACAAAGAAAGTACCTGATAAACTAAAAGACTATGTACTACTGACATATAAAGATGCTACAACAGGCATAGAAAAGGAGAATTGGGAGAAGGCAATAAATTCGGAGAAGGAATCACTTTCTATAAATAATACTTGGAAACTGGTTGACAAAGAAGATGCAAGAGGAAAGAAAATACTTTCAAATAAGTGGGTATTTCGTGTGAAGGAAGATGGTACATATAAAGCTAGACTTGTGGTAAGAGGATTTGAACAAAAAGGTATAGACTTCAATGAAATATACAGTCCAGTGGTAAGTCAGTCAGCACTTAAAACTTTATTTGCTATAACTGCATCTAATAACTTTGATTTTGTAACTTTTGATGTTAAAACAGCATTTTTGTATGGTGAAATAAATGATGATGTATATATGAAAATTCCTGAAGGTTATGATGTTGAAAATAATAAAATATGTAAATTAAATAAAGCATTGTACGGTCTGAAACAAGCTCCAATTACCTGGAATAAAACTTTTACAGAAAAAATGTTAAATTTGGGTTTGAAATGTACTAAAACTGATAAATGTGTATTCACTAATGAAAGTAAAACAATTATAATAGCTATCTATGTTGATGATGGACTTGCTATTGCTAAAAATAAACAAGAATTAGAGTCAATACTTAAATGTTTACAAAATGATTTTGAAATAAAAATTTACAGAAGTCCAAAAATATTTGTTGGTTTAGAGATACAGAAAGACAATACGGGTATTATATTAAAACAAGAAAAATATATAGAAAATTTACTTAAAAATTTTAATATGAAAGATGCAAAACCTTCTAATATACCTTGCAATATTGACAAAAAGATACAGACAGACACTATGCTACAGACAAAATTTCCATATAGAGAATGTGTAGGTGGGTTATTATATTTATCAACACGAACAAGACCAGATATAGCGCAGGCTGTAAATGAAGCTAGTAGGAAAATAGAAAACCCAAATCAATCAGATATAATTGCTATTAAGAAAATATTGAAATACTTAATAGGGACTAAAGACAAGGGTATTAAATTCATGAAAGGAGGTAATATATCTATGTTAAATGCATATTGTGATTCTGATTATGCAAATGATGTTAATACTAGACGAAGTACAACAGGATATGTTATTATGTTATCTAATGGACCTATATCATGGTGTTCTAGAAGGCAACCAATAGTATCATTATCTTCAACTGAGGCTGAATATATTGCAGCTGCAGATTGTTGTAAAGAAGTGTTGTATTTAAAGTCATTTTTAAGTGAGATAACTAATAATTGTAATCCAATAATTAATTTAAATATAGACAAACAAAGTTCCATTCAATTGATTAAGACAGGTTCATTTAATAAAAGATCAAAACATATAGATGTAAGATATTATTTTATTCATGAACAATTTGTAAAGGGAAACATAATTATTAATTATTGTCCTACAGATCAGCAGATAGCTGATATACTTACTAAGCCACTTGCAAAGATAAAATTTCATGTTCATTGTAACAAGTTATTGTATAACAATAATAATTAAGTTTTGAAGTTAATTTTTTTTTGAAAATTGAGATGTTTTTGTTATTTTTATTAAAATACAATGCATACATAAGTACTATATAAGATTAATATTAAATAATATAGATATGAATAATTGTAATTTTGTTTAAAAAAAAAAAAAAAAAAAAAAAAAAAAAAAAAAAAAAAAAAATGTTTAAATTAAAAATTATATATAAAGGACATGTGATTTGTTAATTGATGATGATTATATACTAATATCATAAGAGTGATTTACTAATATTTGATGTTATTTTATAAAAAATTGTAACTAAATTTTTTTTAAAATAGGAGAAGGTGTTAAGGTTTTTGACAATGCAGTATGTGTTGTTGTCTTAGCCTACCAAAACAAAAATACTAGATATATAATGTCAACACTAAAATACTAAAAATAACTTAATAAAAATGGTGTAACAATGTAAAAACTGTCTTCCCTGATTAACCAAAAAAACAAAAAAAAATTGACATTATAAATGTCATACAAAATTTACTTGTCATTGTTATGATTGTCAAATGTCAGTCCGTATTGGAGAAATATATGGATATATGGCAAAACGACAAAGTTTAATTCTAACAAATACAAATTATTCAAAACAGTCAGGGAGTACTCGGAAAACAAGTCAAATTTGTCAATATACTCTACAATTTACTTAGCTACTTAACTATAAGGTTAACTTACTTAGAAAACTAGTACTTGGAATGCTAGCGAGTTCTTTTTAAGTAACAATTAGACTATTATGACGTCAAAACTAGACTTATACAAAATCACTGAGTAAAGAATTTTTGTACATATTATGATAAAAGTATCTATCTCCATTTGAATGTCAGCTATAGTTCACGTTTCACAAAGCCGAAAGCGAGACAGCTTTATCTGTGGTAAACACGTGTCAAATTGTAAAGTATATGTATGACTCAAAACCATTCGCTTTTACCCTTTTTTACGAGGTGTAATCCATCAATGACGCTCTACCGCACGGGACAAAAGTAGGGTAGTGTTGGACTCCCGATGACATGCTCGGACCTACTTACTAAACCACCCTTTTAATCCACCTCGACGCCGTACGTCAGGACCTCGGGAACTAAAGACACATCCGATGGTCCTGACGGATTCGTTTTTATCCTTCCTTTTTTAGACGAGAAGATATCTACTTATGGACTTCTCACCGTATGAGAATCAACGTAGTGTGCGCATCCCTCGATGAAGATACTCATGTTCCTTCCATTTGCATATAGCAAGGGCTGTGGCAAATGGCAATCGCCTGCTCCAAATTATTCTTATGCCATCGCCTGCCTGAAGTTTAGGCAGGTAAACCAGTAACTCCTCATTAGCAAAGTAATATAAACCTGACTGCAGTATACAAACTAATAAAGCTCGATATTAAGCCACAACAGATCGATATTAACCAATCTGTTTGAGTATTCACGTATTCCAATTATCTAAAAACGCTAGCCCATTCAATCTGGCGGGTGGGCCGGTGAGGTATGCCTTGTGTTCGCTGCAGGCTTCAGATTTGTATCGAAGAAACAGGTGTAGGGAACAAATCATGGTCTTATAAGTTATTACTAGCAAAAATCCCAACTTTGCGAGGGCTCGCCAGATTTTTTGACTTTCCCATTTCTATCGAAATTTAAAGACAAATCTTCAAGACATTGCACAGGTATGCACCAGGTAATCATGCTTCATCTTAGATCGCATCATCGCTTACCATCGGGTGAGATAGCTAACAAACACGAACCTATACCATAATAAAATAGTGCGGAAGTGGACACATATTGACTTAATTAAAAGTCCACTGATTTTGTAAGTAAAATTTTATTCACATCGCTAATGACTCCCTGTTTTTAAGAGATGGCGTTAGTAGTCATAGTGTAGTTGATAAATATAATTAATTATGCGTTTTTAAATACTTGTTTACAGAATAATATTATAATGAGAAACAACATATCTAGAGATGAATTTAAATAACTATTTGAAATTTTAAATACCGAAATCCTAATCGTTTTTCTGTAAAGTGTCTGTAGAAAGTTTTTCCCTTGATTGACTCTAAAATGGAAGTTAAATTTTCTCTCTTGCTTTCATCTTCCTCCAGTTATTAGGGGGCGAGATAATTATGTCTTTTTTTCTATGCTCCTCTGTTCTGGTAATGTCCTGACACAACACAATCATCACCTGTTTATTATTTGATGCTGAACAATAGTCTTTGATTCATAGTAACACTATCTCTTATTCCTTTATAAGTACATATTATTGATGCATGCATATTTCCTTCACTTTTTATACAATGGTATATATATTTATCTCTTTAAACCCCTGCCATCCACAATTATATCTTACTTCACGATGATGCCGCCATTGTGTTGTTGGATATCGTTTGCGGTGTTAAATAAATAGATATGTAAGAAATAATGGATTTTGGCAAGTGCACAGTGAGTTGGTGAACATATATTATATGGCGGCTGCCCTCAAAAATGATTTTTATTGTTTGAATGATTGATTACGCTGGTTTTATGTGCAAGATATATACTTATGAAGCCAAGGTGGACGTTCATAATCGACGGAGTTAGGTTGTAATTTCTGTACTTATTTATTACATTTCAAAAAACATTTACATAACAACTGAAAGCAATAAAATTATACTTATTATCTGCAGTGGTTTCGTGTGTACGGAATATCCAGGGTTTTTTTAAACTTTGGATCTGCCCCCAAACATCTCCCGTTGTTGACCTTTCTTTACATTTGTATTTATTATAAGAAGCTACAGTCAAGTTTAAAATATATTCCCTCTTTAAAAAATCTCACTTACAAAATGGATGTACCGCGTACTCATCGGGGCACATCTGCCCTTTGACTCTGCTATCAGCGTTATTGCCTTTTACCCCCTTATAGGGGAGGATGGTATTGAAATTTATTGAAATTGAAGTTCACCTGAACACATTTTTTTAGGGGTCTATAGACGTGACTTTAAATAATAAGTGCATTGTTCAATTTGCTATAAAGGTTATATTTAGAGCCACACGGCATCTGACCAGTATCTATAAAACATTACATATATAAGTACTTATTATATATTTTCTCCCTAGTATGAAAATTATTTACAAAAACCTATCCCTTCTTTAAGAATGTATTAACAAAAACACCGCGTATTCTATTTAAACAAATAACGAGGCCTATACATTATTCGAGTTATTTCTTAAAGAGACATTACAAAGATTTATGAATGTCTAACTTTAAGAGGTAATTAAGAAACTTACCGTTGTTTACCGACGCAACTTTTGAACTGTAATATATTATAACGTTATGTATAGCTTTTAACGAACGTTGGTTTGGTTACGTTGAAGAGGTTTCTTTATATTTTTTTGAAGTGTTTATTTTTTAGCTTACTTAAACTATAATAAAACTACGTTTTAACGGTTTTAAGCGCGGTAATTTATTTGAAAGAAAGAAAGAAAACTTTTTTGAAAAAATAGCGACGTAGTTACATTTATTACACATTATTATACACAAAGCATTATTTGAAGAATTTCTACGCTGCATTCTCAACAAACAAGGTTTGCATTCAGCATATTGTTGTGCCGGAGTTATATCCGACACAACGCTGATTTTCAGTGCAAACCTTCCTTTTGGCTTAAGACCATAACGACCCAATTTTGACAAATTTCAAATTTGATTTTTTTTATTCCGACACTTCGACCACTTTCCAGTAGCCGTGATCACGCACGACAAAGATGTAGAAGTTTCAACGAGTATTGTTAAAGCTTTATTTAGCCTACCGCCAACTTATTCATTTTAATTGTGTTTGTGGTTATTATTTGTAAGACTTGAAAGACTACGACCACGTCCATAAAAATGGCCCGGACAATTGGAGGGTTGCGTGGGGCCATAGAAAGGCCAACACGTAGAGGCCCCTTGATAAATTTATTCTAAATGTGTCGTGACACTGACCGGCGATTATCCCCGTCTACACCTTATAATAATGCACCCAAAATCAAACCCCGGCCAGTGTAGGACTATTGTAGGAAATGAGGACAAAAAGTACCGGGCTATTAGCGTGAACTGCTAGTGGTACTAGGGCTCTAGGAATATGGGAACTATGGCGTCTGCCCGTCGCAATGGTCGGGGAACATGGAAAAATGGGTGACTCGCCACTCCCTGCATGGACCCCAAAAAATGCCAAAGAAGACAGGGGCTACATGGGTGTGGTTGGCTACGGGGTGTGGAGAGGTGGGCTGCAGGTTCATCGAAGCTACTTCTGACGTGATGCCGTTTATCACTTCCACCCTTGGAGCTTGAGTCACAGCTCTAGCGATCTCTACTCCATGGCGGCTGCTTAGGTAAGCACGGAGGTGGTGGCCAAGCCTTGGCCCCGGGGTAAGGGACACGGTGTCGCTACTCACCTAAGGCTTCGCCACAAAGCACCCCTGCGGGTTATTTGTATTGTTACATACCGACAAATACCGCACATATGGCATGTTGTAAAAACGAATTCTTTGATTTACTTCAAAAACATCTATTGTTATCGTACTTATTTAATGGGTGTAATTAGTGTCGAACGACTTAATCCTTGTTTTTACTGCATTGCGTCGACGCTTGCCAGATGTGGGCGGACAGGGGCCCCTTTGTCGGTATTATACACTTTTGTATTAAACAATGTCCAAACGGAGGGGTGGGCAGTTAAGCGACGACTACGATACGATTCGATTAGCGACATAGTGACGGACTTTGCGCGTGTTGAATTACATTGAATCGTGCAGTGCGAACTGGTTCACACCATC
Source organism: Dendrolimus punctatus (assembly GCA_012273795.1). NCBI lineage: Eukaryota > Metazoa > Arthropoda > Insecta > Lepidoptera > Lasiocampidae > Dendrolimus > Dendrolimus punctatus. Next base: position 1,938,609 of record CM022534.1, on the reverse strand, counting down.
CAGTTTTATTTCGTACTTGTTTTACACGTGTTTGTACAGTTCTAGTTCTCTGTATTCCAACGGCATTGTTTTAATTCGAATCCTGTAGCTCGTAACAATATTATCAAGCTTTTCCTCAAACAAAATACTCTTCCCTAATCCAAATAACGCTAAGCTCGCAACTCGATTCTACAAAAGGGCTAAAGCACAAAATCCAATTATACAGGCAAAATATTGACTGAACGATGCACATTCAAGTTATATCGCGTAAACAGCATACTCATTAAGCATTCAATTAAGCAAACGCATCTCATGTTTGCTGTACACTTGTGCGCGGCGCTATTTGAGAACATTTCGAGTATAGCGGATGGATACGTTTAAATGTATCGTAAATAACTATGCTTGATAGAAAATTCAAATGATAATGTTACGAGTGCGAGACTCGAATTCAAATGCCTTTAGAATTACTATAGAGTTTATTAGAATCATACAAACACGTATAACACAAGTCCAAATGTAATGCAGAAGGTCGTAATTCAATAAGACGCGCAATGTCCGTCACCTATTAAATTCCCGATTGTAGTACACACGTCCCGTTTCGCTCGTGATTCTCGCTCGACTGTCTCCTTCTCTATGAGGTCATTTATACTGCACAAATGCAATGTCCCCGAATCTAACGACGTCGACTTAATACGCCTCACCCGGCTAATGACTCGGTCGCAAACTGCTATAAAAGAGTACAATAAAACAATAGGGCTGTTTTCTTATCACAAAGTAAACAAAAGAAGACGATCATAAAAAATTACAACTAGTTTAAATGCAGGCAATGTAATAAAATGTGTTTTGTTTCAGATATGCAGGTGGGTTTTGTTTTTGTCAGGACCTGAGTTAAAACAAGATTGTAACACAAATACTCCGTGAGTAATTTGCGCGTTTGTATCCCACAAGAACTTAGAACATATACCATTTACAGGGCGTTCCATTAGCAGCTCACAACGCCCAAAATGCTCCGTTAGGCGTTTATTCACCGCGGTTGTGTTCGTGGCGAAAACGTGACTAGTGACGTCATCATTTTCGATCCCACAACGCTCACAACGACCCGTGCCAAGAGGTGGGTCGAATAACCGCTCCACTTGAATTTGCGATGGTAACGCCGGCAAGCTAGTGGAACGCGAAAAATCGCGGTCGTGAGCGTGGTAGTTATGAGTCTCCAATGGAACGTACCTTAGAAAAATTGAAGTAGCTGTCAATGGCGTATTTTTTAGATTTCTTGTATGTTTGTCTTTTTTTCAGGATTCACATAAAAATTACTGCATGGGAAGTCGCAGGCATATATTAGTATTTAAAAAACAAATTTCCCGTACCGGGAATCGAACCCGAGCCTCCTGGGTGAAAGCCAGGTATCCTAGCCACTAGACCATACGGGATACTCTTGCAATAGGCGAATTGGAGTATGAAATATAATTAATTTACTTAACATCAATTTTTAAGGAAACACGGTATTAAAAGCAGAATTTGCAACGCTATCCCGTATCCCGTATGGTCTAGTGGCTAGGATACCTGGCTTTCACCCAGGAGGCTCGGGTTCGATTCCCGGTACGGGAAGCTTTTTTATAACTGTTTTAGGGATTATAGTCATTTTGGTAAAAACGGGAATTATATGAAATCTACATGTCTGTATGTTTGTTTATCTTATGTCTTCTTTTTAGTTTAATGTCCAAAAATACAGGAAATTGCCACTTTTACGGATTTCTTCAATAATAATAAATAAAATCAATTTTTGATGTCACCAAAAATATATCAAATTTTGCCTTAAAATTAAGATGATACTAACACCTGGATTACGCCAAGACTATATCCTAGCTTCCAGTGACGTAATAACTAAATTTATATTACAAATAAAAATTACAACAAAACATTGGAGGTAGTTCCGAAATTGTATTGTAAATGTACATACATACATAACTTCACGCCAGGTCCCTTGCGGGGTAGGCACGAACAACAGAGTGCCATACAGGCTTATTCTTACACACCTCACTTGCTTCTTTGACATTCATAGCTCTTGTCATGCACGCTCGTCTATTCTTAAGGCTCCTGACATCACCTTCTGCTAATACACGATCAATTTGATCATGGAAGGTGTGTCGTGGCCTTCCGCGACTTCTGCATCCATCCACTTTTGCATTGTATATCTGTTTAGTCATTCTTTCATCATACATTCTTTCCACATTGTAAATGTAGCGACTTGTTATCATGTGTGGCTAGAACTTAGAACACGCATTTGGCCGAATTATTACACGTTATCTCCGTGACCATATCTAACATTTTAAGATAATAATCATCTAAAGAGCTTAATCAAATAATTTTAATTAATTTGTCACTTTGATCAATCTTTGAGATTGTTGCATTAAGTGATGATTGAATTTCGTCCAGTCAATATCAGATAAGATATATAATATTCAGGGTGTTTTTTAATGTATGGGAAAAGGAAATGGTCTACCTTGCCATTGAAAGGCATCGGTCATGGCTTTAATCTTGGCTTGGTAAACGAAGTTTTGCTTATTTACTATAACTCTAGGTGCCCCATAGTTTTTCGGTATAAGTTATTTGTAAGTCAAAGCGAACTTGATTGGCGATGTAATTACATATTGTTGCAAGCCGATACCAATCCTTTGCAGGTGTCTTAATATCCCTTTGAATTTGAGTGATCAAATGTTCGCGCTAATCTCTTTGTTCAGAAGAAGTTGTAAGATGTCATAAAACCTTCTTTCCTCTGTTGGTATTTCATGCGAATTCTTGGAAGCCATTAAGCTGGCCATTTAATGTTTTCAAGATGTTGAAAGGGCGGCACGTTGCTAGGACGCCATGTCTAATTTACAAATGGATGGGGTCAGTCGGTCATGTAGAACGGATGGAGGAGGATCGGGGAATGGAGAAATCATACTTGGGGCAACCATTCGGTCGGCCACCAGTTGGTCGTCCCAAGTATCGCTGGAAGGATAGAGTGGAAGCTGACCTGACCGCACTACAAAGTCCACAACTGACAAAATACGGTTCACTTTGGGTCGCTGAGCCAACGGAGTAAGTTTTTTAGTTAGTTTTGACTAACGATTTGGACAACTATCTGAAGTTTTGTGTCTCAATTCAAGTTTGTGATCTTTTAATCTGGATTTAAATTCATCTGCGCGTAACAGAATGTTCAAAGTCAATCCTTACACAAGTGCGGCAACCGCACAACTACGTATTAGACCTGCTAACAATTTCTTTCTTTCTTTGCTTGAGTGCGACCAAGACGACGTTCTCGAAGGTGCAGCAATTAAATCCCCTGAGATTAAATGGTGCCCATCCATTTGTGGTATTCGTTTGTCAGTTGTATGGGACAAGGGATAGGATTTGGATTTGTTTTATACTAGTACTTAATGCTAGCGAAACTTCGTTGATCATGACGTTAATCCCAAATAATGTCCCCTATATAATCGAAAAATAAAATATGTACCGAAACTAGCGCCATCAAGTGGTCCAGAAACATCAAAAATGATAATTAGTTTCCATTTAGTCTATTTAAACTCACTTAAGATGGCGCTGTACAATATCGTCGAATAAATATATCGCGTTGACGAGATCTTATGAGTGTAAATTAAATCACAAGTTATAAACGTTATTGTAGTTTTTTTTTTGCATAACAGACGCAGACACAACAGACGCCGGAGAGCCCCCCATTCCTCTTATACAATCGTAAGACCCACCAATCCAAATCACTCATTACAGATACCAGTAGCCATACAAGATTAGCCTAGGCGTGTTGCTGGAGAGTTTCTTCCGCCGCTTCTTCTCCTCCAGCTATAACACGTTGCGAAGCGGTAGTAATGATAGACTAGGATCGGCTCCGCTGGCGGAGTCGATGACGAGTCCCCAAATATTCACTTCAGCCTGTTGGCTTAGCTCTTTCAGCCCTTTGCGGCCCTGTTCCCAATATAGAGTCATTCCCTCGCAGCGGTTCAGCCGAGGTCGAACCTCACAGGAGGTGCCTCCTCGAGCGTGCTGCATCCGGGCTGAACGCCTCCGCTCCCACGGAGTCGGGAAGCCCCCAAAGCGCGGTATCGCTGAAACAGCCATCTGCGGCTATTCAGCTGAGTCAGCTAAAAAAAAAAAAAAGAAAATATTGTAGTTTTTAGTGAATCTAGCACGCTTTTGAAATTTTGAATGCAATTTTATGTGAACGATTGATTACTTATGGCATAAATTATAGTTATAAGTTTTTGTACTCTCCTTTTATTGATCTGTCTTTCCCTTTATTTCAACTCTACAAGTTATAGCTTAACTTATTAGTACCAGCTAGTAGTATTATGCCACGGGTATATACAAAAAAAATATAATACCGATTGTAGCGCCATCTATCGGACAAGGTAAATTATATTTTTATATTTTACTCCAGAGAGGCTCATCTAATTTGTGTATTATCTATGCTGACGATATTTGTTAGTGAATTATAACGCCGCGCGGTACTACCAAAAACGATACGACCGCAGCTCCATCTAACCAAAAAATGACGTATTTTATCGGGATAAAAAGTATCCTAAGTGTTGCCGGGTAAAAGCTAACTCTATGTTGGTTTTAATTAAATCTTTGAGTAATTTTCACGTGCTGCTCTTACAGACGTAAAATAATGCATTTTAGAACTTGCTGATCCCAATTAGCCGTCTTAATTTTTTCGCGTTTTTAAACGCACTGAACAAATTCGACATATCCAAAACACTCATTGTATTACTAGAATTTTGACAGCAAAACTTCGTACGCGTAGATATTAAATTATTAGAGACGTATGCCATCCCCATGGAGGACAATACTTTTTTGTAATCTAAATGGCAGTATCAGTCTAATACTTTCTGGTGTTGAAATTGTGAACTAAGTTATATTGTTTATAATCAGTCATATTATTACAAATGTATATTATACTAGCTGTCCCGGCAGACGTCGTCCTGCCCGGTAAAAAATAGGGGTTGATCGTAGAGGGTTGAAAATTTAGGGTTGTATGTATTTTTGTATGTTGTATCATAAAAAAATAGAAATTAAAAATTTTGTCTAAAAAATAAAATAAAAAATTTAGGGGTGGACTAACATTTAGGGGGATGAAAAATAGATGTTGGCCGATTCTCATAGATACCGGATAAGCACAAAAAATTTCATCAAAATCGGTCAAGCCGTTTCGGAGGAGTATGGCAACGAAAACTGTGACACGAGAATTTTATATATTAGATTATTAAAAATACATTTTCAGCCAACCGAAATAATTATCATATGAATATAAATATATGCCTTTATGATTTTTAAGTCTTCCGCTTCTACTACATACCACAACAACAGTGCAGTGGCCAATGGATAAGTAATTAATGCTTTCATGGAACTTCTTGCGTTCTGGACTCCGGAACTTGTAAAGAAAAAGGATTTCTCACAACAATAATTTTAAAGAAAATTTTATTTATTATCCACTCCAAATACATAGCTCCCATGGCATTTTATATTGTTACATGCCGACAAAGGTGAAGGCACACCTGCCTGTCATGAAACGCAGTTTATTACCTTTGTCGCATTTGGACTTCTTTTGTTTACTTCGTGTTTTAAATTTGCAATTAGACAATAGCCTTTTGTTATTGTTTTCGAGTTTGTTGGCCGTTCGCAGGGATAATTAACCAGGTGTGCAGATTACGGTTTCTCGGAAAACTCAGTCCATGCGGTCCTTTGTCGTATTGTACATTTATTATAAAACAATGCCCGAACGGAGGGGTGAGGTAGTCAAGCGACGATTACAATACGAGCAAGAAGTATGTACATTCGATAAGCTATATAGCGATGGACTTTGCGCGCGTTATTGAATCTTGCAGTTTGTACTGGTTGTGTCCAGTTATATTATGTGTTATACGTGTTTGTAATCGTATAGATATAGTAAATTCTATAGTAATTTCAACGGCATTTTAATAATACTCCTCCAATATCATATTATGTATTATATACTATATATCATCAAGAGGGCTGTTGGCCCACGAGAGAGTAACGAGAGACTTCTAGATCATTGGATGCTGCCGTTATATCTTTCAAAAGTATGAAGCATCTTCTCACGGTCGTTAAATACGAGGAGTAATTGGAGACATGTGCTCTCCGGGGTGTGCCTAATTACACGAGATGTGCTCCCAAAAGAAATTTGTAATTAATACGTATAGGACACACGTGTAAGCGGCGTTTAATTATGATTTATGGGTTATGGCAAACGCGGTGGTAGTTTTTATGGTTTTAAATTCCAACCAGGAGTCCTTTTTGGGTAAAATTGTCTTTTGATGTATTGAAAAACGTATGCGTAATGATTGTGAAATATTATTCTTGTTATCTATTGCTATATTATGGCTTAGGTACTTCTATAAAGGATTCCATAGCTGTTTTGGTATAAATGTAATTTTTATGTTTTCTTTATGTCCGCGTGTCCTTGTATGTATGTCACGGTGATGTTTCTTAGAAACTTCAAGAATTATTTATATAAATTAAATTTGACCGGGAGTGTACACTATAGTGAAAAATGGTGTAGTAAAACCACTTTCTTCTAAACATGCCGAAAAATCAAATTGAACTGTCTGTTTGTAATGTCAAAATAGAAGCTTTTTACTAAATGCATATGAAAATATATGCGGTACTTATATCATAAAATCAATTTTTAAATAGTTTGTCTGGCTGTCTGTCTGTCTATTTGTTCCGGCTAATCTCTGAAATAATGTTATAAGCAGTAACTTAAGCTATTTATATTTTTACATTTTAGTAAGGGTTCCGCGAAAAAAAATCTGATGTTAAAGGTTCAAAAATACTCTCAAAAAATTAATTCAAAAAATGTATGAGTTTGCAGCTCACATGCAGTAGGAATGTTAGTTTAGAGAATATACAGGGCGTAGATAATATAATTATATCTACAGCGCCTAGTAGACAAGTGTGAACTGCACACACAAATTTTCGCATTTCTGTTTTATTATAGGCGTCTTTATTCTTAGGTATTTTCACCCTTATTCGTAATAAAATAACAACAGCCTATAATTGTCACACTGCTGGGCTCGGGCCTCCCACGGTAGGGGAATGGACGGTATACCCACCACGCTTGTACAAGGCGGCTTGGCAGGTTTGACACATCGGTTCTCGATGTGCAGGTAGCATCACGATGATTTCCTTCACCGTTGTTAGCACGTGGTAATTGAAACAGTATGCACATTAGGTCAGAAAACACCCTAAGTGGTGCATGCGTTCCGACCAGGGTCGAAACCACGACCTTTGAGTTTAGGACGCGTGTGCTAGCCATTACGCTACCACGACTTCGTAATATTCGTAATAATTCAATCTAAATTACTAGCATACAGTTTAAAATTAAATGCACTGTTACGCACATATCAGTTGATCTACGTATAAAAGAATATCTGCTTTAACCATTATACAGATAGAGCGAAAAGTCGTTTAAAATCTTTCAAGTTTTATTTTAAGTGAAATTTTGTACTGACGGATAAAGTAATAAAATGTGTTTTATTTCGCGTTAAATAAGGTTATATTTGATGTGTCTTTTAAATGTAGCTTTTTCATTTCATCAAGTTTCAAATCACAACAATTCTAAAGAAGTTTCACTTCAACAATTCCCGTTGAGTAGTTTTTGCTATAATTGGGGTATTTTTGGTTAAATCCTTTTTTAAAGAGAAAAGTGCACGACAAGGAGTCTAAATTATTGAGTATTAAACTCAGTTTTTCACCACAAAATAACGACTTGTTTTCTTTAGTCAATTGCGGAGGTAGAATATACTTGTTAACAAACATATAAAATAAACTCCACGTAATGTCACTCGATTTAACGACAAACTCCCTTAAGCGTCGAAATCAATTGGCTTTGGTAGTTTTATCTTGTCTCCCATATAATGATTCACTCTATATAGCATTACACCCACACTAAATAACGACAAAAATGAAGTAATAAAATTATCTTTTAATTTGTCAAAATCAGTAAATACTGCACAGCTTTACTATCCTAGCCCGTAATAAACTCGACTGTCAGCATCATGCATACTAAAATTTCGAAGTACTTCCGTTATCAGCCAAGTTATCATCAAGATGCCTCAATATCGCAAGATATGAATAAAATAAGTAAAAATACAACAAAATTACTGGTGCAGCAAAAGACGTCAGACAAAAATAACTGACTTCTCTCCAATTAACGAAAACTTGACAACACAGTCCCTTGAGTGTCGTTATAGAGAGTTTACGCTGTATTTAGAAAACCTCAAAATAAATCAAAATTAGATCCACAGTTTGAAATAACCCAACGAATGCATACCCCTGTCAACAATTTTCTCCTTAATTTTCCTTCAACCCTTTCGTGACGCGGGTCACACGGACGCGACAGAAATTAATCCATTTAATATACATACGCAATCCGGTCTGAAATAGCCGAAAATGTGAATAAATAAACAGACACCGACCTAAATACGGTCGTCAGTAATTTTCGAAAGACCAAATTCGACGTGGCGTTTATAGGGTTAGGTCGATTGGGGACCACTAATTACACAGGTCGACAACCAAAATGTCCTTTGAATAAAAATCCAATAATAACTAGCGGCCCCGGCAGACATTGTCATGTTCTGTGTAATTAAAAATCTAGGACACCATCCCAGCGCCACCTACCGGTTCTAATTGTGGATTTAAACCATCCGGGGACCCACTCAAACACACAAAAACAAAATCATTAAAATCGGCCCAGATGATTAAGAGGATTCTAGAACCCGATCTCAGCACCACTTACCGGTTCTAATTGCGAATCTTAACTATCCGGGAACCCACTCAAACACAAAACAAAATCACCTAAATCGGTCCAGGTGATTTGGGAGGATTCTAGAACCCGATTCCAGCGCCACCTAACGGTTCCAACGGGATAAAAGGATAACGGGTATCCTATGTTGGTCTCCTGGTTCTAAGCTACCTCGGCACCAATTTTCAGCCAAATCGGTACAGCCGATCTTGAGTTATAAATAGTGTAACTAACACGACTTTCTTTTATATATATAGATATGACATTCTTAATTTAGACCTTCTTTTAGTTTCTTGCTATCACGTGTACATTTTTAAAATTTTTGTTCCGTGATTTTTCCAGGCCATAACATCTAATATTGATAGGTTAAAAATATAATATGGCCTTACTTATAATCGTTTGCTTAATTTTAAGAAACTGCTCAGCAACAGATTAGTAAAAATCTCACCCATAACTTAAGGGGCTTAAAAGTTTCTTATTTAAGATAATTAAGTATTATAAGTAAGGCAGTATTTTTTAATCATTCATTCGCCTTTGATCTTGTTTCAAAAACCAACTGTTCGCGAGTCGGTATTGGACATTGGACGGTGATTGGATGCAATGTTCACATTGTGTCTGAAGACCGATCCATACATGCGAGTATTGGCCTCAATACGTTACATTGGTGCAAATATGACCAATGCGTAGTCGCGGCCTAAGAATTGTAATCGAAATAATGAATCCAATATACCATTTCAACTATAGGGTTTCAATAACCAAAAATGCAGCCTATGATCCTCACACGGCTTGCTTTTTAGGAGCTATGATCACAAGACCTTGATTTTACCAACGCATTATCCACTATATGTACAGTCGTGGAATGAAAAGTTCGTCGCCTTAAATTCGACTTTTGCTTGCATGAGTACAAGAAACAATACTGCCATCATTTTAATAAATGTTACGTTTACAAAACGTAAAAACGTGTAAAAATAAAATTGCAATGTTGATAATGACAGACTCTACGGTTAACAATAAGAAACAAAGATATAATCACTACGCTTACACAAATATTAAAACCAATAAAAAGGTTTTACATCTTAACAATCTTCTTAGATAATATAGGAAATCAAACAAAACTTTGATGATGAAGTAATATTAAACTTTATTGGCAACATAATTTTCTGTGGAAGTCTGCTCTGCAACTTAGTTTGAAAAGATAATAACATGTGCTCGCGGAATCTTAAATGAATCAATTTGAAAAGTGGCGAATATTTTCATACCACGACTGTACATCCTCCGACAAAGAACAAAAACAACTTCCAATACACTTGAATAGATCACGAAAATATTTCCCACGCAAATAAAAATCCCCTAAAATAAAATCTATTTATTTCTAGGAGGAAAATTAACCACCATCGATCAAGCGTCAATCAAAATTATAAAACAGCGAAACGCGATACCCACCATTCATTATTCCCCATTTATAGGATGGACCGACAAACGAAAGTTGTAACATGACACTATTGAAATGCAAATCAAAAGAAATGAAAAGGATGTTAAGTGTAGATCGTACAAATAAAAAAGGAAAATATTTTTTGAACCAAAAACTAGCGGCAGCCGAACGTACGTAGGCACATAAAGCACAGCGCGACGCGGAACGCAGACTCTCATATGGATGCGCGGGCGACGATCGACGCCACCCACCCCGCAACCTGCTCAACCCCTCTGGTCCTACGCACGCCCTCTGCCGCCCGTCTTCGCCATTTATTTGTAATAAATAAATATTATATGAACTAAATATTATAATGCGTCGCTAACACACCCCACCCCAGTGCGAACGCACTCATTTTCCGTCGGTATCAAAGCGACGCGTGTTGCTGACCGCTGCAACAACCCTGATTTCGTTCTAACGTCCACAACCCTTACACGTCCGTCTTGTCCAGGCATCACTTTCTCTATCTTTCCCCGTGGCCAGACGTTACGTGGGGAATTAGGATCCACAATAAGTACAAGGTCTCCCACTTGTAAGGGCCTGTGATCTTGCTGCCATTTGGTACGTGGACGCATATCTGGTAGCACCTCTCGAACCCACCGCTTCCAGAATAAGTCCGATAACCTCTGAGATATTCTCCACTGCTTGCGTAAGTATGTATCTGATTCATCAAACACGCCGATGCAAGGTGAGTTTGAAGAAGAGTGGAGAAGAAAATGATTCGGCGTGAGCGACTCGTCAGTGTGTGGTTCAACACTCACATGAGTTAAAGGCCGGCTGTTGACCATCTGTTCCACTTCCGCCATCAGGGTAGTCAAGACTTCATCACGCGGTGCTCTTTCTTTCAGTACGACTTTCAACGATTCCTTGACGCTGCGAATCAGTCTTTCCCACGCCCCACCCCAATGCGGGCTTGCAGGGGGAGAGAAGATCCACGTGGTGTGGTAGTTAGCAGCCTCTTGTTTCAGCACGGCCTCATCTAACTGTTTAACTGATCTTTTCAGCTCGTTGTCAGCGCCCTTAGATTTGTGCCATTGTCGGAGTACAAGTAGTGCGGCCAGCCTCGCCTGGCAGCCATCCGTCGTAATGCCATTATAAAGGTGTCCGTACTTAAATCTGACACAAGTTCTATGTGTATCGCTCTTATGGTCATACAGGTAAATAACACCCCATACCTCCTTTCTCGTCGACGGCCCACAGCTACCTCCATAGGCCCAAATAGGTCCACTGCACAGTACGTGAATGGCCTCTGATGATGCGCCATCCTTGCACTCGGTAAGTCGCCCATCCTTGGCGGTTGTGGTCGAGTCTTTTTATTCTACAATACATACATTGTGAAGTGATATGCTTTATTGTTGGCCTCATCCGTATAACCCAGTATTTTTGTTTTAGGTTATTTACAACAGTTTCCCGGTTCCCATGAGCAGCCTTCACATGGTAGTATCGCACTATTAATTTAGTAATATGGTTTCTACCATCTAGTATAACTGGGTTTTTTGTTTCAGACGATATTCCCAAGGCGGAGTCGATGCGGCCACCGACTCGAAGAATTCCATACTCATCAACATATGGAGATAAGGTAAGTAGTTTACTTTTACTTTCTAATCTTTTCTTCTTTTTCAGGTGCTGCAAGTCTTCAGCGAATGACTGACTCTGCGAGTACACAATCAATAGGCGCTCTGCCCTCCTCATCATGTCGCCATCAATATCACCTGAAAGTTTCTTACACTTATCTATGAATGACAGTACCACACAGGTGGTTTTCAGCAAACGTAACCACGATGAAAATCTTTCAGCATCGGGTATTGATGGTGAAGAGTCGCACAGAAGAGTCACCCGTTCCAGAATCTCACTGCAAACTTCCCCAGGAATATCCTCGGGCCAGGTATGGCTTTCTCGATATAAAAACTCGGGGCCGTATAACCATTCATTTTGCAGGATTTTTACGTCGCAACTGTCTCGGGTGGCGATGTCGGCGCAGTTCATACTGGTAGGTATATAATGCCAATCCGTAGCAGACGACAACTCATCTATTTCGCCTAGTCTATGCGCAACATAAGGTTTATAATCGCGTGCATGATTTCTTATCCAATGCAACACTGTAGATGAGTCACTCCAATAATATTTTTCATGTGGACCAATTTTGTGTTCCTTCAAAACAGTCTCAGCTAATCTTACGCCTAAAACTGCGGCCTGTAGTTCCAAGCGGGGCACTGAAGTGTGTTTAATAGGTGCTACTCTGCATTTGCTTGAAATAAACGCAATTTGTATTTTTCCCGCTGTATTTACCCAACGCCAATATGCTACGGCGCACATCGCTTGAGTTGATGCATCGCAAAATATGTGCAGCTGTAGGTTTGTATATAAGCCATGACTTGAAGCGTATGCGCTTACGTTGTGTCGATTTTCGGTAACAGTCGTGCTCGATCGGTGTCCGCTCGGCCTCTCACTATTCGGTGCAACTACTGCCATCTCGCTCCCTGTAACACTCGCATGGTAACAGCGCGGCAGGCGAACATTGTTTACATACTTTAATTGTTGCAACCAATTTGTCCATTTTGCATGCACGGTGTCCGGTATTTCATCGTCCCAATCTAGGTTTGTTTTCCATATTTCTTGAAGCATTATTTTTGCTTTCACCGTAAATGGAGATAAAAAACCGTAGACATCAAATATAGACATAATTAAACGTAACATTTCTCGCTTGGTAGGGCGTTTCTGTCCATTAATTATATTTTCCGGGATACGTTTAAAGGAAACATCAAATCCTAGTTCATCATCTTTTGGGTACCAAATAAGTCCAAGTGTCCGTTCACCCACATCTTGTTGTCCAACTTTGAACCTTACAGCATTTGAACATAAAGTCTGTTTTGGCAGACTATTTAATACTTCCTTACAGTTGCTTGTCCAATTCCTTATTTCAAATCCACCTTGTTTGTGTATGTGTGCTATATCTTTTATTAATTGTATTGCTGTAGTGCTATCTTCCAAACTGTCTATATAATCGTCAGCGTAGTGTTGTTTACAAACTGCTTGCACCGCTCGGGGTTTCAATGACTCGTACAGCTTAGCGTTTTTGTTTTTTATGAATTGTGCAATGAATGGGGAACAATTCGCGCCAAATATAAGTGATGACATTGCATATGTTTTAACATCACCCTGTGAGCCCCCGGGACGTTTCCATAAGAAGCGTAAAGCATGTTGGTCCTCGGGTATAATTTTTATACGTAAAAACATATCGCGGATGTCTCCCGTCACGGCTATTTTATTTTCTCGAAATCTCAACATAATTCCGTATAGTGATGTAAGTAGGTCAGGTCCCGTCATTAAGTAATCGTTAAGGGAGTACCCATTGCTCTTAGCGGCTGCATCAAAGACCAGACGTAGCTTATTTTTATTTGGGTTATCAACGCCAAAATGTGGGAGATACCATGTCTTTGAGGTGACCTTATCATCTTTAAGCTCGTATGCGTAATCATTTTCCAGGAGATGGTTTATTCTCTCTGTGTATCTCACTGCATAACTCGGGTTTGCTTTGCACTTTTTCTCCACGCCCTTCAGCCTATTGCATGCATTTTTAAATGACTCTGGCATTTTACAGGAGCTGTCTTTCCATGGCAAGCCTACGTGCCATCTGCTATCCTTCAACATGGACGTACGCTCGAGATGTTCAATGGCTTTCACATGCTCAGAGTTCTGGCGCGGCTTCCCGGAGACACCCATGGCCTCAATGGAGAAGGATTGCCGTACGGTTTCATGTAAATCATGTAAGGATTCTTTTTCAGATTCTCGTGAATCCCTGTCGACACCTGAGCCTGACAAGAAGAGCATAGAGTGAGGCCCTTCCTGCAATGTGGATACACAACCATGCACACACCATCCCAACGGAGTACGCGTCAGGTATGGTCCATTTGGTGTGCCTTGTGTGATTTGTAATGGCACTAATAAATTATAATTGTCCTGACCAATTAGTATTTCAGGTTTACACAGTCCGTTACACAATAAATGTCTTATATTTTCAAAATTTCACTACACAAAAGTTCATCTAAAGATACACATTGAGAAGGTAAGTTAAGTCCATTAGTACTACGTAGTTGCAAGTTAAACATTGTCCCTTCTATATTAGATATAGTTAAATTGACTAATTCACTATTACATACCAGATCGCTGCATTCCCAGGCGCCTCGTACACGTAATGTTTGTTTACATCCGTGCACTCCTAGACGCTTTACAAGATTCTCACTTACTATTGACACCGTAGAGCCGTCATCCAATAATGCCACAGTATTTATTACACCATTAGGTCCGTGAACACATATTGGCACTGTTTTTAACAACACTTTCCGATTTTTCATTTGCACGTGCATAACAGTTTCATTTCGCGATTCGTCCGAGCGGACGTTCAAAGGCACAGGTGTGTTTTCACTAAGTTGCAAACCGGTTTGTTGTTTGGGCGCGTACACATAATGCAGCAACCTATGATGCGACTGTCCACAATTATCCTTGTCGCACACGGGTGCTGAACACGATTCTCGATTATGACGTGACACCAAACACCTATAACACAAACCTGCCCGTTTCACAAACTGCCACTTGTCCTTTTGTAACGCTTTTTTAAACTTCTTACAGTCCGGTAAGTTGTGACAAGACGCGCGACAATAACGGCACTTCTCACTCTCACCACTGTTTTGCACCAACACTGTGTGCGTACGATTCGCGATATTATAGTTACTTAGTTTACGTTTATAGTCACTGGGATTGTAATAAGAAATATTTACTGACGTTTTTGATATTTTAATGGCCTCTTCGTTCAAAAACTCAGACAACAAAATTAATTTTGGCTTACTACCTTCTTGTATTAATTTAAAACTATAATCTGCCCATTTTGAAATTAATACCGTTGGCAATTTAGACAGAATTATTGATGTTACATTTGTTCCTTTCAGGTACTCTTCTTGACCAATTGCAAGAACAGCGGCAACGTAATTCTTGATCTTTATTGAGAATGAAATAATATCTTTGTGATATTCTGGAGATACAGGTGGAAGCTTTTTAATCTCATACATGATTTTCATTATGATTATGTCCGGATTTCCAAACTGCAGCTCCAGAGTAGACATCACAACCGTAGGTGACGTTGCACTTATTAGTAAAGCCGTCACAGCGTCTTTTGCTGGACCAAGCAAACACTTTCTTAGCCTCCATAAATTTTCTTGGTCGCTGAAGTTACAGACTCTCGTCGATTCTTCGAACGCTTGTTTGAACTGCAACCATTCAAGTGGATCACCGGAATACGCCGGCAGGTCCCTTGGTGTACATAAGCGGCTGAGCATCTGGGCGTTTGAATTATTACTGCTGGAAGCGGCGGCAAGATCTTTCAGCGCGGAAGCCAATATATGAACTGTCCCATCTTTGTAGTCGGTGCCAGTTGCCTGGGGTACAGGCGGTGGCAGCGGCTGGTCCAGCTGTCCCGTTTTTATACCATCTCGTGGGTCAGCTTGGGCCTCCAGTTCGTGCTGGCTCCGTTCTAGCCATTCTTCCACATTATCGTGTTGAGAGTGGTTTCTTCCCTCTGAGTGTGAACTGTATTTTTCATCTTCCAAATCTGCGATATCTGCGGCTAACCGTTTTTCAATTAAATCCATATCAATTCGCGCTTTTGCCTCTGCGGCTTGTAATTCAAGCCTTTTTCTGCGTGCCTCTATTGAAGAAGACGATTTTCTAGATAGTGAAGCACATTGTCGTGAGACATTCATTTTATTACCCACAGGTATCTCCGACTTTATGCTTCCACTATCCAACGGCCTGCTGTGCACATCGACAGTTACAATATTTTTCGCAGTAGCTGACGGTACTTTTGGTAAATTAATTTCGTCTTTTACACTCGCGTTTCTCCTTGTTTGGACCATTTTTTGGGCTGAAGGCGTTCTGTACATAATGATCTGGCTCGAAGACCACTTTGTAGATCGTACAAATAAAAAAGGAAAATATTTTTTGGCCAAAAACTAGCGGCAGCCGAACGTACGTAGGCACATAAAGCACAGCGCGACGCGGAACGCAGACTCTCATATGGATGCGCGGGCGACGATCGACGCCACCCACCCCCGCAACCTGCTCAACCCCCTCTGGTCCTACGCACGCCCTCTGCCGCCCGTCTTCGCCATTTATTTGTAATAAATAAATATTATATGAACTAAATATTATAATGCGTCGCTAACATTAAGTATGAGATATTATTAATTTACAGGGTTCTGTATTTTGGGCATAATAAATAACTTGAATCAATAGACACAAACAACACTTTATTGTTCACCAAAACAAAAAAAAAAACTTTTAAAAAAGCCGACTTCAAAAACTAAAAAGTATAAAATAACTTATTTCTAATATCTTATTTTTAATATATATTATCTAAAACATCTGAAAGTCGGTGCTTTAGAAATAAGTTATTTAATACTTTTTAGTTTTTGAAGTCGGTTTTTTTAAACAGTTTTTTTACTTGTTACTTTTGAGTGTCTAGGCCTACAAAAGGTGCCGCGCGCCTTAAAAAATGTAGGTCCCAAGAAACGGGTCCAAAAAAGTGTTCGTAAAATCAAAACTGCTGGGCAAAACTATGTCAAATTTTTAGGGGACCAAATGGCAACTATTCCGCATCAAAGTAAACAAGAATCACGTAAATCGGATCATAAATTTCAGCGTGAGCGGTGTACATATGGAATGGAATGGAAAAACGATAGTTTTTTTAATGCTGCGTTATTTTGTGTTCCGAGTATCCCGCCAAAATATCAAGTCAAGTGTTGACAAAGTCGCAGGCATGTCCTAGATGATTTGTTTCATAAAAAAATAAATCAAATTGTGCATCTCGGGACGCCCGACAGAAGTGATAACTTGCATGAGAGAAAGGAAACCAGGCAGATTGGCGCCGTAACGCGTTATGTAAGAAGTTATCACTTCAATATCCCTTCCTTTAAAAAAGCTACAAAATGTTTTTTTAAAATCTTTAGCTCAATTCTTTCACAAAGATCCTTTTAATTTTAAACGGAACACTAAAAGACAGAGTAAGAATAGTCAATAGTCACTCCATACAATGTTTGTCAAGACCGCATGAGGTTTTGTGTATGAAGTTACCAACGTAACCACTTTCCTACAACCATATCCTCCACTCTATGTTCAAAGCGCTGTCCATGTCTGTTTCTCTATGAGTCGTGTAATAAATCACTTGAACAAAAGCATTAATGTATACAGAACAAAACAAGATAACAAGGAATTTATCGATCGAACATAGAACGTGGTACAGGGTAAAGGGATGGTGTTATCCCGCAGGAACGCAGTAGCGAGTTGAGTGAACTTGCCTAACCTAAATTGTTCACAAAGCTCCATTGTCTCAGCGCCGCAAGAAAATTTCCTGGATGGCTTTAAATGAGAAGTAAACAAAGTTACACACAATGCTGTGTCACTTTCAACGTGACAGTTATTAAGAGATTTTTTATTCTTTGCCTTGAAAGACGTTTATAAACAGAGGACAGTATAAAGCTGACAATATTGTTTAGTTTTTACAAAATAAATTTACCTATTCTTAATAAAGAAGCGCAACTTTCATTCACTTTAAAATTAATCTATGCTAATATTATAAAGAGGTAAAGTTTGTGAGTTTGTGACGTTATAGGGGGTAATCTCTGGATCTACTAAACCGATTTTGACAATTCTTTCACAGTTGGAAAGCTACATTATTCCTGAGTGACATAGGGTATATTTGATAAATATTTTTATGGGCATCACCCAGCTTAGTGGGCACGGGTCAGCTAGTTCATATATATATATATATATATATATATATATATATATATATGTCGGAGGGAAGCTATAATTATTGGATGTATTGTTGACAGGATGTATAACGCACAATATCATTTGTAGTACATTTTAATTACTTCTAAAATTCTAATTGTAATTTAATTAGATTTGTTAAATGTTTCTATAACTTCAAGATCGTTCTAACCTAATAAAAGTTATGAATATTGTAATTTAATAAACGACCAATCGGAGCAGAGCATATGGCAGAGCGGGGTCAGCGCCCTCTATACTTTGAGTAATATCTACTTGGGTAGACTGAGGAGTTTTTGCGACACATTTGGTTGATGGCAATAGGTCGAGTTGGACCATGGAGTATTTTAAAGAAAGTATTGTAGTTGGAAGTATGAGCGGGTGCCCTGAACCCGCTGCTCGGTCTAAACTATGTCATAATGTTGATCAAATCTAAATTAAAAGTGTATAAACCGTGGCTATTGTGTTTCATGCTCGCATTTTATCCTGATGACGCCCACTAAACCTGCAATAACTAAAGATGATGTCGTGAGAATGAGGCCGTTCTACGACATATATATATATATATATATATATATATATATATGTACATTTATTATATAATTCTGTGTAATTCTTCTGAAGTCTGCAACTTTTACAAAAAAATCATGCTATTGTAAATTAAGATCCATTTGACTGACGTTGATCAAATATCCGTACTTTCTAAAATTCATAATAATAATCTCAGCCAAGTCAAGAGTGATTCAATATAGAGCCGAGATGGTTTACAGACTACCAAAACTGTCAAAAATTTCGATTCTAATTCAATTCGATTGCCAATTAATATGTATGTCACTGTACTTCTCCTAAACTGCTAGACTAATTTTGATGATATTTTTGTGTGTCGTTGAGTGGGCCGCTGTTAAGTTTAGAATTACAACTGGACCCATTTTAGCTGATTTTAGCTCCACCTCCAGGTGGCGCTAAAATCAGTTTATAGATTTTATTTTTTCAGGACAGGACCAAATCTACCGCGTCCGCTAGTATACGTATATTTATAAATAGATGCATAAAGAATGTTTAATAAAAAATATGTCAAAATTTACAGCGAAATAGACTATCGCCTATATATTTCTAATTAACAAGGATTATATGAATTGACTAATATACATACATACATACATAACTTCACGCCAGGTCCCTAATATAGCATTATAAATATACTTACTTCTTATACTTCTTATGATCTTTTTATTTTATTAAATATGGGATATTATCATAGGGTAGAGAGAGAAATGAAGATCAAACAGTAAATATTATGTTACGAATTTGTGGGGTGTGGATTTAAAATGCCGTGGGAATTATCGCAAAGTTTTGTTGAAGTACAAACGTGTAATTCACAGTTCTTACAAGTACAACCGAATATTAACAACTCTAGACCCTAGAGCAGAAAATCGTAATCGCATAAATCGCGCAAGATCTGTCGTTATAATATATTCGCTTTCAAAGTAGACTAGGTAACGCCTCGATCGCAACTGAAACCCAACTTACTCAGTCCCCGACTGACCGACCTTATATATTTGTAAAATAGCCCAACAATGTGCCCACTGGACATTCGAATTCTTAACTTGTCATTTCAATGGCAATCGCATGAAATCTAAATAAAAGGCATTAAGAAGAATTTATGATGTTTTACCAGGAGGTGTAAATACAAAGAGATTAAGGGCGAAGAATCGATCAATCAAATTTAAAGGGGTAATAAAACATTTCCAAGGGTCCAGTTCGCAACAATTATTTACACAATAAAACTACGTTTTAACGGTTTTAAGCGCGATATGGTTTTGCAGGAATTTTAAATCAAACGTAGATAAAATCGCGGGCAAATCTTAGTGCTGGTATAAAGTTTTTTTTAATTTTTTTATTGCAGGAGATCAGCAGACAGGCAGACGGCCCACTTGATGGACAGCGGTTACCATCGCCTATGGACATTTGCAACACCAAAGGTGCTACGAATGCGCTGCTGATCTCTTTAGGGAGCCTGGAACCTGGTCACTAATGCCGGAACACAACTCAAGGTTGTTATGGCGACATACTCTAGACCAGGGGTGGTAGCCATCCACTCGGGCAAATGCCCTACCACCTGGCTGTGGGTTGTTTTGTCGCCTCTTACGACAGGCCGCCTGGCCGCAGGAAATTGTATTCTTTCTCCGTTCCTGCACGGATAAAAAAGTTCTAAAAATTAAACAAATTACCGCTATTAAAACCGTTAAAACGTAGTTTCATAATAATGAATACAAGTCGCGAGAACTTAAGAAAATATGAATTATTACCATATTATTAATACTGTTTAAGCTTGAATTTTAATTCGCCATTAAATTAATTGTTCATCAGCTTCTCTGATTGCGACATTTATATTTGTAAAAGGAATTCAAAAGTTGAAAAGGCTATAAAAGTTGGCATAATCAGCGCGTCCACAGTTTGCGAATGTGTCCAGAATTGAAATGGGGAATAAAATAAAAAGTTTCGCAGTGAATCCTGGCTTCAAGCCAGACGTGGCGCCAGGATCTTTCAGTGAAACACCAGCTGACACTGTAATGTGCACTTTCTGAGATTTTTTGCAGTGAAACAGGGTATTTGAACTGCGAGATATTGTTTTGTTTGCTTATTTGTTTAACTCCGAATTCACAGCAATAAACAAAAAGCAGTTTGTTGTCACATTTTACATTGCTTGCAGATTGTTACAATATGGCAGTTGGTCTCACATGTGCAGACCTGGGGCTAAATTAGAACTCTATACTGGCACTAGGATATACCCTAGTCTTGGTACCGTACCTAATGTCTGGCGTACGCTTCCCAAACTCAAAGGGCGCGGGTTCGATCCTGACCAAAACGCATGCACCACTTTATGCACCAGTTTTGTGACCTAATGTGCATATTGGTACAATTACTACGTGCTAACAACGGTGAAGGAAAACATCGTGATGCAACCTGCACATCGAGATAGCCGATGTGTCAAACCTGCCAAGTCGCCTTGGGCAAGCGTAGTGGGTATACAGTTCTTTCCCCTACAGTGGGAGGCCCGAGCCCAGCAGTAGGACAGTTATGGGCTGTTAATATATATAATATTAATATACCCGCGACTTTGTCCGCGTCTGACTTAAAATTCCCGCGGTATTCCTTCAGTGAAAAAATCGTATTTGAATCTATTTTTTTTTCACTCTAGCCATCTTAAATCATTCCCAGAAAAATTCCCGCGGGATACCCAGGTTAAAAGGAATTGGCTGTCGTCCAGCGAAAACCGCATTCAAATCGGCCTAGTAGTTTTTACGTGAAGCCGTGAATTTCAGCCAAATCAGTCAATTAGTTTTTCGGTAAAAGCATAACAAACAGAGCGACAAACATATTTTGATTCCGGAAACTATTCGGGATATCTATTCGGGATAAAAAGATAGGTAACAGAAAGACAGAGAGAGTTATTCTAGCATTTATAATATTAATAGGGACTGTTACAAAATTCTGTACTGAATTCTCGAAAAATCTTGCACTAATAAAGCTGAAGAGTTTGTTGGTTTTATTGGACGCGCTAATCTCAGTAACTACTGGTCTGAGTCGAAAAATGCTTTCAATGTTAGATAACCCATTTATCGAGAAAGGCTAGAGGCTGTATATCATCACGCTAAGACCAATAGGCGCGGAGCACCAACGAAGAACGTTTCAAAATCGGGGGGTTTTGAAAACAAATTCCACGCGGATGACGTCGCGGGCACATTTAGGGCTGCTTGCATAACGTTCCTTAAATTTATTTAAGAAACACTAAACGCATTTAATACCCATAAATGCGATTACCGTCTTGCACAACGCAAAATTTGTCACTAAATATGTTTAAAGAACTGTCAATACATTTTGTGTAAAACGTATTTAGGTAGCTTAATATGATTAACTAATGTTATTTAAAGGCGATCGTCATGTAAGCGGCCCCTAGTATATTTCAATGTGGTAGGTATATAACAACATGCGCTTGTACGATTTTTTCTAGCGATAGCTCGTTTCCATGGAGTTTTTGACCGCCATTTTTCGCTTCAGAAGCCAGAGCGTAATTTCGTTTCGCAGCGAGTGACCGAGTTATGCAAAACGTGTCAGCGCGCAAGTTGTGACAAGTCCGTTGGTTTTATTTATTGCACTGCCAACCCGCGTTGTTGCGGATTCAAATTTATTTATACACAACTTATTATTTTCTTTTTAAGATACCGTCATAGTCATATTAGATATATATTTTTATCGCCCTCGTCCCTCATCGATCGATCCCTCGTCCTCTGTATTGTGACATCATAGAGTGAGTTCTATTTTCTTATACAGTGCATGTCCTATATATGTATTTTATACAAATTTCTTATAACTGACATTTAAATTCCGACACTTACATGGCTGATTATACCAACACTAGCAGTAGTATATATATATATCAATTTCATAAAGCGATTTTTCAAAAGCAACCATTGTAAGCCCCTGGTGTAACAATTATGTATATCTTTATTATAAAATCTTATCTAATAACCTGATCTACTGTATACACCTAGCAAGATAGGAACAACTTGTGATAAATACCTATCATTAATACTTCGACGACTTCACGTTTCGCCATTTTCATAACAAATTACGTACACCGAGAGTCGTTAGGTAAATCGCCGCGCCACTGCGAACGCGTCGCCTGAAGCTACTGTCACTGGAAACACCAGTTTATGTTGATTGATACCACCTGTCCACACGCGGCAGCTTCAATATACGTGTGTAGTTGATAATAATATGCGTGCCATGCATAGATGTTTTGATACAATGATTGCAGATAGTACTACGTGTATGTTTTGCTGTCTGCTTCTTGTTGTTCCTTCACTGCTGAAGTTCATTATATTGATCGCAGTGTACAATACCTTACTTCAAAGACATCTGTTCTAAAGATGGTGGACGGCCAAATTTATTGAGATGTCCAGTTATTCAGCAATCTGGTAATTCCACCAATTTGGAGATTTCTGTCTCGTAATCCACATGAAACTATTTTATGTATATCTTTGTTATAAAATTTTATCTAATAACCTGATCTACTGTATACACCTAGCAAAACAGGAACAACTTGTGATAAATACCTATCATTAATACTTCGACGATTTCTTTGTATGTGGTATTTGAAGACTACCATATTATCTTAAAATATTATATCTATTTTTATATAAAAAATCTTCTCTTCGTATGTATGTCACTGAACTCCTCCTAAGCAGTTGGACCGATTTTGATGAAATTTTTTAAGTGTGTTTTAATGGGACCCGGGAAGGTTTAAATTCACAATTAGACCCAATAGGTGGCACTGCAATCAGAGCCTAGGTACTTAATTTCTCAGAGCAGGATAACGTCTACCGGGACCGCTAGTAATATTATACAATTTTAAAAGTGTATTATTTTTTTGTCGGTTTTTTGGTTTTACAACTTATAAATTATAGGAAAGAATATACTTTATTCTACAATAAATTAATGAAATAATACACAAAAACAGCTTAGAATTAGGTACAAATGGCGGTCCTATAGCTGACAGCAATGTCGCCCAAACAACCTTGCCATGGAGAGAGAATTGCCATGGGGGAATTATAATGTATTCGAAAATACTTTTCATTTAAGCGAGTATATTTACAAATACTGGCTTAAGCAACTGTTACGCGATGTCTACCATAGAATTCATGAGAACCATAGGGTATATTAATATCACATAGACAATGGTCATAGATAATAATATTTTTAGTCGATTTACCAGATAATTCGATTTTTAATGAAATTACTATTTCTACCGAGTAGCATTTGCAAAATGCGGAGATGCGTGTCGACGGTGTTCATTGCTTACTGTGCGGTGTAGTCACATCAAAGGCTGAACAATAAAGGGGAAACCTTGCCCAAATAGTTTAAATTTGTTATATATTTTTGGTACTTTCTCAACTAAATCTCTGCAAGGCTGTTACACAACTTTAAGAACATCGAAGTGCATCTATAAAGCATTTTATATCATCACTTTACAAGAGCTTTAAAATCCGTGCCACTATTATGTACACGGATGTCATTGACTTTTAAGTTATGAAATCTCTAATCTTTAATCTAAATAACCTAATTATGTTGTTATCACATTGTCAGCTTATCAATGTTGTAATCACGACAGCGTGGGACATTGTTTTACGGCTTATGGACTTTTATGATTAGAAAGCTTTTATTAATAACATTCTCGAGTAATGTCTTGATAGGTTCCATGGTGTAGTGAGTCGAGCGTTGGTGCTCTTGGCTTATTTTGAAGTGTCCGGGACTGGTTATAGTGGTCGGGGAGTCGATTCTTGGCAAGGCATAAAGTGTATCATTAATATTGGCATATATGTTATTATATTATATATATAAAAATGTATGTCTGTATGTCCTTTATAGAACGTAAAAATACATTTGGTCATGTGACGATGTTTAGCAAAGTTGTTGTGCATGAGCCAAGGAAGGTTTCTGCGTTGTGACAATTGTACCCAGTAGGTGGCGCTATTGTCGGCATATCGATTGAAACTTTTCCTGGCAGGACGACATCTGCCGGGACTGCTAGTATTATATATAACTAGCAAACATATTTAAGACCAAATACGGCATACATTCAAAAGAATCTTATTAAGAATTTTCACTAGCGAGCCCGACAGTTGCAGTGCCCTGAAAAATAAATATTTAATACTCGATTGTAGAGCCATCTCTGAACTGTCAATCTAAACCATCGAAGGACCCATTCCAAACACAAAAATGTCATCAAAATTGGTCCGGCGGTTTAGAATTTCAGTGACATACATGCTTAGAAGAATTATATCGAGGGCTTACAGACAAAAGTGCAGTTTTACACAAGGGACAAAGTTTTAAATAAAACAAAACCAGTTGATTGTATAAGGCTGAAATTTGGAAAGCCCTTTTATAGGTACCTTTGCATCATACTGGTAAGACTTTATTAATAATAATTGCAACATGCATAGTTTTAAGTACGCCTATATGTTATGAAACCCTCGCTCGATATACACCTAACAGTGACCTACATAAATATAATAACTAATAATTTGTAGTAAATTCGGGCCTTAGTGGTTGAGCGGGATAAGTCATAGCCGACTCGAACTCGTTGGAAAGCAGAGACTCTGGGTTCGATTCCCGGCATGGTAAATTTCGGGAACAAATTTTCTGTTATTTACTATGTCCTGGGTGTCTGAGACCTGTTTTATGGATGATACCCATAACAGAAGCGTATTTTTAACACGCTTTTATTAGCTTCACCTGTATGTATGTATGTTGTAACCGACCCCTTTGAGCTCGATTTTGTCCTACTTTGAACGATCAGATTTAATTCAAACTTTGCACACCTGTCAAAGGTCGATGACAATGCAATAATATAGTACCATGGAGCTGATCTGATGATGGAGTGGGAAGGTGGCCATAGGAACTCCTGTACTAAACAAGATAGACCCGTCGTGTTTGGGCTCGTTTTACTTGTCTTGGCTAGCACACTGCTGATACTTGATATGCAGGATCTCAAAACCTTGTATTTAAAACATTAAAAAAAATTCAACTAAAAAATGAAAAATAAATAATAGTTTAATATCTTAAAAAGCGCTTTGAATACACCCCACGCTTTTTTTTGAGACCTCATTCATTAGAAAACAAATTTATTAAGTTTTATTTTATGATTTTTAGTTGGATTTTTTTATGAAAGCGTGTTTTTTTAGTTTTTTTTAAACTATTAGTTTTTATTTATTTCTTTAAATCCAAGTAACCAGTGAAATATGTAGTTACTTTTGAAAAACATTGTTACGTTAGAGTTGGTTTTTGTTTTATGGTTATGTCCCATTTTTATCGAAATTGAAAAACAGAAGCGAACCCGTGTAATTGTGGCTTTAAGCTTTTCCGTTTGTTTTTCTGAAATAGAAGGAAAATGGAGCGCTGTAATAATTAAGGATAGTGCAGCCCGTATTAATCCTGAACTAGTCGCACGATCATTTAATTAGGTGCGGCGGATTTAACAGTTTGCGGGGATCAAATACGGATTAACCCTTGTAAGGAAAAAGCTTTGTTTGTTAGTCGACTTGTTTGTTTGTTACTACGTATCCTGCCTTTGTATTGGCTTGTTTTGTTTGACTTGGGAGACTAAGGCCTTTACTCCTCTGGATGGCTACCACCAGTGGTATAGAGTATGCCGCTATAACAACCGTGAGTTGCATTCCGGAATTAGTGTCCAGGTTCTTATCTTAAGAGAGCAGCAGCGCATTTGTAGCACCTTTGATGTTGCAAATGTCCATGGGCGATGATAACTGCTTTCCATGAGCTGAAATAGGGAAACATGGATCTAGAAGATGCTTATTTATACGCATTGTGCATTTTATACATGTTATTTACATATTTTATATATATTGTAATGTATTGGTTATTTTCTGAAACCCAATGTGTAAAAGTTAGTCATAAACTACTCGTGCGAAGCAGGAACGGGCTCCTCGTTCATTTTATATAGAAGTAGTAATTTCAAAAAAAGCTGACTGTGCCACTCAAGTACAAAGTGACGGATGGATATGACTTTTAGCTGGAGTACAGCAGACAGATGGCCCACCTGATGGAAGTGAGTGTAAGTTTTCTAAAACGGATACCAATCCCAAAGATAATCACAGATCAAAGTTTTAAATTTATTTTAGTTAAGTGTCAAAGTCGTTTTTAAATTAACACAAAGTAAAAATAAACCGCTCAACGATACACTTGACAGGGTGGAGAGTTCGGAATGGCTTTTGTTTCCACGAAGTCGTAATTTCGTCGTCAAATTAACAGACAGACAGACAAGCTGACGGGTGAACGTGTATGTTATGACGCGTAGCGGGTGTCGTCAGGTTCAAATCTGACATGTGTTATTGTTTTGTACGTAAAATTGAATGTGTTTTTGAATATTTAAATTGATATGAACTGTTTCGAAATACGTTGAAATTCGGACATAGCAGAGTAATGATTATGTTCATAGTTTTACCTCTGATATCTGATTTATGTTATTTTGTTGGCATTCGTTTATTTCTGTATCTATAATGTCGAGCCTTTACCTCCACTTTGTCGTAAGCGACATTTGGATCTATGTATATCTTAGTAGAAGTAGAAAGTAGAGTAAACGCGGTCGAGATGCGAGCACTGCGCAAAATCTGCGGAGTGACGCTCGCGGACCGCGTTCGTAATACTGAAGTAAGAAAGAGAGTTGGTCTGAAAGAGAGTGTCGGGTGAAGGTAAGGAAAGGAATGCTCCGGTGGTTCGGGCATTGGAACGAATGTATGATGAAAGAATGACTAATCAGATATACAACGCAAAAGTGGATGGATGCAGAAGTCGCGGAAGGCCACTACACACCTTCCATGATCAAATTGATCATGTGTTAGCAGAAGGTGATGTTAGGAGCCTTAAGAACAGACGAGCGTGCATGACAAGAGCTATGAATGTCAAAGAAGCAAGTGAGGTGTGTAAGAATGGGCCTGTGTGGCGCTCTGTTGTTCGTGACTACCCAGCAAGGGACCTGGCGTGAAGTTATGTATGTGTATATCTTTGGTTGTAAAAGGTATTTTATACGATTATTTGGTTTTAAGGTTTTCAGTTTTAGTCAGACTAGTGGTCGCCCATCGTCGAAATTCGACCGTAATAATTAATATCACAGACTATAAAGACTTCTATAATCACAGATTTCAAAAAGGTACACTGTTAATTTGACTCGAACCGTAAACAAAAGAGGATATAATTATGTGTATGTGTCAAATACATGGTAGTGTCTGAAATGTTTTTTAATTGATTAAAATGTATTTTATATGCATAATTTAAAAAATAGCATTCGTCGCTTCATCTGTATATAAACTATAAGTGTGCGAAATTTTCTACTCCTTCTTCCTCGCAATTTTCGTAAAAAGGGGTACAAAGTTTTTGCATCACGTATTAATATATAGATAACAAAATAGGCCTACAAAACAATAATCTTTTGCAATAATCAATATACTTACGTCGAAATGTCGCTTACAATAAAATTGCGGTAAAAGTACGATATTATAAAATACTATAGATACCTGTATATTTCAGCTATTCCAAAAAAACTATTTTTATAATTTTATTTTGTTTAATTTTTTCATGGTTGTTCGGGATTCTCTTAAAAACTACTGGGCTCTATTTCGATACGGCTTTCACAGCGCGACAGCAAGTACATGGACTTAAAATTTGCGCTACTTTTTATCTTAGGAATCCCGCGGGACTTTCAAGTTAAGCGCGGACGATGTCGCGGGCATGTCCTAGTTTAATTTATAATTAATCGAATCGTATTTATAAATTTAGAATTATTACAATTTTTTAGTATGACGTGTATGCGAATAAATATATATGGATGCAACGCAGCAATCTATGGCCGGGCGGCTGGTCGCAAGAGGTGAAAAAACAACCCACAGTCGTCTGGATGGCTACCACCCCTAGTCTAAAGCGTGCCGCCATAACAAGCTTGAGTTGCGTCCCGGCATCAGTGGCCAGGTTCCAGCCTTCCTTTACAGAGAGGCAGTACATTGTAAGAGAAATGTCCATAGGCGATTGTAACCGCTTTAAAAAAAACATTTTTTTACCAGGAAGGATTTATTTAGTAAACGATATTTGCTAAGATTGGTAAATTTAGCGAAAAAATGTCCCGGAAGAGGAATTCCACGTAGCATTACGAAAATCGCTTAGAAATCAGATTCCGTGGCATAATCCAATACTCTGAATTGGCTTCCAGCTGAACGCAGATTTTCTTTTGCTAAACGAAATATATAATACATCCTTCAGGATTTGTATCGAATTTTATAAGCGATTACCAATTATTTTTTAACAACCACTTTTATCATTTTCGACTCTATCTTGCGACAAATAAGAATCGTAACAACTGACTTTTTACGATGGTCTTTTAGCAGATTAGCAAAGTTAAATGTGTATATATCGTAACGAATTCTCAACCATATTACAATTGATTAAGGGTGATATGAATAGCAAAATGGACATGGTATTTAGTGGGGTGCCAGAAATATGGAGTTCGATGAATAGGAAATTAGATCGAGCAATGGCGACGCGATATTATAAATGGGATTTCCTTGGCAACAAAGTAAGTGATGTGTTTTTCCCTGTGTTTACCAAAGCCTTTGTTTTTAAAGATGAATAAACTGAGAGTTCCATAGTATTTATTGTTTTTAGATCAAACAAAGTATGTCTTTAACCAATATAAATGTGTTCAAATATCAAATACTAAATTAATTTCAGTTTTGCGAGTATTCAATAAATCACTATACTCGTACGTGGAACACTCAGAAAGTTTTTCAAAAAAAATAATATTCTATAGGTAAAGGTATATTTTTTAATTTATTGAGAACACCAACAAGTCTTGGACTGGTCTGCAACATATGTTTAAATTATTACATGACTTATTCGTCTAAGTGCAAACCTAATTATATTTTGTCACATCATGCTGAAAGAAACATATTTTTTTTATTAATATTCTTTTACGATATTCACCTTCACCTATTTATTAAATTTATTATTTATTTAAAATTCATTTTTAAATGAAATATTTTCAAAGAATCTCCAACAGCCTCTATGCAAAGTTTTATGCATCTCAACCAGTTTTAAAAACCTTTTTCAGTCCGCCGCAGACAACTTGTTTACAGCTTGCTCGAACGCTGACTGGCATCTTCCGACTAAGAAAATTGTATTCCTTCCAGCTGATTTTATTTTCGGGAATAAAAGAAGTCACACGGTGCTACATCAGGACGACCCACGAGTTGGACCGAAGTGCTGTCTAGAAAGTCCGTCATTTTGAGCTCGGTATGGGCGCGTTGTCGTGGTGGAGCAGTAGTCCGCGGAGCGTTCTGTTTGGCCGCTAGTTGCTCACAACAGCCCCAGCAGAGTAGTTCCTTGTATATTACCCATGACACAGGTGAAACTTACTCAATTTGGCGATACATAATATATTTGTCTGTCGATTACTATTATTATTCAGATAGTCTGAGAAAAATGGCTGCAAAATGTACAATCGGAAGCATATAACAACTTGCATTTTTGTCAAAATGTTTTCGAAATTGTACAAATCAAAAACTACAGCATTACACGCAACCGTTAATTAATAGTAGAATGATGACGTAACGTTGTTATCCAGCGGGACTGTGAGCCCTAGGCAAAAATAGTGGCTATACACTGGATATACTGGTATCCTAATCCATGTTACGGCATGGTCGTCAGATTTCGAGTGAGTGCAGTGTGAAATACGGCAATTACCTCAACAGCCCCGTGTCACACATCCTGCTAACTCTTCACGTATCTAGTGTTGTTACACTATGCTTAGGTATATATCGATATAAATATTCAAAAATTATTTTTAACTTGAATGTGTTTGACAGGTTTAATTCATTCATTTATCATTTAAGAGCATGCTCTTGTCGATGGAGCCTCTTCCAATATTATCTATTATGGGCCAGTTGTTTTATTTCTATGTAAGACACGACACCCACCTTTTTCTTTTATTTGATCCATAAATGCTCGACTTGGTCTTCCCTTCCCTCTCCTTGCTTCCACTTTGCCTTCGATTAACGTGCATAAGAAGGTGTCGTGTCTTAGCAAATGGCCAACATCTTCCCCTTCTTCCTCTAGAGTTTTTAATATTTACAGGTTTAATATTCTATGATTTTGAATTTTAACAGATTTCTTATTGCTAGCCATGACTCTACTACCGCTTACAAAGTAATTTATAATAGATAGATAACACTTTAGTGCATACCGAAATAAACAATTACAAAAATCTTCATATTTACAATACTTTTATGCAATACAGTAAGCTGCCTTAACGCTTAAAGTAATCTCTTACAAACAACTAAGTATGAATTTTAGCTAATCTGGCAATGTAGGTTTTACTTCATAATGCATAATCCCCCTATAATGGGAGGCCTGAGTCCAGCCGTGGGACATTTATGGCCTGATGTTATAATGCATAAAAGATTATGCATCCACTCTTTGTTTTTATTTTACATCAAGTGCAAGTAGTTACAATCCATCGTTTAAATAATTTTTAATTAACCATTCTATTTAAATAACCGTTAAGCACGAGTTAATGTAACTTGAAAAATAAATAAAAATTGAATAATATAAAACCTTCTTGTAATAAAACTAAAAAACTAAAAACTATAAAATAACTTATTTCTAAAGCTATTATTATTAATATATATTATCTAAAACATCTTAAAGTCGGTGCTTAGTAATTTTCAAAATATGGTAATTCTTATGTTTTACTTTGCACCGACTTCATGATGTTTTAGATAATATATATTAATAATAATAGCTTTAGAAATAAGTTATTTTATAGTTTTTAGTTTTTTAGTTTTTGAAGTCGGTTTTTTTTAAACGAAGATTTTATTTTTTATTTGTTACTTTTTTGTGTCTAGCCATGTATGGGTGGACCTACAAACAAAATAAAATATAAATTTTAGGGGACTAAATGGCAGCTATTCCGCGTCGACCAAAAAAGAATCACGTAAATCGAATCATTAATCTCAGAGTAATCGGTGTATTGCATATGGAACGAAAAAGATTTTTTTTTCAAAAAATGTTCATAAAATGAAAACTACTGGAACAAACTATATACAATTTTTAGGGGACCAATTGGAAAACTATTCCGCGTCGAATAAAAAAAGAATCATGTAAATCGGATCATAAATCACGGAGCAATCGGTGAAAATACATAAAAAAACAAAAAAAAAGATTCCGACGAATTGAGAACCTTCTCCTTTTTTTGAAATCGGTTAAAAACAGGCCTTTTCATTAATACTTCGTTCGGCGATATGGGCCAATTTTTAAATTTGTGATAATATACAATTTTATCTACGACATTCTTGACTTTTTGTTGTCTTGGATACGTGACGTGCCGGATACAATTTAATTTATTGGACGTTGATGTCATTAACGACGAAATGCGCAAAGGTTACTGCTTGAGTTGAAAATCGCGCCATTCTCAATGTCAATTGATATAGAGTCAACGCTCACTCTGTCCCACCTCTTAACAGCTTGTGAGCGCTGTGTGATCAAAAATAATGACGTCGTTAGTGACGTTTCCAACCACAACTACAACGACCGTGGTGCCATGTGGAACAGCAGACAGAGCATTTTAGGCGTTGTGAGATACTAAAGGAACGCGCTCAATGAGACTTGAGACCTAAAACGTACATAGAAGGTGCGTATAAAGTCGAGTATACATTGAATACAGACCTTATCAACAGCTGCGAATAATATTTAATAAGCAGAAAGAATATCGATAAATAGACGATAAACTACATCACTATTTCTAGTTAGCAGAGTGCGAAATCTCTCTCGCCGGTCTGAACTTGGCGTAAATCCGGACTCAGATCTCAAACACGACTGCAGGCTAATAACCCACATGTGTTCAGACTCTGGTGTTCTTGGTACATACGATTGTGCAGCCATCTTTAGACGAAAGCACACTTGATATTTATATACAGGTTGGACAGGTAACAAAGTTATTTTACTGAATAAAATAAGTAAATCAAATCTTATTTTTAGCAAGGTTATTGATTTTTGAGTATGAAAATATATGAATCCCTGAAATTCTAAGTAATGATTCTAAAGGCATAACAGTATATAACAAAATTAAACAACTACAATTGTTTTACTAAAGATTCTAGTGAACAGTGAAAATTTTGCAACGGAATAAATTTTTCGACCTGGCCACTTTTAACCTCTCCCAAGAAAATTCCAGTGGGATTCTCAGGATATGAAGTACCGCAGATTTTAAGTCCGGGAATTTATCATTGATTAGCTGAAACCGCATCGAAATCAGCCCAGTAGTTTTTACGTGAGTCTCGAACGAAGAGACAAACACTAAACATGTAACAATCAAAAACTACACTTTTATAATATTATAGATAGATTTTAGGTGATATGTATTTAGATATTAATTACATATTATGTATATCGCATTTATATCGAAATCAAGGATAATGATTACAATATAAATATAATATCGTAATTATTGAAAAAAAAATCAAGCGTTGTGGGTGGCAGTTCTTGATTTTTTATTTAATGCGTTATTTAAGATGTGACTGTGGTTGACGGCGCGCGCAATGAATAGAGAGAGAGAAAAGGGCAAAACAAAATGGCCGCAGTAAGTTTCGCGCTCGCAGCCCCAAACCGTGCTCTATAAATGCGTGTTAGAATCGTATTATTATGTAAAGTAACATATGACGAAGTCGTCAATAACCGATAGAATATCATAATGTAGTAATCGAATCGTATAACGATGTCAACGTAGAAGCATTTATATCAACCAACGATATCTAAAATGAGTAACCGAATTAGAAGTTATACGGATGCGAATTGGTTACGACGAAGTGAAGTGCGCCAAGTATAAAGGATGGTCGCTGCAGACGCACTACGGGATCTATATACCTGTTCGGCAGAGGCTATCTCAACAAGTCTACCTAGTCTGCAAACGATTTCAGCTAGTCTACACGATAGTCTTCGTCATTGTTGAACAGAGCGAAGCTTGTGGCAGAGCCATATATATTTGACGATAATTATGTTCGATAATGCGTTTCTTTAGGCAATTGATGTCGACTACAAGCGTGGAAAACTTGATAGTCTTAATATTTTTTTTATTGTTATTTTTTTATTTTTTATTTTTTTAATGTTTCAGATATTTTATTCTTTCTGCTAAACTGCTTTCGCTAGCATCCCTCATTTTAGCACAATAATTAGGAAAATACAATTTCATCGCTCACAAACTTCATTAATCAGTCTATTATACAAGCTGAACTTTTTAACTGGGTCTTTTTGACCAAATCCTAAACTTTTGAGATATAGGTAATAATTTCCCAAGAAGTCTTGGAGCCGATTTTGATGAAACTAAAACAGTATTATAACATTTTTGACAAGCCAGAGTATGGTTAGGAAATGAAATAACAGAATTAGATTAAAATAAATAAATATTTATAGTGTATTATTAAACCACATAATGATAGCTTTTTTTAAGGATAAATTTCTTTGATGTCGTGATAAAAAAAAAACATTTATTGATTTGTTTCGTTGATTCTGCTTTCAATAATTGCGGATTTAAATTAAAACTTTTAGGCATCGAGTTGATCGTTTATGTATATAAAAGTGCCACTTACAAAACAATGACAAACAGAATATATAATGTCACAAAATAACATTATATAATTTAATTAATTAAATTAATATAACATTTTTTTAAGTCTGTGGCCCTGACAGTCGATGTTTTGGCTATATTCGTCTATACCACGGAAATAACATCAGTTATAGCCAGAAGTGTTGATATCTATACAGATAAATAGAATTGCAGTGTCTGTGTAACTTATAACATTATAAAATGCTAAACATGCCGTGTCTGTACATTGAAGCTATTTAAAAAAACAACTGGAATGGACTATGTAATCGACGGTGAGAACAGGATGTAATTTTTTTGTAGATTTTAGTGTAGTTTTATATTCGGGATTCACGTAAAAACTACTGCACCGATTGCGATACAGTTTTCTCTGATGGACAGCAAATTCTTAGACTTAAAATCTGGCCTACTTTTTCTTTTGAGAATTTTTCTGGCAATGATTTGAAATGGCCAGTTTAAAAAAATCGAATTCCAATTTGATTTTTTCACTGATCAATAACAAATTGTATGTACATATGTAATGACATTTTATCCCGAGAATCCCACGAAAATTTTACCGGGAGTGGTTTGTATTTGTTCGGGTGCATAAAAATTAGCTTATTCCGGCAAAGTTTTAACTAACTTTTTAATTAACTTTTACATACTATTTAAAATGATTTGGTGCTTTGTTTCCCTGTAATCCCGCGGGAATTTCAAGTGAAGCGTGGATGAAATCGCGGGAAAATCCTATAATGTTAAAATAAAAATGTGTTTTTTTTTGTCTCTCTGGGTGTTCCGGCTAATATCTGAAACGGCTGGACTGATTTTCATGGAACTTTCATCAGCAGATAGTTGATCTTATAAGGAACAACTTACACTTTTTAAAATTAGGGTTCCGCGAAAATAAAATGTCATTGGACGAAGTTGCGGGCACAACTAGTTTATAATATGATGGCATAGATAAATAGATTATACATAGTGAACTCCTAAAATACTTATGTTTTAGGACAGGAACACTACGACATCGACCTTCGAGTATCCCCCGGATACAATACAATCAAAAGTCGATACCTTCATTGTAACCAAGGTTATCCCCTTCGAAGACCCCATTTCCCCTGGGAGAGGGATTCAATCAGCTACTCACTCAATTAGCAGTGTGATTGACGTCATTTCCGCAGCCGGTAAATGTACAATAAAAGCTCTTTTTCATTTCTTTTATTCTGAAAGTACGCTTGAATTTGGTTACTCACAGGGATGAAAACAGCACTTTTCGTCTCTGGGAAACGATTCTCCCTCTGTCAAAAAATTTAAAAAACAAGGCGACACATGCGACTCATGTCTCAACTTTTTTATAGCCACTGTTAAATCGCGGCATATCTTGTAAGTAATATAAATTATTGTTACAAGTGCGGGACTCGAATTAAAATGCCGTTGGAATTACTATAGAATTTATATTTATTTATTTATAACTATACAAACATGTATGACACAGGTCCAAATATAACTGGACGCAACCAGTACAAACTGCACGATTCGATAACACGCGCGAAGTCCGTCACTATAAAGCTTGTTGAATGTACACACGTCTTCCTAGTATCGTAGTCTTCGCTTGACTGCCGATCTTTCCATGGGGCCATTGCTTCACCGATACAATAATATGGCAGCCAGCCCGCATAGATCGGATTTCTTAGAATCATTTCGACACACCCGCCTAATGACTGCCATAAAACAAGTACAATAACAATAGAATGTTTTTCTTAATTTTAAACACAAAGTAAACAAAAAAATGCGGGATGCTTATAAATTATTATTTAACTAGCTTCTGCCTGCGACTTCGTTCGCGTGGAATAGTTAAAGCAAAAGTAAGTTAAAAAGAAACTCGCGATTTTGAAACATTGTTCATTGGTACTCCGCTCCTATTGCTCTTAGCGTGATGGATTATAGCCTATAACCTTCCTCGATAAATTGTCTATCTATCTAACAGTGAAAAAAACAACACATCAGATCAGATCTTGAGAATAGCGAGTTCAAGCCAACAAACAAAGACACAAACTTATCAGCTTTATATATTACTAGCTGTCCCGGCAGACGACGTCCTGCCCGGTAAAAATAAAAAAAAAATATTTAGGGGTGGACTACCCCTAACATTTAGGGGGATGAAAAATAGATGTCGGCCGATTCTCATAGATACCGGATAAGCACAAAAAATTTCATCAAAATCGGTCGAGCCGTTTCGGAGGAGTATGGCAACGAAAACTGTGACACGAGAATTTTATATATTAGATATATATAAGATAAAAACTCTCACCGACACCACACCCTGTCAAAGTATCCGCTTATTTTATGCGACGTTGCAGAGAAATTACTTTTAGTCAGTTATATGCTGTTTAAGTAATTAAAGTTTTTTAACTATCCCACGGGAATTATTTAATTTTTCGGGATCAAAAGTATCCTATATGTTGACCAGGTAAATAAGCTATCACCATACAAAATTTCATGTAAATAGATCCAGTAGTTTCGGAGATTAGCCGGTACAAACAGACAAACAAAAAAAAACTATATTAGTTCTAATTCACTTCTTACATCCCCCTGACTCAGTTTTTAACATTTTTTTTCCTTGTACAGAGATTTGACCTCTACAATTTTATTATAATTATAAGAGTATAGATTTACACAAATTTGAGCTAAATAATTACTATCATCTGTAACAAAAAATACTAGCTGGTAGAATGCCACAGAAAACGAATTTACTTAACGTTTCATAATATGACGTATAAATGAGTTCATCAGACTTAGATATGGATTTAACGCCTAATTTCTTTAGAGAAGTAGTTGTTTGTTAAACTAAATAGTTTTTATTTACTTTCCTCATATTCGAAATGAAATGCAGAGTGTTAACTTCGGGTAAAAGGTCTATTTAGGCACTCGATATGTGAACGCCCTCGTTACGCTCGTGCGACAAATTATCATAGATCATTGTCACCTCTCGTGTAGCAATCTACTATTAGTACGTAGCCTTACTCATTTTGGAAAAAGTGTCTAGAAAAAGTGTCTAAAAAGTTTTATTTAGCCTACTGCTACCTTGTTCATTTTAATAAATAAAAATATGATTGTTTACTCTATGGGACCCGGATTTAATTTAAAAACTCCTTGTGGAGTGTGTGTCCCACTCGGGGACTACCGCGGTAAAGCTATTGCATAACATTTTAATCAGGTATGCAATATAATATTATTTATGCAGTTGTTTTTTTTTTTTTATGCAGGAGATCACAGACAGGCAGACGGCCCACTTGATGGACAGCGGTTACCATCGCCTATGGACATTTGCAACACCAAGGTGCTACGAATGCGCTGCTGCTTCTTAGGACCTGGAATGTCACTAATGCCGGAACACAACACAAGGTTGTTATGGCGACATACTCTAGACCAGTGGTCGCATCATCGGCAAATGCCTACCATGGCTATGGTTTTTAAGCTATCACCATTTTCGTGTGAAAATGATTGATAGCTTAGCGCAGATGGGTGATGGGTGGTGAGTGGTGGATGGTGTTAGGTTTAATTTTCGTTACGGAATTTCTTGATTCGGTCGCCGCGCTCAAAGCCCGCGATAAAAGCTATGCAATAGCTTAAAAATAAAATTAAATCATGAAAATGAACAAGTTGGCGGTAGGCCACATAAAACTTTAAGAATACTCATAGACGCTTGATATTTTTGTCTTCCATCCATCTTTCAATTTGATTTCAGCTAATATATTTGGGTTAAACAATTTACCTCTTAACACTTTAAATAAGTAGGAGACAAATGCGAACCTTCGTCTGTCGTATTCTTATTCATATTGAGTAAGAGTAAGTTTGTAGGCTTCTTTATGGTAAGTACTTAAATACGCCTACCGACTTATTCTGAGACAATATGAATAAGACGCTTAATCTGTATGTTTATTTCTGTATTAGTGTGTAGTAAAGATATCTGTGTAACTAGACTGAATTTTTTTGAAAATTCTTTCAGAAACAACTTAAGGCCCAAAATCGAAAAATGAATAGGGCCCAACACTTTGCCCGATTGGCCTTTACAACCCAACAATCAATTCAGCAGATTTTTACACGACTTTTCCCCTAAGAGCCTTGTTTTGTCCGGGAAAAAACTTCCCTGGAGTGAAAATATCCGGGTCAATTGAACCGGGCGTACCGGGTAAATAAATTAACCGCTATCGGATATCCGGGTTTACGTCCTTACGGAAATAGCGTTACGACTGTATGGTAAAAGGGGTTGAAGTAATGTGTTTTAGCCCAAAGGTGATGTAAATCTCATGACTTGAAAGATCAGAATGAAAGGAGGATCTTAGATTTTATTCAATCCAATACTCTGCGGGTCACGTATATGTGTAGTAGCATTTGCTCCAAGTATTACCTATTAAAAAAATAAAATTATTTTCTAAACATTCAATTTTTTTGAGAAAAAGGCATAACTGTAACTTCTCAGTGTAGCTACCTTAGTTTTAAGGGCGCGTTCCCACTTTGTCGTGACGACAGATAATCGTGTAGTTTTAAGTTTCGTGTTTAAATGGAGGTGGTCACATATAGAACGACACGATTTACTGTCGTCTACAACATTTTTTGCAGTGATGACAGATTGTCTCATGACGTTCCAACTGTCATCAGTGGGAACGGCTAGCACGACAGTCGTAAAACGATAAAAAAATCGTTACGACTAAATCGTGACGGCAAATCTGTCGTAGCCACGTTTACACGTGTTTTCCCTTCCCTCTCGCGACTGTACATTTGTAGCTTGCTAATGATGTGTAAACGACAAAGCGAATGCCGTGAAACGATAAAACGTCGTCGCGATCCAATGGGAACAGCTAGATAGTCGCTAAACTATAAAAAAATTGACGACAAACAATCGTTATAATGGGAACAGCTAGAGACGACAGTCGTCCAACGATAAATTAACCGTTACGTCATAGTGGGAACGCGCTCTAACGGTTTTAAGCGCGGCATTTTATTTGATTTTGGTTATTCCAACAATACTCGTTGACATTTGTAAAGGTGAAAAGTCTACCGTGTTATACCAACCAATAAATAAATTACCGCGCTAAAAACCGTTAAACCGTAGTTTTATTATATCTATCTCTTTTTCTTTCATCTCTTTTCAAATCGTAACGATTCTAAAGTTTTACTTCAAAGATCTAATTGAAGCCTTTTCTTTTTGCACGTACGTAGAGATATCTGATTAAACGTCTAAACCCCTAAAGCAATTTGTATCAATTGTAACCAACAAAAACTAGTAGAACGTAACGAATAAAGAAATAAAGCCGCCCACCAAGTTTCGATCCTTAGGGATATCGCACACGGGCGTGATTGAATTAGTTTCTTCAACTTTGGTTAGGTATAGGTGATGCTGATTCTGTAGGAAATTTTATTGTTTTTACTATGTTTTTCTTATATTTCACATGGGAATTCTTTTATGTTGGAAGATTTCCTTTTATTATTTACCTTCGTATTATCAGAAATTAGGTTTGTTTTTATTGCACCGAATATAGGTTTAAAGCCTGCCTGATTGAAAGTGGTTCGTGTTCTATAGACATTTGCAACACCAGAGGCATTACTACTGGTTTCTAATGTATTGGGGGCCTCGAAGGAATTCTATGATACATTCTTTGAAAACCCTCATATCGTAATGCTGCAGGAAAACCTCAGCTCATTCTACGACTATTCCCCACGGTGCAAAAGTAACACTGTAGAGAACCATGGTATATGTGAACGAAGCAGCTGAAAGAAGTGGGGATGAACACTCGAACCGATTGCGAGCGACGTGGGAGTAGAGAGAAGAGGAAGGCATCGTTCTGTATTTAAACGGAACGGAGAAAGAATGAAATTTCCTGCGGCCAGGCGGCCTGTGATAAGAGACGACAAAACAACCCACAGCCAATTGGTAGGGTATTTACCTGTCTGGGTGGCTACCTCCCTGGTTTAGAGTATGCCGCCATAACAACCTTGAGTTGTGTTCCAGCATTAAGCAGCGCATTTGTAGCAGCTTTAGTGTTGAAAGTATCTATAGGTGATTTAATCATTTCATTCATATGTAGGCTCAATTTTGAACGCGATAAACCCTTCCTAGAATGTCTTTCAGCATTTATTCATGCAAATTTCTTTATTTAACATTATATTAGTTCAAAATACTTTAAAAATATTTATAAATATATTGTTCGTGTATGTAAATGGTTCGAGTTTGTACATTGCGATTAAAATTTGAAAAAATCAGGTGGAATAATGCGGAGCGGCAGATTCCAAAATGCAATTTCTAGGATTTCCTCCAGTCTATCTGTTTGAGTATCACTTAAAAACTACTTAACGGATTTAAGTGGAACTCGATACAGTGTTAGCTTATTTCCCGGGTTGTAACTTAGAATACCCTTCATACCAATAAATGTTGTCGTTTCTATGAAATAAACGGATTTGCAAAACAGATGGCGATGTAATCGCGTTTTTTCAATTCACTAACAACAACATCTCATTCATTGTACAGATTGGCTGCGACTCGCCTGTTTCGCTTCGCAGTTGTGTAGACATGTAGACTACTTAGTAGGACTTAGTACCTATCTTTGTTATTCTAATAAACTTAGCTACAAGAAACAGTATCGGTTTAGGTAAGACACCTAATTAAATTTACATATACCTAAAATAGAGCTACCTAGTCTAGTCAGCTATATACATACAAGTCTGTATAAATCGCGTTGGCTTTCCATCAGAAGATGTCAACCAGCATTACTCCTTCGGGTAATAAAGAAATGTGCTCAGAACCCTTCCCACACCGCTGGGACTTGGCCCACATACCCCCATCTTCACAGCCCAATCGTTCAGTCTTCTCAGGTTAAATAGAACATGAACACTGTCATTGGCATTCGAGTCACAGCCTCCTCGTGACCCGAATTACGCTGGACCGCTTCATCCAGATGTCGTGTTTCCATTCGCATTCCGATAATGTGTTGTCGGAGGGGATCGAGTAACTTCATGAATGTGCTGGAAGTTTTACACAATACGTTAGTAATGACATCCCTATTTGTTACAGTTGACGCACAGTAGACCTAACGTCATCCCTCCTTATGTAGAAGAGGCCATATGGGCCACCTAAGAACTATTACGTGTGTCTTTACTTTCTGAGGTCCTGATACGGGCTCGAGATGGTGGAATACAGAGGTCTGAACAGGCCTTCCGAATTCTAACAGTACCTTATCGTGTCCTCGAGTGGTAGGGGTGGTCTATGGCGGATTACTACTAGTTAAATAAAAGTGACTTAACGAAAACCTGAAGAAGTTTTTGAAGTGTTAATTCTGTTCCTCGGTACTTTCGTACACAAGAACATAATTATGATTTGTTTCTTAATTATTATCAAAGGCTCCCTAAAGAGAGCAGCAGCGCATTCGTAGCACCTTTGGTGTTGCAAATGTCCATAGGCGATGGTAACCGCTGTCCATCAAGTGGGCCGTCTGCCTGTCTGCTGATCTCCTGCAATAAAAAAAAAAAAAAAAAAAAAATTAGGGATTATTTATATAT
The DNA here is from genome assembly GCA_012273795.1 of Dendrolimus punctatus. Taxonomy (NCBI): domain Eukaryota; kingdom Metazoa; phylum Arthropoda; class Insecta; order Lepidoptera; family Lasiocampidae; genus Dendrolimus; species Dendrolimus punctatus. The sequence goes on along the minus strand of CM022534.1, from coordinate 1,896,756 downwards.
TATTTAACTATATGTTATCATTTGAAAACACAATGTAATATTTAAATACTGAAAATTATTCTTTTTTTCCACATTAAATTAATTCTTGTTATTACGCTTAGTAGGTGCAAAGTACCAGTACGCTTAAATAACCATTTCGGTACATAAACAAAATATTGGTTAAGTAAAGAAAGATTGAGTGTTGTCTTTTTTACTGTTTGAGTAAAAGTCGTGAGTATAATTCTTCTACAGTAAATTGATGGTCACGAGTATTGTGTGAAGATAGTGGACACGCACCTTTCCGAAATACATCTCGTGCCTCTTGTTTTTCACGACGCTCTTGTTTTTATATCGAATTTCTTGAGGCGCTTACGGTTTTACGATTTCGTGGATTAACGGGGTTAGGCTGGCATAAGGATAATATTATTGCGCTTTTTGTTTTAGCCACTGATATAACTGTTATGATGGAAATTGTGGAATTATCCCGTAATTGCAACATCATATTATTACGAGCTACACAGGACTCGAATTAAAATGCCATTGGAATTACAATAGAGTTTATTAGAACTATACAAACACGTATAAAACAGGTACAAATGTAACTGGATACAACCAGTACACACTGCACGATTCTATAACCTGCGCAAAGTCCGTCACTGTATCGCTCATCGAATGTACGTCTTGCTCGTATCGTAATCCTCGCTTGACTGCCCCACCCCTCCGTTCGGGCATTGTTTTCTACAGTACAAAAAATCGACCGCGTGCACCAACAAACTGTAATTTGCACACCTGGCTAATAATTCCTGCGAAAGGCCAAGCAACTCAAAAACAATAACAATAGGCTATTGTCTAATTGAAAATTTTAAATACGAAGTAAACAAAAGAACTACGAATGCGGGAAGGGCAATAAACCAGGTGCGCGTTTCTTTGGCGGTATGTAACAATATATTAACCCTCAATGGGTACATACATAGCTTTACATTCACACTACTTCTCATTACCCCAAGGTACGTTTCGAATTTCTATACGTACTTAGTTCCCAAAATTTACCCCACAGAATAAATACACCAGCACACACATCCTGTTTTTATATTAACTCTCTCACCATCCAAGCTGTACGTCAAATAGCTATTAGCTGGTTTTTTAGCCGGCTAACGAATTATTAGCCAGGTAGCTTTCAGAATTTCGGAAAGATAACTACCGCTACGAAATCGCATTGGTGCAGCGCAAATGTTATGTTTTCGTTTTGTGTTTGTTTAGTCCATTTTTTTGATTGAAACAAAATATTTTATTTTTAACATGGCGTGATAGTTTCTTATTAAATATCACTTCAAACGTGTCTGACCGTCACATATGCATATGCATACGCCGGAACACTCAATGTCGTTATAGCGTGCCTTAGACCAGAAGTGGTAGCCATTCAAACTGGCAAATGTATGTAATGCAACGTATCAAAGGATAAATAATGAAGTACAGAAAGAAAGAAATGAAGTGGAACACTTACGAGCTAATAGATGGCGCTGTGCAATAATTGATGTCACAAACGTTAACCGAAACATACAAAGAATTATATACAAATTTTCAACCATAATAGACAGAACTAGACCTGCGAGGTAGCGATGCGCAAACTAAATCACCAATGAGATCAGTGATCTACAATCTTTTCCATAAAGATGCAATCACTCTTTAATCTTTAACTCTTTAATCTTTGTTCGAATGATATTTTTCGTTGACGTTTAAGCTTTCATACGCACAGAGTTTAATTTACTGTGTATCATCATATCATTGTATTTCTTAGAGTGCGCACATGCGCATCTAGATCTCTCTCTCTTTTCATTCAATATCGTTATTATTTCTCATACTACATTAGTATTGATTTTTAGTTTTCATTTCATGTGACTAAATCATCTTACGTAGTGATTAAGATTATTTTCAACAAATTTAAGATGATTTGAATTTGAAGATTATACATCTTTGAACATCACTCTGAGTTACACATCTTTACTGCGAGGAACGAAACCCTCGCTGGAAGATCTTCTTTGAGACGGAGGAGGACTCCATCTTACTCCTCCATCCCCTCTACCACCCCGAAAGGAGCACTACCTACAGAAAGAAAGAATTTGTTTGCTAGGAAAGCGACAATAGAAGGATGTAGAAATAATTAACACATTCTATGGTTAAATTTTATATATTGTACGCCACATTTCCTACAAATGAGTTTCAGATTAATGATTAGTCCCGGCAGGTGGCGCTGCAATCGGGTACCAGGATTTTGACGAAATATTTTTGTGTGTGTACGGGGTGATTTAGATTCAAACTTGTACCAGGTAGGTGGCCAAGCTGAACTACGCTTAAACTGTGGGGTCCCATTTGGATGATTTTTTATGTTTGTTTAAGTGGATACAAGACTAGTTTAGAACAACAATTGGTGTTTGAGTGGGTCTCAGAATGCTCTAGATTCACAATTGAACCAGGTAAGTTGCGCTGCAGTTGGGTTCAGATGTAGGTGAAATTATTTTTGTGTGTGATCAGTGGGGGTGGGATGGTTAGATTCATGATGGGACTCGTGGGTAGCGCTGCCAAACCCCTTAATGGTGGCACCAATTTTGATGAAATTTTTTGTGATTATTCAACAATTTGCGAATGGCTTAAACTAAGAATTGGTCCGGTAAATGGCCCTGCAATTGGGTACTTTTTAAGGGCAGGACAACATCTGCCGGGTATAGCTAGTATTTAAATAAATTACGATTTTAAAAATATATAGCATATTTTAAGAATTAATACGTCGCAATTTCAGGAAATAAGATTTGCACTCAGCTTAGTGCTGTGCTGGCATAATATCCGTCACAACGCAAATTTTCAGTAGAAACCTTCCTTTTGGCGTGACACTAAAACGATCTAATGTTTTGTTAACGTGATTTAACTCAATATAAAATTAAAAAGTATTTACCTCTGTATCTTGCAAATCATATATTATTATAAATATGAACATATTATGTTACCTTAGTCATTGTAAAAAAATGTTTAAAATTCAAATTTCAGCGCTTTGAGTAGCGTAAGTTAACCAAAGTTTGAGCTTGTTTTAACTTAAGAAGTATAGCGATAACTTATGACCCGGATTAAGTTATAAAGACTTAGCGGTTATCTGTTTGATTATTCTATTGTTCTCCATGTATTCTTTGTTTTTTATTGCGAAGTTGGCAAACAGGCAGTCAGCTTAACTCATGGAAAGTGGGGACCTAATACCTACCTCTACTATAGACCAACTAAAACACCAACACTAACAACAACACTAACGTCAACACCAGGGATGAAGCTAACGCGTTGCCAAGCTTTAGGACGAATAATGGGATCAGAGAGGAGAAATGGAATGGACGAGATGGGATAAGGAAAATGGGACTACAATCCTTTTGATAGTCTCTTTTGACTTGGGCAGCAGTTATAAAGACAATACAAAATTTAATTAAAGTTCAGTCTGGGTAGTTTATTGGTTCTTCAACAAGGCTTTGTTCTGTATTATCAATCGTCTGCTAGAGAACTCTACAGTATTATGGCGTTCTTATTATTTTCTTCTGTTCGAACATGACTATAGAATGATAATTGCCCAAAAGAATATACCTATGAAAATCTCCTAAATCCGACATGACTCAAAAATTAAAAATGTTTGAGACTACATTTTTTATCTGTGTTTATAATACTTTTTATTATTTAAGGTTTTTTAATTTACTTTATGGTGTAGTGTAATCCTGTAGGTAGACATAATTTTATTGAATTGTATGTTGTAAATGTGTAAATGAAGTAAGTTAAGAAGAATGATGTAAAAATATTTTTAAGCTTTTAGTGATTTGTTTTACAAAAATATGACTTAAATAATACTGAAAAACTCTATATAGTTGAATTTGTATGTAATGTATGGAAAATGACCCTTTGCCTTGGTTTACCGTTTGACATTCCTTTGCAAAATCGATCCTGGCAAGCTACATGATTTGGTATAATAATACAGGTGTGTTTATTTTCTCAAAATCAGCCGAGTCGATTCCGGAAAAGGTAATTGATTTTAAGTAATTTTGGAATCGGTCTCGAGACTCCTTTGAGTATTTTGCGCTATTTCGAGCAGTTTAAGATTGGGTGTGCGTGTATGTATTAAAAGACTAATGAAAGTTGATGAATCGAAAAGAGTTCGTCAGAATTGAAGAAGGGGGAGATTCTGTCTACCTCAATATGAAACAGGCCACACGATATGTATGTATGTATTATTTTCTTTACTTACCTATAGTGATTCAATAAAGAAGCGCAACTGTGCTTCCATCGTCTTTGCCTACCCCAATGGGAAATAGGCGTGACAATATATATGTCTATGAATATGTAAGTATGTGTGTATGTATAGGTTTTGTAACAATTTGTGAACTTCGTCTTTGATGTCGAACAGACGTCGCCACGTATCTTGAACGAATTTCAGAAACAAAACCGTCGGTGGAAATGAAAAGTATTTTCAAAGTGAATTGGAAAGGAACATCTGTTGCAGACAACGTGATTCAACTCGAAAATTCTTTGGCAAATTTATTTCTAAGGGCAAATTTATTCTGTCCCTTTAGGAGTGAATTACAAGGAATATTGTCGCTGGAAAAGTTCTGGTCTCAGAACAAATTGGTTATTTGCGGGCAAATGTGGGTCGACAATTTTAACAATGTTTATATGTTAGTACTTTCTTGTTGGACTATATGAATTTTGGATTTTTATTTTAAATCATTACATATTTTTAAGTGGTTCTTACGCTGCGTAGAATTTACCATTGCATTGGTTAGCATTGTTTGAAGATGAAAGACTTCGAGCAGTGCGTCCTACCCATCATGACACACGGTGCCGATACATGAACACTGGCAGTGGGACTGGTCCACAGATTCAAACTCGCTCAGCGGGCTATGCAGCGAGTTATAGATATATGGATAAAATAAAAAATGAGGACATCCTTCATCAATTCTATTGTAAGTGTTATGGATGAAACTTCTCTAAGCGCACTTATTTGAGTTTATATATCTATTGATTTAATATCTTTTTGTTAGAGTTATTCCATCTTCATCCCACGAAATCTCATCCCACATACGAAAATCTTGAATCATCCCAACCGTATTTCTTCACGACCTTCTAAAGTGGATCTTTAGACACTTGTGGCACCGTCGTTTAATCCAGTAAATTGTTATTTCGTTTAAATGTCGTGCTATTGTAATAATCGAATTTTCGTTAGTATTTGTTAAATTAGCGACAGTTTTCGTTCCGGTTAGATTAGTATATTTTTGGCGCGCGAGCCAATGAGGGTAGAGAATTGCGGCGAGTGACTCGTCGCGCCCGTCGTGTACGAACAGATACGACAAGATTCGTTCGTTGAATTCGCATCAAAAGAGACTCATTTCGATTTTGTGAAAATATTCGCAACCTTCGCCATCCAATGTGTCAGTGCTGGATCCTTGTCGCGAAAGCTGTGAAAACTATTCGTTTTGAACTAAAATTGTGTTCAATAAGGAAGCAGTCGGCGCCGACCATTGCTTTTCAAACCTGCTCTTCGCAAGGTGAGTTCGTTGTAAGTTTTGCGCTCATTGGTCAATTCACCGTTTGCACATAAAATTCGCAGATATACAATCTGCTTAACCGGAATCCCGACATTGGGGATTGTACAACCTATTTTTCAATTTTTTTTGAGTACACGATAATTTACGACAATTATTAAATTTTCTTGTCTCAACCCAAATGTTATTCTGTACTCATCATGTAACGGTACTCTTATAAAACTTAGTTGGCATCGCCTTTGTTAACAGACCTTTCAAGAAAATAAATTTGAGACGTCTCACTGAAGCAGTTCATTTTAGAAGGCAATTTACGAACATCTTTGCTTTTGTAGCAAAGAACCCTTTGAGACGCTGTAGCCTGTATCGACGGAGTACAAAGTCTCGCAGCTAAGTGAAATAGTTAAAGTTATTGCATCGATGCAGCACTTGAAAGAGTTTTGGTCTGTACTTTAAAATTTGTCAGAAAGATATTCTATTGCGGAAGTCATTTCTACAGGAAAAAGTAGTTTGGGATAATATGAATGCCTGATTAACGGGTATGAAATGCAGCTGCTCCTCTGCTCCCGAGTCCACTTCACTTCAGTTGTCATATTTATAGTATTTTATTCGATGTGTATGTATTTTATATATGTTTATTATATTTTACAGTGTTATGGGTGTGGTATATTTTTTTTAATGTTTTTTTATCTATACTTAATATTATAAAGAGGTAAAGTTTGTGAGTTTGTGACGTTGTAGGGGGTAATCTTTGGATTTATTAAACGAATTTTGAAAATTCTTTTAGCAGTGTAAAACTACATTGAGTGACATAGGGTATGTATATATATATATATATATATATATATATTAGGTATGGTATAGGTATGGTCGTTAATAATTATATTTCTTGCGACGCCCCCTAAAAAGCTTCCTTTAAATGAAAAAACACTGGGATTTTTTTATAATTTTTTCAAGTCAAGACAACACGTTCCTCAAGACGATTCAAGTTAATTTTTGGGTAATATCATGTTTTTTCAGGAAACTTCTTCATACTTAGAAGTAATAAGAATAAAAATAAATAAGATTGGAAAAATTTTAACAATGAAATACCTTCCGTATTATCATTCTCAGTGATGAATTTCAAATTATAGAGAAAAAGTTTAAAATTCTTCGTGATTCAAGCTTATCTTTCAATTTTTCTTATATTTTTAATTTTAACTTGAATCGTCTTGAGGCACGTGATGTCTTGACTTGAACAAAATTATTAAAAAAAAATCCCAGTGTTTTTTCATTAAAAGGAAGCTTTTTAGGGGGCGTCGTAAGAAATTTAATTTTTAACGAACACCCTTATATATATATATATATATATATATATATATATATATATATATTTATCTATCTGATTGTGATTATTAATTTTTATCTGATGCCCAGTGAAGTGGGCACGAGTCAGCTAGTTTTACAACTTTACAATGTGTGTATCCATATATAAAGTACTCTGTGATTTTATCAATGACATATCAGTGTATGTGTGACATTCTTGCGAAAAGAGACGGCACCGTCAAACTTGAAGTGAGAATTTATATATATTAGAAAGAAGGTTTGAAAGTCTTTGACATTAATTATTATGTTTGAATTTCGAGCACGTGCGACCACTAGTTTGTTACTATTGTCCGTAAACTCCTGCATCGAACAGAATGTCCGTGTTATAAATTTTCGACTCGTATATGACTTTCCATCGAGTATAATTACAATGGTAATTTAAACATGTCCGCATTAAATGCAATAAAATTTTGAAAATGGACACAGGGAGTATTACTGTTAGTGATATTAATTAATTCTATTAGAAGCTAAAACCAATCTTTTCAAAAATAATGGAAATCAACAACAATTATATTTCAGCTGCAATTCTTGAAAAGCATACTTTGTGTTACTAATGGAAATATAACAATATGATTAAAGTAGACAAGCGAAACTACAGGCAGCCGTCAGCTTAATTTTCCAGCAGCGAAGCTATCATTTTCAGTAACAACCTCTTTAACAATACACTTATAGCCATCCTTATTTTATACTCTCTAAGGTTCATAATTTAATACTTTCAAATGTGCTGTAAAGTTGTTAAAACCCATTCTTTGTTAAGCAGTAACTCGTGAAAGTAAGTGACGTATGTAGCTCACGAAAGACAGCCATTTTTAATAACGGCTTGTGAGAAACAAAGGTAATGTTTTTTGAGACTTCTTTTTCTATATGTTCTATATGTTAAGAAAAATATCACGAATTTTCCCAGATTAGGTGATATACATTGTAAAAATACTAGGCACAAAAATAAATTAGAAACTCCCACGTGTAGGCTCCATTAAGTTTATAGTAGTTTCGTGGGGCAAAGTGTAATGCTCTTTAACAAAATCCCAGTAAATGTTCAAGAACTGTCAGTAAATAAGTTTTAAAAATTAGTAAAGCAACATTTGTGCAAGAAGGCTTATTATACAACGAAAGAATTTTTAGACGACTGCACCGAATGGGAATAATGCGATCGCTACCAAGCTTTTTCAATAATCATTCATAAAAATTACTTCGTAAAACATTGTATTATTATAAACTACATAATAAAAAATAAAAAGACGAGTGATTAAACATGATAATTACAAAGTAAAGATGTGTTACTGGGGAGTTTGTTGCGCCGCTTCTTCTCCTTTAACAGTAACTAAAATTGCTTTGGAAGCGGTGGTAGAGTCATGACTTTCAATAAGTAATCTGTAAGATTCCATTTTGAAATAATAAATTCATTTTCATTTTCAAACTTTCGCTTTGCAACGTTTTTGTATCTAGTTAGCGTCAAGTTTTCTTGACTATTTTTAAAATAATGTTCAAGTACAATAAATATTAAAACTGTGTTTTAACGGTTTTAGACGCGGTAATTTGTTTGATTTTTATTATAACGACGTTATAATAAAAATAACGTAATCACGGCTACTTTTCAGTAGCCGTGATTACGGAAAACAAAGTTGTCTATTGTCAAGTAGAGAAATCAGGTGAAGTACGCAACGATTATTTAGAACATTTGTTTTGCATACAACAATTATTTAGAGGTACTCCCTCTGAGGATTTCCCTCTGCGCTACGACATGAGGTTGTTTCAGAAGGGCGTTACAAAATCTTAGAGGCGTGCAACGCGTTGGCAACGCCCCTGGTGTTGTTTACCTGCTTCAGGCAATACAAAAAAGTTGGACCCAAATAAAGATAAAAGCCTCAGCCAAACTCATCATCATCATCCGAGCGTTAAATCCCGGTTGCGTTCGGAGCGATCACTTCGACGCCCAGGGTCCGCTTTCCTACTTTTTCTTCTCCACTTCGCGCGATCTTCGGCATCCCTTGTGTTGAGACCGTTGGTACGCATGTCATGCCTCACAACGTCAAGCCAGCATTTCTTGGGCCTACCCCTTCGACCGGGACCTGGCGGAGGCGGCATGGCTAGACATTTGTTCCCCACGTAACTAGCCGGTTTCCGTAAAACATGGCCGTACCAGCGCAAGCGACTCTCCTGCAGTTTGTCTGCTATGTCACGGACGTGAAGGCTGCCGCGGATGCGGGAGTTCCTGACACGATCCTTTCGCGTGACTCCACACATCCACCGAAGCATATTCATTTCCGTGACACGCAGCTCCTGCTTGTGTCGCTCAAGTACAGGCCACGCTTCACTGCCATATAAAAGAACAGGTTTAATAATGGATTTATAGACCTGTCCTTTTAGCTTAACCGGCATTTTGGGGTCGCAAATGACACCTGTCACCTCACGCCACTTGGCCCAAGCTGCTGATATTCGAGCCTTGACGTCATGGTCGATGTCCCCGGACGCGCTGAGTACAGATCCCAGGTACTTAAACTGGTCCGTGCGCTCGGCCGTGTCTTCGCCTATGCGCACGGACGTGGGATCCGTAACGTTGCAAGCCAAGTACTCTGTCATCGCCACACTTAGTTTTAGACCGCCGTTCTCAAGCGACTCCTTCCACGCATTCACACGTCGCACCAGGCGGGCCCTATCCGCATCTGCCAGCGCGATGTCGTCCGCATACATAAGCAACCATGGTGGTTGCTCATGTCGGTCTCTGATGTTGTTGGACACTTCGTCCAATATCACGCTGAACAGAAACGGACTGAGGACAGATCCCTGGTGCACTCCGACGGTTATAGGGAATGGTGTAGTGTCCCCAACAGCGGTACGAACTATGGAATCGGAATCACGGCCTCAGCCAAACTATTACCACTAAAATAAAATACAACTATTTTTACAAAAGATGTAAATATTGACAGATTTTCAACAATATCACGTGATAGACACATATTGGAATCTTGATTACATCTCTTGGAGCCGGCTTGATTGGTGTGATATCACGCTCTCACATAAACCAGCCTGAAACGGTTACCCTTCAGCTTATCGTCTTTCGTACGATAAATGAGATTCTAAAAGCGCATTTCCCCATTTCGTTTTATTAATCCCATCCTCTCTTTTCCACTATGTTGTCTGAATACTATATCTCGCTTTTCCATATATCCCATACATCTTGTCCTATCCCTCTTATATCATTGTTTCCATTGGTGGCAATTGCTTCTTTTTTGGAAATTAAACTCGATATGTCCTTTACATCGAGTTTAATTTCATTATTATTATTGAACTATTTACATGAATTAAAATATACATAGAATAAGTGCGCGAGAGAGTTGAATGGTGTAAGAGTAGTGAGTCGCAAGTAGCAAGTAGTGTTTTTCGGTCTCCAAGACCGCTCCTATATCCCGCATTCCGTCCGACGCCAAGCTGCTAATTCCGCGAGCTATGGGCGTCGGTGGTATTCGGGGCGCGGAGAGTGCTCTCTGTCCGCAATAGTTTCTATCCCATCCTATAGGCTAACAATACATTCTTCCACGTTATTGGCTAAGTCTCAAATACTGTCTGTGCCTTTATTTTATACCTTTCAAAGCAGGAAAATGACTAATTAATGAATATTTCATTCAAAATAAACTGCACGAGACGCTATGAAGTCATCGTGGGTTTCCCATAATAATACTGGCAATCCTAAAGTGTCCTATTCAAATATTTATAGAGTAAGGGATGGGGTGGAATTAATTTATAGGCATTATTGGATGCGGTTCAATTATGACTATTAAATGAAGGGAATTGTGTTTATACCGTTTGTGGTTAACATATGTGTTATAGAATTGTTTATAATATTTAGTTGGGTTGTGGGCCGGCAATTAAATAAGTTTTATAATACACAGTGGATCACGGGTTTTAAAATGATTTTAGAAAATACTTTTATTTAACCTGGACACAGCGAGACAGCGGTAATTTCACATGATACAGAGAAAGCATAGACTGAGCATAGACAAATATTTTATTTTTAATTAATAGCATGGTTGCCAGATATCCTGAACCAGAACCTGCTATAATGTTAAAGTTATGAACTGTGGCCAATTGCTTCTTATTTATAAACTTAATTATAATTATCGACATTAAAACAATATCGCATTACAAGTAACGCATCCCAGCCATCGCCACATCTGCATGTTACGGCCTATAACTGTAACATTATCCCAAATGGAGGCCCCAACCTTTTAATGCTATTTATAAAATAAAAACTAGAATCTTTCGCAGATTTATTATATAATATATTTTATATGAAAATATGAATATTGATTTTAAAGCTTTAACACATATTACTTTAAATAAAATAAACAACAATATTGCTATAAAGTACCTGATCGTATTTCTTTATCCACGAAACACCATATCATAATTTTATAAAAACTTCGTTTTTATAGAGCTGATTTATTCAATCCCTGGAGATTCAGATTCCCTGGAGAAGAAAGCTGTTCAAAGGGTAAAAATCTCTATAAATATTATAAACGCGAAAGTTTGTAAGAATGTATGAATGTATGGATGGATGTATGTTTGTTACCCTTTCACGCAAAAACTACTGAATGGCTTTTGATGAAACTGTACAATATTATAGCTTACACTTCAGAATAACAGATAGGCTGTAATCTAAAAAGATATAGTGTGAATTATCCAAAATATAACGATTTTCTAAGCACTGCTGGGTGAAACCGCGGGTGCAGCTAGTATAATATAAGTGAATAAAAATAACTGTCGTTTGAATAATAATAATTCAACTATTTTACGTTTATATCCAGTCAGGTTAAAGGGGCAAGAGAAGCGAGCCCTAAAACTATCCCAAAATCTGTGCTACTCATCCCACAATCTATGCATTTTTGTGGTACACTTTACTGTGAAACTCACACTTTGATTTGGGATTTGACATAGTCCAATTTATTTCTAGATGTGTTTATCTACCACAAAAATATTATTCTATGCACATTAAGAAAATGATGATATAACAATTTTTACTGTTTTTTTATTTATTTTTATTGCAGGAGTTCAGCAGACAGGCAGACGGCCCACTTGATGGAAAGCGGTTACCATCGCCTACAGATATTTGCAACACCAAAGGTGCTACGAATTCGCTGGTGATCTCTTAAGGGAGGCTGGAACCTGATCAATAATGCTTGAACACAACTCAAGGCTGTTATAGTGACATACTTTAGACCAGGGGTGGTAGCCATCCTAATTAGAATTTTATTGTATTCCTAACACTATCTGTTCAAAATTATAAAATCAATAAATCTTAAAAATTATTACTAGGTAGTTAATTTCGTGAACCCTACTACAGCACCACGTTTTGCTAGTAAATTTAGTAAATAAATAATAATATATCTAATCATGCAGCACTTAATGACATAATCTGTCGGGCTCTTGTCACTGCCGGGGTACCAGCCGTTCTAGAATCGAACGGCTTGTGCCGCGGTGATGGCAAGTGACCCGATGGAAAGTCATTGGTTCCCTGGAAATGGGTCACCTCTTAGTATGGGACGCATCTTGCGTCGATATTCTAGCGGCGTCTCATATTTCAGCCACTAGCATGTCTTTCGGTACAGCTGCTGCACATCAGGAGGCCCGAAAATGCCGCAAATATTCCACCTTCGGTAATGGCTATATATTTGCGACTTTTGGGGTTGAGACCCTGGGAGAATGGGGGCCTGAGTTGCACAAACTGTATCGAAACCTCGGATAACGCTTCAGCGTTGCCATTCAGCGAGGTAATATAGCCAATCTTTTGGACACGTTTCCAACTGACAGTGGTCTGGCATTAGTTTTTACAGTTTAATCTTTATATATAAAAATTTATGTTTATCTGTATGTCCTTTATAGAATCGTAAACTATACATTTGATCATGTGATGATCTTTATCAAAGTTGTGCGTGAGCCAAAGAAGGTGTCTGAGTTGGTTCACAATTGGACCCGGTAGGTGGCGCTGCTGACGGCATATCGATTGCAGCTTTTCCGGGCACGATGACGTCTGCTGGGGCAGCTAGTTTTTATATGTAGTATTATGTTGTTTGATTGTATACATTCTATTAATGTAAAAAAAAACTTCAAAATCACATTTGGATTTTAGACTCTTAATGTTGTACAAAACGAGACTAATAAAGTTTACGTATTGTTTTTCACAGAATAATTCGTATATAAGAATTTCTGTTTTATATTTCATAAAGGCGAACTGCAAGAAAAATACTTCATCACACAATAGTACTGTAGGTTGTTGTGAAAAAGACTAGCGTGTAATTACAGTTCGCAAAGTAAAGGAAATATAATACCACGTACATGGGGCGTGTAAAGACAAAAGGTTTTGTTTCGCTTTAATATCTCACTGCTGTCAACTGTAAAAAAACATCTTTGATTAAAAACGCACTTTTTCACGTTTGTACCTTTTTTTATTAGCGGTATTTTATTTCAGTTATGAATATACTACTACTTTCGGATAATTCACACTATATTTTCATTTATAGCCTATGTATTATTCAGATGAGTAAGCTATATTATTGTATAGTATCATCAAAATCCATTCAGTAGTTTTTGCGTGAAAGAGTAGCAAACATACATGCGTACGTTCTTACAAGCTTTCGCGTTTATATTATTACTAGCTTCTGCCCGCGACTTCGTCCGCGTGGATTTTTTTCATAAAAACTATCCTATGGTACTTCTAATACCTCCAAGAATATGTGTACAGAGTTTCACGATGATCGGTTGAGTAGTTTTTGCGTGAAAGCGTAACAAACAAACTTACATTCACATTTATGATCTTTGTATATATATTTCTTGTGTGCGTGTGTATGTCACTGAACTCCTCCTAAACGGCTGGACCGATTTGAATGATTTTTTTTGTGTGTGTTCAAGTGGATTCGAGGATGGTTTAGATTCACAATTGGACCCGGTAGATGGCGCTGCAATCGGGTTCTAAATTTTATTTCTTCGGGGCAGGACAACGTTTGGCGGGACAGCTAGTATTTATATAGAATTAGTAGAAAAGATGAATACATGTGTGCCGGGATATAAATATAATATGAATTTTGTAGATCTTTACAAGGTTCCGTCCAGGATTGGAGTAAGATTACAATTAATTAAAACAACCCCCAGCCAGGTGGTAGGTATCTGCCCATGTAGAGCATACCGCCATAACAACCTCGAGATGTGTTTTAGCATAAGTGGCCAGGTTCTAGACTCCCTTAAGGGAGAAGCAGCGCATTTGTAACACCTTTAGAGTTGCAAATATCCATAGACGAAACCGCTTACCATTAGGTGGGCCGTTTGCCTGTCTGCTGAACTCATGCAATAAAAGGTAAAGTAAAGAAAGGTAAGTAAGGTAAGGTAGCTTAGTGATTAGCGTACACAAGCTGCGGGTTCAAATCCTGGACGGAAACGCAAGATGTATCCACTTAAGCCGATTTCTGATTTAGCATCCGTATTGTTAGAATTACCACGTTCTAGCAGTGTACGGTGAAAGGAAATTTGCGATCGAGATAACTGATGTGTCAAACCCGCCTAGCTACTTTGGAAAAGCGTGGCGATATACTGTTTCCTATAATAGAAGGCACGAGCTCGGCAGCGAGGCGCTTATGGGCTATTATTATAAAGAATCAAGTGGTTTTTATACTGTTACAAATTTTTGTGACATAAATTAAAATGGTGTTTCAGAAGATCTCAGAAGAGAAGAAGAGAAACTCTCGCAGTCTTGCGATATGACATTCCCGTTCCGAATGTACACTTTGTAACGCTTCGATCGCAGTTCAAACTCAACTAACTCTGTCTCAGTGGGCTGACCTTAGATAATTGCAAAATAGATATGACTTCTGACAAATTGCAATGAAACTTTAACAATAAAATTTTGATTTCCGCTTCTTGGCACACGCTAGATGTACCAATCTCTACAGCTATAATAACAGAAATAAGAAAGGATTATAGTGTCCAAGTTTACGTGCTAAAAGGCCGCTGAAATCTTTTAATACCAGTAGAGTTTTCTTTTATTAAAATAAATATAATGACTCATTGTGTTTCCAGGTCAGCGAGCGTCGAGGAGCTCTAATCTTTGCGAAGGTAATGTACTGGAAGGAAAGCAAACGCAACGACCACAGTTCGTCGGCTTCACCTGTTAAACCTTTCAGAAAGTTACATTTCATCCACGTTAATTATTTCCATTATATAAGCTAAATATAAATAATTTTCGAAAACTATAGAACACAGGTCCCCAAAGTGGTCGATATGGAATCCTTGGGGGTCCATATGGAACTTCGAGAGGTCTACGTCAGCGCAAAGAAAATATAGAGGTCTGCTGCAAATAGGGGTCCACAATAGTAAATACCATTTAAGTTAATATATTGTTACGATTATGCGGGACTCAAATTAAAATGCCGTTAGAATTCATAAGAATGCTAACGGCATTTTAATTTGTTAATTTGAATTAACTCTATAAAGAGTTGATTAGAACTATACAAACACGTATAGCACAGATACAAATATAACCGAACGCAACAAATCCAAACGTAATGCAGAAGGTCGTAATTCAATAAAACGCGCAAAGTCCGTCACTAATAGATTACCGAATGTAAACACGTTTCGCCTCAATCGTGGTTCGCGCTCGACTGCCCACCTCCCTCAATCAGGCCATCGTTTTATACTGCACAAATGCAATATGCCCGGCAATGTGGACAGAATTTCCTAGAATCAGCTTGTACTATATTTAAGGCTACAAGGCAGTTTTTTTTTCAGGCGGGGGAAATGCTGTTTACGCACAATACTGGGTCCTGGCAAGGAATCAGACCTTCTTCGGTCGGGAGCGGCATTACTGCATGCCGCTCCCGCGTAATAATCGCGTAGTAATCCACACGCGATCGTCTCAGCTTGTGTGGCGACTCCGAGGAACTGCACGGGCAGCCTCCAATACCCACTAAAACCACCCTCCTCCCATATGCCCCACGCTTTTGTGTAGGAAAGGCTGAGATTTAGAACAGAGTTACGCCCAGTCTGATCCAGGGCAAAAACTGCCTGAATGTGCCCCGGGAATCAGAACACATCCACTTCGTCATACGGGGGTCGTGAATCCTTTGCTCCCTAGCTAAGCTAAAGGCCCCCCGCAGCGGTATTATTTCAGGGTGGGAAATAAAGCGCGTACCTGCGTCTCCGGGTGCCGGCTGAAGGCCGGCGACCTCGTGTAGACGCATACGCAAGCGTAGTAGGACTTCTCTCCCTATCTAACGAGATAGGGAGAGCGGCCTCTTTGAGAGCCATTACTGTCTGACAAAAAGTAACCGCAGCCCAGGTGTCGCTGCTATGCAACATGGCTTTCACCAAATTGCAGAGCGATTCGACCGCTTCTACGTGCGTCTCGAGTTAGAAACGCTGAGGCGCCCATGCCACGCACTCGAGTAGCGTATGAAAGAGTTCACTTCAGTTTGCATCAGCACTCGACAATGAAGGTTACTCTTTGCTATCTGAAGTACCATTTAAATTCTACCTCTCGCTGCTACAATATAAAAAAATCATGCCTCGTTCAAAATGAAATCAAAATCAAGTCATAACTCGTGTATCAGACAATCAGCAAATATCGAGTCAATTTATGAAATTGCTGATTAATAATCAGCAGTATTGGTGCGTGCAGTCTGTATGTTTGTGAACTGGTAAAATGCTAATTACTGATTCGATTTAGTGATATACGATTGGATCGCGCTATTGTCAGTCCTGTTAGTTGGATACAGCGCAATAATTGAAATTAGTTTTGTTATCTTACTATACATTTATTTGTCTAAGCATAGGTTGAATTTTGACGTTACTGGTACGGAGCTTCTGTCAAACTTTACCCTTTCCAAGCATTTATTTTATTTTTGACAGCTTGATGACGGATCAATTAGCAATGTCCTAATGCGTTAGCAACTCAATTTGTCATACATATATATATTTATATACAGTGTAAAGTCCATGTTACGTCCTCGATTTAACGACAAACTCCCTTAAGCGTCGAAATCACTTAGTTTTAGTTGGTTCAGCTTGTCTTCCATACAACGATACACTCTAAATAGCATTACACCCACTCTCAATGACGATTTAGAGGTCTTCAGGTAGAAGTGAAACAATGTTGTGTGTTTGAATTGCAGTTCAGGAATGCATATTTATTTGGTAAAAATACCGATTAATATTTTACAATAGAGCACACACTTAGCTGCTAAACAAAATATAATATTTAATAATAATAATACGCGCACTCGAGAGTTGACATGTCGCGGTGAGGTGAGGCGAGGTGTGCGCGGAGGTAAACACGTGGGGCCCGACAGGGGCAGCGCGCTACGCATTTGCCGATCATTTGTGAGCGGCCGCCGTGGTGTTCGGACGTCTGCGGCTACAACGACAACAATTAAGTAATAAAAAGTACATTTTAAGTTGCCAAAATTAGTAAAAGCTGGGTACGTTCTTTTATCGCTTTACTATCCTAGCCCGTAATAAACTCGACTGTCGGCATCATGCTACCGAAATTTCTAAGCACTTCATATGCCTTCCTAAATATCGCAATATATGAATAAAAAATGTAAAAAAATACAACAAAATTACTGGAGCAGCAAAAGATGTCAGACAAAAATAACAGACTTCTCTTCATTTAACAACATCTCTCTATAATGTCATAAATGTAGTCCTTTTAGTGTCGTTATATAGAGTTTACGATGCATATTATATTATTTTCATATAATAAATATATAGAGTTGCGATCTCGGCAACGGTTGTCTTGCCTTGAAAACTTTTTAGAACCAGATTATTTCAATTAAATATAGCATTTGTTATTCAGGAATATATATATGAGTATATATGTAGAATACAATATACTTTATTGCAAAGACAATAGGCGTTCTAATCACCAAAAGCAATTGATTGCAAACAACAGCGGGTTTTGCAATATAAATTGAATAAAAACGGATTTATATATAAAAGTTATTTATTTAATAAAACTACGTTTTAACGGTTTTAAGCGCGGTAATTTATTTTATTTTATGTGTACAAGTCGCGAAAACTTAAGAAAAAAAGTTATTTATTTTATTATTTTCTTGACTAAATTGCATGTCAAAACTTGAAGAGTCAATACCTATCCATCAGTACCGTGTACTGTACGGTATACGCAGTAGATCCGATCAAGCCTGAAGTGCGGAGCTCCTGAGAGGCGTTGGTTCAACCATAAAATTGGGTTAGGCCGACCGCCTAATGCGTTTGGCAAACATGCTCGTTCGTACACAAGTTGACGGTTCTATAAGGGTCTTGGACGACTATGTTTGAGAGCTACGCAGTGAGAATATGTGCTTGGTTATCGTATTACACACTTTCTGTCTTATTTGTAGTAAAATACGTTGTCTGTTTTCCTAAGGATACAAAATTCTGATTAAAACTTTGTAAAAGTTTTACTAGTGTGTTTGAATGGTTATGTAAATGGATAATTTAAATTACTTTTTAAACTAATATCTAACTTTAGATCTTTAAAAAGACTAAGACATTTAAACGTTATTAAATAAAATGTTTATTTAATAATGCCTATTGTCATCTATATTGTTTTCTGTACTTTAAACTTGTTTTTGCATGAATTCAGAGATATGAAGAGACGGCCACCTAATGGAAAGCGGTTACTATCGCCTATGGATATTTGTAACACTAAAGACGTTACAAATGCGCTACTGCTCTCTTATGGGAGACGGAAACCTGGCCACTAATGGCGGAATAAAACTCAAGGTTGTTATGGCGGCATACTCTAGACCAGGGGTCATAGCCATCCAGTCGGGCAAATGCCCTACCACCTGGCTGTGGGTCGTTTTGTCGTCTCTTACGACAGGCCGCCTTGCTGCAGGAAATTGTATTCCTTCTACGTTCCTACACGGATAAATACGGATAAATAAAAAATCAAAATAGTTGAATATTATAGTTTTTTACAGTATACATAACGTTCTTTGAAGGTCATACAAGTTGAAAATTAAGCGCACTTTTTATTCCGTGTATACCGTTTAATTACTTTTTATTGCTATAATTTTATATCAAAATTATTTTTGGTATAAAATAGCTATGAACCGTACACGTGTGAGCCAGTACATTTGGCCCGTAAAATACATTTGTACTGATACGGCTGAAAATTTGAAATGTACCACTTCAACATTTTTGTTACGCTACTACTCAAAAGTAAGAGGAAGGACAAAACGAGGCTTATGCGACAACAGTATAATGGCGCCTCTACGGATATGGACATGACAAAGAGGGACAACATGACAATGTCATATAATATGACTGTTAGTAAAATAAGGTGACCGAGGCCGAGCACATCCGATTCTTAACGAACGTTTCCGGACTAGTTTTGAAGGGGAAAGAATGAAGGAATGACTCTCACCGCCTCACCGGGCTCATCGCTTCAAATGCACATGGTACAAACCGTACAAATGCCCTTGCCTCATTGGTTGTACTGGTTCAGTACAAAATGTCAAGTTGCTCTTACAAACTCATTTTAAAATCATGTACTGCTCGACACTACTTAACACACTTGACAAAATGAAAAGTGGTTCGAAGACTGACCGCATATATTCTCATAACTTTACTCTGATGCTTATAATGGTAGCCTCACTTGAGGAAGGAACTCTTGACTCTTTTGCAAACCTTTGATAAAGGTTGCCCCTGTCAGATGTAGGCCTTTCGATTGCTTTCAAGAGTTTTAGGATATTTCGAGAGATTCTTAAAATCTTCTTTATGAATGACTCTGATAACGACTAATAAAATATTAAGCAGTTAATAAAGGTCAAAACTTTGCACTATTACGAGTATACCACTGTATATTTGTATTATTATGAAGATCAAAGAGGTATTAAAAATAAACCATAACATAGAGAGACATTTTTAATTTTTTATATATTTTAATATACTGTTACGTGTTGCGAGACTCGAATTAAAATGTCGTTGGAATTATTATAGAATTTATTAAAACTATACAAACACGTATTACACAGGTACAAATATAACCGAACACAACAATTCTAAACGTAATTTAAAAGATGGTAATTCAATAAAACGCGTAAAGTCCGTCACTGTCAGATTCCCGATTGTGCACATGTCTCGCCTTGACAGTGGTTCTCGCTCGACTGCCCCCTCTCTCAATCAGGCCGTCGTTTTATACCTCACAAGTACAAAAGTGCCCGTATCGTAGTCGACGTAATCCGCAACACCTGGCAATGATTCAACCTCAAGCGGCGATGTAATAGTGGTTTTGTTGACCTCAGATAAATTGATTTTGCCGATATCACATTATTGGGTAAAGATATCCCGTATAGGAAAAATGACACCGTGCTCTTAGGGGCCGTTAGCAAGTCATCTTATTGGATGGCCATTAATCAAATTTCAATCATTATTTGTTTTACCGCAATATCGACATAGCGTCTTCTGTTTATCCATAAAATCATAAAGTTTGTCTTATATTTAGTACCGAAAATGTTCCTTTCGTTTTTTTGGGAGCCATTGTTTTTAGATATCATGCAACTAATATGAACTTTTAAACACTGTTACGAGTTAGGGGACTTGAATTAAAATGCCGTTGTAATGACTATAGAATTCATTAGAACTATTCAAACAGGTATGACACAGGTACAAATATAACTGGACGCAACCAGTACAAACGATTCAATAACACGCGCAAAGTCCGTCACTATATAGCTTATCGAATGTACACACGTCTTGCTCGTATCTTATCCGTCGCTTGACTGCCTCACTCCTCCGTTCGGGCATTCCTTTTATGCTGTACAATATGTCTCGATACAACACTCGACCGCATAACAATAATTTCCACGAATCACAACTGGCTAATGCCAAGCATAAAGGGTTACAATACACAATAGGCTGTTTTTCTAATTACAAATTTTAAATACAAAGTAAACAAAATAAGTACAAATGAGGAAGGTAACAAAATGTGTTTCTAGAAACGCAGGTGTGAATTTTTTCCTTTGTCGGCATTTGGTCGTAACAATATTATATAGGCAGTTGAATATACGAAATATATATTCTTAAGCTAAGTAAGATATGTTGTTATAGATGACATACAATAAATAGTTCTGCGGTTTACCCTAGTAACTTTACAGTATAATTATACAATATATCAAAAAGGTAATAATAATAATCTTACTTTTATCCTATCACTGATTTAAACTTACCTCTTGTAATTTTCTTTTGAATGAATGAATGAATGAATGAAAACACTTTATTGTTCACCAAAATTAAAACTATGTTCTTAAAATTATTATAATTATGTTCTTATGTTGGTTCGATGGTAACCGCTGTCCATCAAGTGGGCCGTCTGCCTGTCTGCTGATCTCCTGCAAAAAAAAAAACTACATACAATAAATGCTGAACAAAGGGCGGCCTTATCGCTTAAAGCGATCTCTTTCAGGCAACCCCTTAAACTAAGGAAAATAATTAAAACCTGACAGTGGCGGTGTAGACAATACATGATATAAAATATTCAAAAATATATTTAAAAAAAATACAATTCTTAATTATATACTATATAAACACAGTAAATATCATAATACATACAGAAAAGCAGCACTATTATACCTGAGAGGACCAAAAATAGTTAAATACCATGATTTTAAAAGAGGATACTGACTTAGCTTGTCTGATGATGAGTGGCAGTGAGTTCCATAAACGGACAGCCTGTTATTTTATTGCTTGAGTTCAGCAGACAGGCAGGCGGCCCACTTGATGGAAAGCGGTTACCATCGCCTATGGACCTTTGCAACACCAAGGGTGCTACCAATTCACTACAGCTCTCTAAAGAGAGGAACCTGGCCACTAATGCCGGAACACAATTGCTATGGCGTTATATATTATATACCCTAGATAAGGGGTGGTAGCCATCTAGATGGGTTACCTACCCTGCTGTGAGTTGTTACGTCGCAGTTTGGCCCGCGGGCCGCGGGTTGAATATCGCTGGTTTTGCAGATCGACATTTTTGCTAGCCTTGATCAAATTCTTAGGACATTCTTATTTATACATATATATCTTCTCAACCTTGTGGTTGTTTTAAATATTTCCTTCTAAAAATAAATTCGCTGACTTTCTTTCTCTCTATGCCATCCTACAGGCTGACTACGCGTTGGCACTGCCCGTTGTGTTACAAACATCCAAAGGCGTTAACCACCGTCAGATGTCTGCCCTCTGTTTGCTTGCTACCGCCAATAAAAATATAACTTAATCAATATATAACACATAATTTACGTTATATATACTATATATATATACTAACAATAAAGAGATTCGAGTTGGATGACACTTACATCAATCTGACCCTTTCATCTATAAGCTGCAAATTGTTAACAAATTCATAGATTTCATCAAAAATAATATACATAGGCAGAACATTGCGTACACTCTGCGTAACAACAATAAATACTATCTCACTCACTTGTCACTTTCATCGGATATTAATTTATCTACTGAACCGGGAAAAATCTGATAAGTTCTTTTAAATTTGCCAATCTAGATTCGACTCTGACACGTTCAGTTAAGGGCTTAATTTCATAAGCAAACATTCAAGTAGAAGGGCCAGTAAGTGGTGATCAAATTGAGATACGAGGCGACACGTGCCGTTTATTGCACGCAAGTGTTTGGTCATGGGTTATTGCTTATTTGTGCGGAAAACTAGCCCATTGCTGGGACATATTGGGCGGAATATGGGACAATAATGGCCTGGATGACTGGGCGAAAAAGCCACCAAAGTATTTTTGTGGTCAACCTTGACTTGGCAAAAAATATTATCTTTAGTTTCTTAAGGTTGCGTAGTTATTATAGTAGTTATTTTATCCGTGCAGGAACGGAGGAATAATATAATTTCCTGCGGCCGGGCTGTCTTTTATAAGAGATGACAAATCAACCCACAGCCAGGTGGTAGGCCATTTGCCCGACTGGATGGCTACCACCCCTGGTCATACTTTATGTCGCCATAACAACCTTGATTTGTGTTCCAGCATTAGTGACCGGGTTCCAGTCTTCCTTAAGAGAGCAGCAGCGCATTTGTAGCACCTTTCGTGTTGCAAATGTCCATAGGTGACAGTCACCGCTTTCCATTAAGTGGGCCGCTGCCTGTCTGCTGGACTCGTGCAATAAAAAAACAAGTTATTTTTGCAAAAACGAAACCTATATGAAATAGTCAAATACTTTCGTGGGGCTGTTTTTGTTTATAACAGTATTTTTTCTTAGAAACCATGAGAGGTCTATATAGACGAAATGTGATAGAATAATTTATCTGCCAATATGACTTAACAGGTATGCTCATCGTCTACAGTTATTATATCGTAAATTATTTATAACCTAAACTTACCTTAAGGAATGTTTCAACTTCCTTTATACATCACACACCTCATTTTAAAGGCACCTGCACATTCTTCAACATTTTACTCCACATCTTTCACTGTGCAGGTTGTTTGCCTTTAGAACTCTTTAGGCACAGATGTCAGAAAAGCTAATTCTCTGCCATATTTAAAAAGTATATCAAAACACTATTACCTTAGTATATAATAAAAAATATTTTTCTATTCTTCTCAACTTTGTTGTTTACCATCCACATTGTATTATTATTCCTTTTTATTTTACTACTTTTTACTTTTTAATTTTGCCACGAGTTGTCTGGAAGAGATCATTTTAGCGATAACATCACCCATTGTGTACATTTAGAAATTTTTAGGCTATAAGTTTTTCTGTGTTTTCTGTAATGGTGTACAATAAAGTGGTATCTATCTATCTACTTTTAAATTTAATTATACCCAGGCATAAGTTGTTAAAAATATCCTCTTAGTCAGGTTGCCTACAAGAGATCGCTTTAAGAATAGGGCCGCCTTTTGTTTTGTTGTAATTTTTTGTAATTGTTTATTATGGTCAACAACACAGTGTTTTTTAATCGATTATATATATGTTTCACATTTTTTTGAAATTGATCCTCACAAGCTATGGATTGGTGTAATAACACAGTTTATGGTTTTTTTAATCAACAAGTTCGATTACTCACTATTGATTATTCATTTATTTTTGACCCCGTATTAGTTGTCATCAAAACCTTCCTCAAGCCTTTTTTTGAGTATCATTTGCCATATCATATAGCCATTTATTATTAATCAGTTTTTAAAAATCACATCATCTCCACTATCCATCACTATCCTTCTAATGTTTCGTAATAAAATGACAAAAACAATGTAAGTACTCTGTAAGAAATATTACTGACTAGCTATTAATGCATTACTAATTCAAATAACTTTCGCACCCTATTTACTACCATCTAGCCCTCAAAGTGACCTGTGTTAGTTATCTATATTATATACATCCACGCATTCACCTCTGCTTGCCGGTCGCTCACACAAATTGTTGTCAATTACGCTGCTCTGCGGGCATATTAATTTGGCACTCCATATTTGAACATGGTTAGACGCGCAGTAATTGCTACGTAGGTACTAATTGGTTACATAATGGCAAGTGTTATATATTGTTGCTAAGGATATCATGTACGTTGTTTTTTTTTTTTTTATTGCTCTAGTTCAGCCGACTGGCAGATGGCCCACTTGACGGAGAGCGGTTACCATCGCCTATAGATATTTGCAACACCAAAAGTGCTACAAATGCGCCGCTGCACTCTTAAGGGAGAGTGGAACCTGGTCACCGGTCAACCGGAACACAACTCAAGGTTGTTATGAAGACATACTTTAGACCAGGGGTGGTAGCTATCCAGACGGGCAAATGCCTTACCACCTGGCTGTGGGTTGTTCTGTTTCCTCTTACGACAGGCCGCCCGGCCGCAGGAAATTGTATTCTTTCTCCGTTCCTGCATGGATAGAATACTCTCAGTAAGCGAGATAACAACTAATGAAAATCTTGAGTCGATAATGTGGTAGTGACGCTGCCTGTTAAAATTTCCCGCAACAGCTGAAATGCTGGTATCATCATTTTGTTTGACACTCTTGTAAAAACTACTCTAGATATGCAGCAGTAGTATGTAGTCTTCCACAGTGTGCATTCTAAAAAAAATGGATCCTTACAAAGAAAATATCTGAAAATATTGTCAAACAGGACTGGTCTCGGCAGGCATTTCGCATGCTACGAAGCTAGGCTGTTCCTTTTTTACGATATCGTATTAAGAAGCAGGCAACACCAATGGATTGCTTATCTATACTAATATTAGACAGTCCTCGACTATTAGAAGACAGACCTCGACTATTAGAACGATTTGATTTTACTGTTCCTCACAGGTCTCCTCGTCACCCCTGTCCAACATTTAAGACAAAACGCTTTAAAACTAATCTTGGAAAATATTCACCCATAGCAAGAATATCACGTCCGTACAATACATATGTTGAAAAATATAAAAACATCGATATATTTAATGACAGTCCTCATTCATTCCTTAAAATAATATCCCAAACAGATTAAGTATGTTTTATTATCGCTATTTTTTGCTTATGCTTTTGTTATGTTATTATTTTATCCTTTAATTAATCTAATACATAAAATTCTCGTGTCACAGTTTTCGTTGCCATACTCCTCCGAAACGACTGGACCGATTCTCATGAAATTTTGTGTGCACATTGCGTAGGTCTGAGAATCGGCCAACATCTATTTTTCATCCCCCTAAATTTAGGGGTAGTCCACCCCTAAATTATTATTTTTTATTTTTACCGGGCAGGACAACGTCTGCCGGGACAGCTAGTATCTTATAATATGTTAATTATCCAAATGTAACTTATTATTTAACATTTTGTAAATTATGACATAATGCATGATATGACCACCTATAATAGAGAGTATGTTTAGCATGAGCATTATTTAGATTTAAGTCGGATGTTTTTGATATATCTCCTGTTGATGGTCCATAATAATAAATAAATTAATAAGAGGAAAAATTTGTATTTTTGCATGTTTGTAACGAATAAACCTAAAAACTACACAACCGATTTCAAAAATTCTTTCACCATTCCAATGCTACATTATCCCCGATTAATATATAAAATTAGAGATCCCTACTAAAACATTAATAATGTAACCCATCCATCTAAACAAAATACTTGGCGCTAAAATCTGGTTCTAAACGTTTATTTTTTCAGGGCAGGACAACATCTGCCGAGGCGGCTAGTTTTGTATAAATTAAAATAAAAAGGAATATACTTGTTGCGGACAGAGAGCACCCCCCTGACCCGCCCGCCGGAGCACATCTTCCCTCCAAGCACGGCATAACGCCGACGCCCGTAGCTCGCACAGTTAGCAGCAAGGCTTCGGATGGATCGTGGGATATAAAAGCGGCCGATGGTTCTCATTCGCTTGACGTTGCTGGAAAGTTTCGTTCGCCGTTTCTTCTCTCCCAGCCATAACACGTTGCGAAACGACAGTAAGACAGCGTAGGCCGCCGGGAACCGCCGAATCCGGTCCGCCGGGATCCTTCCCCTCGGGCTTTATATTACGCGTCGCCCGTTCTCAATTAGTTCATTGTGTCGCCCTATGGTGGGCATCATCAGATTCATCCCCCTCTCATGGCAATTGTCCAGCCGAGGTAAAACTCCCTAGCAAGAGCTCCCTCGAGCAATTTGCACTTAGCTCAAGCGCCTTCGCATTGCATAGGCGCTCGCCCCGAAAACCTTGGTAATGTTGTGAGGTCTTCGGACCAACAACATAAAGTCAAGCCAAATAAAAAAAAATCGCTTGACATACATATGGTACCAATACGCACTCTCTGTATTTCTTCTACGTATGATTTAATTGTAAATAATAAGTCATACAGTCCACATCCAACATCATAAAATTTTAAGTTATCTTAAAATAGTTTAATATGAATGTAGCATTAATTAAAGTTTTCACAACATCAGGATGATTCTAATAAATTACTTTTAATTGTTTCAAACAAGAGCAAATATTAAAAGTTAATTTTGACGTAATTACATAAATCCTGTAAGATTTACGATTTATTATAAAATTACCTATTGTAAGGAGTATAATTCAGCGGAGTTTTAATA
This sequence comes from Dendrolimus punctatus, assembly GCA_012273795.1. NCBI lineage: Eukaryota > Metazoa > Arthropoda > Insecta > Lepidoptera > Lasiocampidae > Dendrolimus > Dendrolimus punctatus. The sequence continues at coordinate 1,869,794 of CM022534.1, read as the reverse complement.
TCATCGCGACGTTAAATCGCCTGCTATGGGAAGCATTTTAATTTCGCCGCCTTCGTGTTATTTATGAGCAACGATAAAGGAGTGTAGAGGGTTCAATTGGTCTTTAACAATCAAATATTGAAAAAAATATTGAGTAAAAAAGTTTGTATACAGTATAAATATTGTTACAAGTTAGGGGGACTCAAATTAAAATACCGTTAGAATTATTATAGGGTTTATTAGAACTATAGAAACACGTATAATACAGGTACAAATATAACCGAAAACGCCAAAACGTAATACAGAAGGTCGTAAATCAATAAAACGCGCAAAGTCCGTCACTATTATGTTCCCGAATGTACACACGTCACGCCTGTATCGTAGTTGTAGCTCAACTGACTCCTCGCTCACTCAGTCCGTCGTTTTATACTTCACAAATGCTAATATGTTTCAAGAAATGTCAAACAGCTGAACAAAGATTCGTTAGAGCAGTAATTTGTAGGTAACAATTCTGCCAGTATGTTCTGTGCCTTCTGTATTGAAACTTATTTAATCCTCGTACTTTAACACAATGCCTCTCGACTCGTTGGATACAAAACAATTTATGAGATGTAATAATTAAACATTTCCTAAAACGATTCAAAGATTTCTGACAAAGCGAGAAGTGAGATTCCTTACAAAACGTTATTGAGTTCAGGATAATTGTTACAGGCACGTATATTTTATACAAATGTTAATAATTTTCTTGAATAAGAAAGAATACAATCTTCTGAAGTTTAAAATTTAGGTTTTCATTTAAAATTAAGTACGACTGGAGAACATTTTCTGAAGGTCACATGTATGTACGATCGGCACAACTGATTTATGACCCACTTTGCTAATAATTCCTTTAAAACCGTCAAATTAGTAAGGTTTATTGTGTGTGTTGCACTTAGGACGTTATAAACATTAATAAAAATGCGTCACTAGCCTCAGAACTACGCAATTTTAAACTTTGTTATCATTGTACTAGATATGTTTTAGATAAAACAGTAATGATTTGAAATAATTTGAATCTCGAACTGAAATCTGCCTTATAGAAAAATTATTATAATTTTAAAAATAAAATGTCATTCTGAAAGTATATCAGAAGTCAAGTAAAAAATTAGAACTCAATATCTAAAAATTATATTGTATAATGGGTAGTCTCGCAGAACAAAGAGCTCGGATTGTAGTGCTCAGTGAGGAAGGCTATGGCATTCGAGAAATATCACGAGTGTTAAATATAAGTCGGAACACAGTGAGAACATGGATCAGACGGCACGCTGAAGAGGGCATTCTAGAAGATAGACGAAAACATAATCATGGCGTTCGTCGAATAACAAACCAACAAAGTACAGATATGCAGCACCATTATGAAGAACATCCTTTTTCTCGTACCCAAAATTTCGCGGCACGTTACGACGTTTGTTTACAAACCATAAGAAATCATTTACACCGTATTGGACTACATTACCGGTATTATGCTAAGAAAGTACACTTAACGAATGCACACAAAACTGCAAGATTAAATTTTGCACGTAATTATTTAGACTTTGACTGGACTAATACCATATTTTCAGATGAAAAATCATTTAGATCTTCTCAACATGGTCGCTTAACTTTGTGGCGTTATAACAATACGCGATACACAGAGGATCACGTAGTACCCAATCAATTATCTGGTCGAATTTCAGCTAACATGTGGGCCTGGATGGGTACCGGGGGTGAAGTAGGTGAACTTGTCCAAATTTTTCCTCGTCAAAACGCATTAAACTATGTCGATTTGTTGGAAGAATCAATGTTACCGACAGTGCGAATAGTGTACCCACTTGAAGAAGTCCCTTTATTCTCCTACGTTCACGACAATTGTCGAGTACATACCGCCAGAATTGTCTCGAACTGGTTTACCCAGCATGAAGATGAAATTACTTTAATTCCATGGACATCTAGGTCACCAGACCTCAACCCAATAGAAAATTTATAGGGTTTGATGGTTCAAATGTGGGATAACAGAAACGAGAGGACAAAGGAAGCAATTGAGCAGCACTGTAATGAAATTTGAAATTAAATGAGGGGAACCGACATCTGCAATCATCTAATCGGGTCGATGCGTAATCGACTATTAGACGTCATTGAAAACAATGGTGCTTATACCCGGTTTTAAATTTAAGTAAAGTAAAATGAGTGCCATTTCTAACTATGAAATACTACAACCAATTAATAAAATTAACAAACCTTTTTTTTTACATACATACATAACTTCACGCCAGGTCCCTTGCGGGGTAGGCACGAACAACCTTTTATTTTTTTTCTTCCACATTAATGTTGTTAATGTTTTATTTTCTTGTGTATTTCTGCTACCTAACGTATAACGATAACCCTAATATCTGATGTTGTATATACAAAAGGTTTAGCCTGTGTCACCTTTGGCTTGTCGATTTATGACCGTTTCCGATATCTCACTATTCACTCCACTTCACTTCCCCTGCTTTACCGTAGGTTGAATTTTGACATTGCTTGTATAGAGATTACTTCAAATTTTAATCGTTAGTAAGGCAAATAAACGGTCGGTAAGATATAGGAAACGGCACTTAATCCAACATACTTAATGACAGAAATAGTAATAGCACGTAATAGCATTTGTCAGATGTTACACGAGTATAGTCGAGTCTCTCCGATCTGTTTAATACAACGTAGTCAGTAACTGTCAATGTCTAATAACATGATAACAAGTTCGTTACCAAGGAAATGTATGTTCAGGCGAATTTCAACCTAATTGTATTTCACGACTGTAAGAAAATGACCTTATGGTGGGTCATGATTCAATTTGTTTGATTGTACATGTCTTGTGTATAAGTTAAAATTTATATCTATTTACACCGCTCCGCAGCATATTATAGCTGTTTAAAAGAGAAGAAGCGGTAAGACCATTCCGAGCAACACGCCTGGCAAAACATTTTTTTTTAATCATAATTAGTAGGTATACTTTTCAAAGAATAAATAAAATTAAAACAAACGAAATAACTGTGAGTGTGCTATTCAGACACGGCAGGAGTGAAACTTTGGAAAAGTAGCCTAGGAAATAAGAGAGAAAAAGAGAATCAGGCGTAATGGGATAATTTTAAAGTTTATATTTTTTATAATATTTCTCCCAAACTCAAAGATTATTACATTTTAATTTGTTTTATATTAAATTTCATATATTATAACACATAATTCAGATTCCATGTTTCAGTTTGAAGACATGTCATGAAAGATTTATAATAACTAACTAAAGTAAGAAATAAAGGCTCTAGTTTCACTTTGATTTATGAACTTCAAAACTACTAAATATTTATATCTCTATCTTTATGAGCATAGTGTTTTGATTATTAAATATCTCTCTTGAGTGTCGCGTTTTCGTTTCAACCATTTTAAAATTACAACGATTGTAAAGAAGTTTCACTTTAAAGACAGCCACTCTCTCCTTTATTAGAATAGATTTCGGTGTCTTATACAAATATAATTTGGTTTGCTCGTTAAGTTTTCTTAGAGGATATAAAGTCATAGATTAGGACAACAGTTGTAAATTAGTTATTATATTCAAAAAAATATTTTTCCTTTATTAAATAAATACATTACAGAAAACGTTACTGTAAATCTAGGGCCTTACTAATAATCGTTTCTTGAGTTCAGAGAAACTGCTCAGCAGCTGATTAGTGAAAATCTTAACCATAAACTCCACTTTAGCCGAATATTTTGGGTACAACCTACGTTAATCATTCAATTTTCGTTCAACTGTTCTCCTCTTAGGTAAACAACAGGTAATACGCGTTTATAAGTGAAAAAAAAGATATTCATTGATTAAGGTCTGATTCTGAGTCTCTTACTTAAGAGATGCCTAATCGTTTCTCAACGAGATTACTATAAGTAAGGCCAATATTGTATATCTTAAATCTAAGCACGTTACGTGTTTTATTATGGAGAATATACAACGGACCATTCTGACGCCAATCCCAGACACTCAGACCACAGTAATATCGCAGAGTTCGTTTACGTAAACATTCCAGGAATAGAACCCGGAGCCTCAATCTTTCAATAAACTCAATTGACTAAAGCTTAGTCCGCTTAACCAGTAATACAGAACTGCATCTCTGTTTATTTAATTCATTTCATCCTATAACTAGAACTTTGGGGTCTGATTCTGATTCTCTTACTTAAGAGATGCCTAATCGTTTCTTAATGAGATTATTATAAGTAAGGCCGCTAGTGTTTAGAATAGTTGTCTCAGACGTTATTTTGTTGGCAGTTACTGTCTCGCCATGCCAGGTAATTGATGCTCGGTATGTCCTTACAATCCCGTACTTGATTACTGTAAAATAAATATTCCATTTATTTAAATCAAAATTATAAATGTATAATCCCTTCCGATTATTATTAGACCTATAATCCCTTAAGATTAACTATATCAGTAGAATATTGCGACCAGTTATTGAGGTCAAAAGAAGGTTCCCGGAAGTTTGACTACGTTACCTCACTAGATGGCCATTTTTTTATTTTTTTTTATTGCAGGAGCTCAGCAGACAGCCAGACGGCTCACTTGATGGAAAGCGGTAACCATCGCCTATGGACATTTGCAACACCCAAGGTGCTACAAATGCGCTGCTGCTCTCCTAAGGGAGACTGGAACCTGGTCACTAATGCCGGAACACAAATCAAGGTTGTTATGTCGACATACTTACAAGTGCTTGTTAGCCTTCAAGAAAGCATACGGTTGTACTCTTGTGATGGTATCTCCAACATCACATAATAATCTTGCCACGGTGTATTTACGAATTTCAAGCAGTTGATCTGAAAAGATGTTGGCATGAAATCAGTTAATTTAAAAATACTTTTCATTCAAAATAAACAATTAACACATAAAGTAGAGAGAAAGGTAGAGCCCGCCCGCCATTTACCTAATGGCCGAATATTGAGACAGCCCAACTGTCTGAACCAACAACCCAAAACCTTACAGGTTGGCGTAAGAGAGTGAGGAAACCCGACCCAAAATAATGGGAGAAGGAGTGGAAGAAGAAGATAATACTCCATTTTCACATAAGATAACGTCATCGTCAACTGTTTATTTGGCGACCCTTTTCGCCTATTCGTCACATTAAGCACGCGAACTTTCACAGGCGAAAAACTCGTCGAGGCGTAAATTCGTGTACATGCTCGCAGGTCTCTCAGTGGCTTTTTTGGCTATGTAAAATGGGTGATAGCGGGTGGAAGTGTGGCCCAGAAAGCTGTTTACATTACCTAATGACCCAGCCTTTTGATCACGGGTGCATTGAAGAGTTTTTTAACTTTGAAGAAACTCTTTGCAGATTGACTTTTCGGACCTAATGTTTTAACTCCAAACGGAATTCGTTGGGTGAAATTTGAGCCAGCCTTTTAATCACGGGTGGCATCACAGAGTTTCTTGCAAACTTCTTTGAAGAATTTTTTGCCAATGACTCCTACAGACATAACGTTTCAACGCCAAATGGTATTCGATTGGCGAAATATGAGGCAGCCTTCTGATCACGGGTCTATTCGAAGGGTTACTTGCAAATTTCTTTGAAGAAACTTTATGCCGATGAATTCTACGGACCTAATGTTTCAACTCCAAAACGCATGAAAAAGTAACTCTTAAATAAAATCTCAATATAAAACTCACCAAGAGTGAAAGCGTTGGGTCTATTAGGCCTCTCATACCAGTGCCTATCAGATACCATATTCCTCCTAAATTGGTCAACGACTAAGCAGTAAAATGTTGGTGGCACGAAACCACCTTTGATCGGCCTTTCAAGATATATTCCAGGTAGAAGCTCAATATCTTCAACGCTCTTGTAGAATTCCTTTAAGATTTCGATTCTCTGAAATAAAGTAAATTTAGAAGAGTAAAATCCTCCACACGCGATTAAGTATTTCGAATACATTTCATAATAACCATATCTCAAGAACTACTCTGAATATTCCACTTAGTAAATAGTCGTTCAATGTTAGAGCCCCCAGAGATCAGAGATTTAAGCCAGGTAACTGCAGAAATAGTATAGCTTTATTCAAACATTTATTCAAATTTTTATTCAATTATTACGTATATTCACCTTGTCGCCATAATGCCTGTTAGGTCTTTATACGACCGGATTGTAGTTCCAACCCAGGAAGTAGAAAATCGAAATTAATAATCGGCAGATAATGATTGGTAGAGAAACACATATTGTATATATTAAATCTAAGCACGTTATGTATTTTATTATGGGGAATTTACAACGGACTATTCTGACGCCATTCCCAGACACTCAGACCACAGTCCATAACGCAGAGTTCGTTTACGAAATTTAACATTCCAGGAATAGAATCCGGAGTCTCAATGTTTCAATGAACTCAGTTCGCTTAACTAGTAATACTGTCAAATTTATACAGAATTGTATCTCTGTTTATTTATTTCATTTCATCCAATAACTAGAACTTTGGAAGAAGAGTATATATTTTTCTTCCATGTTCCTCTGTGCCGGGATACGTCCTCCATCAAATTATGTGCGAAATCTTCATGTTATCTTCAACATGAAAATTGGTAGATGGCAATATGGTAATGGGGTATTTGGAAGAAAAAATATACTGTGTCACTTAAATAATTAGAAATAGGAAGAAGAGCATCCATCTCTCTCTCTTTATCGAATGTTTACCTCGTCATCAATTAAGCCTTTTAAGTCTGCATATGATTTAATTGGAGTTCCGAAACAGTATTCTCTATATTTCACGTAAGGCTGAAATCCAAAGTATCTGCTTTTTGCCAAGTCATTGGTACAGATATCTAGTGCTCTTTGTTGAGAGCCGAGGCCGATGGAACCAATCTGTACAGGGAATAGCAAGTAAAGTTATGTTTTATATATGTACTTGGATATTCCCACGACTTCGTTCATGCTTGATTTGATATTCCCGCCGGATTCCCGACATAAAAATTATCACACGTTTTAAAACATAAACTAAACATAAAATTCCAGTGAAAAAAATGGCACTGGAGTTTGATTTGTTTTTTAATGACTTTTTAAATCATGCCCAGAAAAATTTCCGAAGAGTCGCTGGGATATAAAGTAGTGCAGACTTTAAGTCTAAGAATCTGCAGTCGAGCAGCAAAAACTGCATCGATAGCGGAAAAAAAATATAATTATGTAATAAGTAATTGTAAATTTATAATTTCACTTCAAGTAATTCTATAATTTCACTATAAAAACATAAAAGTAATTAAAGATAATTGGATAAGGTTCATCTGATTTCTGGATAGACCCAAGATGGGCATTGTTCTTTTACGTACATGCTAATAGTTAAAAACAAAAGCACACCTATATGCGCGTTTTTGGAAATTTTACACCTAAGGTGAAAAAGAGATTGTCTTTTGGATTTTTTTTACTACTCAAATTAAGGCGATTTTTATCTACGTGAACGAAAGTGCGGGCAGCTACTGCTTATCATAATAACAATGATTATTATAAATAATAATTCGTTTTTTGAGAAAATTAAGTATTTCTGTACTACATTTTTTTATTATAAAATTATTTCAATGTTATCAAAGTTCAAAAATTTCAAATTAATTCACGACGCTACAATAAATAATTCGAAACACACTAGGGCATTACACCTGAGTCACTATAATTAATATCAATGTTTCTACTCCACGGCTTGAGAGGGATATGTATACCAAAATGACTTCAAGTATTGAAGCTGCCACGGGCCGCGAGGCGGCAGACAACAAACAAACTCATATATCTAATTGGGTGTGCAGTTGCACCCATTTACGTAGTAGCAGTGGCCAGTCCCATCGATCTACAAAAGTATATACGTTCAATGTTATTTATCATACTTACATCAGGATCAATAATATAATCGAAGTTTCCGCTGCCCTGTTTAATGGTGCCTTGAGTAATATAATCGATATTATCATCAACATCGAAGAAACCTGTTCTCATAGTGAGATTTACAACGGGATATTGCTTGAGGTAATATCCATCTTTGTCATACATTCTGAAACGAAGAAATTTTTTTTCTCTTATTATAGGAATGCTGTTGATTACCAAAAGCTACCATTACGATTGGTAATAGAAAATTTGCGGTATGAATTGTCAGTGGTAAAAATTCATAATAAAATTGATTTTGCGTCGCGCAAATACTTCAATAGCTTTATAAATTATTAAGCACCTGTACAATTGTACAACTAGCACGCGTATAAAATTTTCATCTCACTCTTCACTGTATATACTCTTCAACAAGGGTTGCTCATGATTTCCTTGCGATCTAAAAATCAGATCCTTAAGGGTAACTTTTGGATCTCTGGGATCCACTCATCAGATCTAGACTTGGTGACCATGGAACCGACTTCTTTGTATAACATCTTATTTTTTAATTACTCTTGAAGTCGGTTTCTTTTTCTCTCCCTCAATTTTGATGAATTATATCCAAAGTGATCCGTAAAATTCAAAATAGTTTATTCATTAATAAGTTTTACTGGATAATGTTTTTGAAGCACACATTACATGAAAGTTAAAATTTAAATCTATCTACTTCCTATTCTATCTATACCCCTTCACAACGTGATTTCGTTGTTTAAGGAGAAGCAGCGGAAGAAACACAACAACACGTGTATCAAAAATATTTTTCTTCATATTTATCTATAAAAGCTCTTTTTTAATGGATATCTTCTTTTTATTCTAATAAGGTCTATTTAGCAATTTAAACAAGATTCATATTCAGTGTAGATTGTTTGTGGTATAAAAAAAAACTTACTTCATAACTCCGTTCTGAATGAGGTGCACCCATCTTAAAACGTAAGGATATTCAAGAGATATTTGGGGCATGACATTTTCGTTATATAGGTCCCTGAAGCCTGGATTCTCAGAAATTAGACCTTCCTTAATCAGATTCTCACGGCCTATAAAACATCATTATAATGTTATACTTATAGTCATGTTTAATAGCTACAAGAATGGATAAGGTTAGAAATTAGTACATAATGGGGTCCTTGAAAGTTATACCCATGACTGAAAAATTGAGAGGAAGAGAGTAATTCGGTACCGATATGTAATGAGGAGGAATGAAAGTCATTCGACGAAGAGAACTGGAAGTACACAACAACAACAATCACTAAACAATCCACAGCCAGGTGGTAAGGAATTCGCTTGTCAGGTTCGCTACCAGTTCTGGTGTAGGGTATGTCTCCATCACAACCTTACGTTGGGTTCCTAGTCTTTCTGGCAACACATTGATAGCATCTCGTTGTTATAAATTGCCATAGACGACAGTAACCACTTTCCATCAGAATGGCAGGTTATCTATATTGTTCACTTGCAATAAAACAAAAACATTTAATAAAATCGTTAAACTTACCGAATAATACAGGAAGCAGTTCATAATAATATATTTGCAGTAATGTGGCAATGCAGATATCCCTCGTAATATTAAACAATATATCATCATTCCAACATGGATTAATTGCAGCTAAGTTTCCGGCTATGACGTTATGCAGTCTCCAAAACCATATTGCTATCAGATTAATTCCCACTAAGCTGTTAATACCATCGTTGGCTGTATCAAAAGTAACATGTTTATTAACTAAGTTAAGACATTACCAGCGTCCGTCGGACGCTTCCGAACAGTGTGCACACCAGACCCATAACACACTCTCCATATTGCTTAAGGACGCAACTTAAGACTTATAATGCGCACATTTAAATGGACTTTCCTTATCCATATACGTTGTAAGCCACCTCCCTCATCCGCGTCCATCAGTCGCGACTTTTAATGTGCAGAAAATTCAAACTACATTTTCTTGTTAAGTATTGATTAAGTTTTTTTTTCAGGAATTCTGCAGACAGGCAGACGGCCCACTTGATGTGAAGTGGCTACCATTGCCTATGGACATCTGCAACACCAAAGGTGCTACAAATGCGCTGCTGCTCTCTTTAGGGAGACTGGAATCTGTTCACTAATACCCGAACACAACTCAAGGTTGTTATGGGGACATACTTTAGACCAGGGGTGCTAGCTATTCTGACGGGCAATGCCTTACCACTTGTCTGTCAGCCTGACTTTATATTTGTCTGTCCAAACGATGACATGGATGCACAAGTCAACTGACGATTAAGTAATACGAATATAAATCAAGCTTAAATCAAATTCGAAAAGATTAAATAAATAAACATACGTGTGGCATGACATCTTGTTTCCCTTACGTTGTCGTTCAAATAGCATACGTTACTTTTCGTTTTAGTACTTGGTGGCCAAATTTTTCCATTTGAAATCTCATACTTTAACAGTCCTCCTTGAAAAAGTCTTCCTTTCTTATTAAGTATTTTTATTGAATCTCCATAAAGTACTGATAAATCCATAAGTGGCGTTGATGACATAATCTAGAAAATATTATAGCGATGTTTATTCATATTACTTATCTTCTTCTTCTTCTTATAGATAAAAAATGAATGTTTGTCTGTATGTCTTTTATAGAACCGTAAACTATACATTTCATCATGTGACGATTTCGAAAATTTGTTGTGCATGAGCCAAAGAAGATTTCTGAGCTGGTTCACAATTGGACCCAGTAGGTGGCGCTGCTGTCGGCATATCGATTAAAACTTTTCCGGACCGAACGACATCTGCCGGGACAGCTAGTTATATTATAAAACCAAATTAATAAGTAGAGGAAACTCTGGATGGTGGGGTCCTAACGTTGGTTTACTGTGACGTCGCCAAGCGACGTAACACGCGGTCAGAAGGCTAACGTCTATTTTGATCAAAGATTAAGCGTTGCTATACAGTGTGGCAATGTCGCCAGCCGTTTGGGAACGTTCCCGGTAAGTTCCCGAAGTTTTTTATTACAGGATTACAGCAGACACCCCACTTGATGGAAGGCGGCTACCATCGTCTATGGATATTTACAACATCAACGGTGCTTCAAATGCGCTGCTGCTATCTTAAGGGAGACTGGAACCTGGTGACTGATACCGGAACACAACTCAAAAGTTGTTATAGTGACACACTTTAGACCAGGGGTGGTAGCCATTGAGCCAGGCAAATGCCCTAGCACCAGGCTGTGGGTTGTTTTGTTGCCTCTTAAGATAGGCCGCCCGGCCGCAAGAAATTGAATTCTTTCTCCGTACCTGTACAGATAGAGAAGTGTTTGGGACTAATAACTTATATTTAGGTATTTTCTATATTTTTATTCAGTTTTGCACCATTCTGAAAAGGTATTCGGGTCACTCCTAATTGTACAATTGGTATAAAACGCAAAGACTTTCCAAAGGCCAAGCGTATCTAAGCCGTCTGTGCGTATGGTATCGACGACAATGCAAGCGGCTCGAAGTTTAACGCTCTCCAGGAGATTTAGCTGATGGTTCACAAGTGTGCCATTACTCCATATGCGGCCTATTGGGTATATTTTCTGGTCCCCTCTAAATGATCCAAGTCCAGCAGCGGAACATATATGGGCTCTTATTATTATTAAAGAATCAGTACAAACCCGGTCTGGAATTGTATTGTTTGGGACACACCCGACGGACTGGAAGGATTCAGGTCTGGTCATGTTAAGACAACGAATATCTGAGAATCGGAAAACTGGGTCGTCATCTGGTACCTTGTTTGGTACGCAATCCCGGTCTGTACGACCTTTTGGTGTGCAGCAGTATGGCTTCCATGTGACGTATTTTACTGCGAGTGATATATTTTATAATTATAATCTCTTATCTTCTATTATAAAAAAATATATACCTGATGATAATAAAATTACGTTTTATTACATTTTTTTCCGACTTTGCAGTCAGCTTCAGTAGCCATTATCACGGAAGAGAAATGTGTCAAATAGTGTCAAGGAATGATGTTATTGCTTAGCCTACACGAAAGGGCTCAGTATGCTGAGGTTTAGCAGTAGCTTTTTGGTGGTTTGTGGGTCTTAATAGTTTTAATGATTCCAAACAGGTGGTACTTGCCAACTATCTCCTCTATTGAAATTTGGGTGTTCTTTATTTCAGGTGATTCTAATAAACCTTAAAATGGAAGTCTGAATAATAGAACTTTTATAAACTGAGAAGATTTGCTATTATTAGCTAGCGCAATCACGCCACAAAGCAAACTAATGGACCAATCAAAGAATTCGCGTAAAGTGGGGTAATTAGCGTAAAATTTAAAAATCGCGTTGTAAAAATCCACGCTATCCATAAAGCGAGGAATCACTGTATTTATTATATAAATAACAATTCCAATACATATTGGCATTTTTATTTATATGTATATTAAATACTAACTAGCTAAGACATAATCTAGTACAATGACGGAGACTCTAATTAAATTATCTTCTATAAAAAACCCTTAAGACTGGAAGTGGAATACTGAGCCTAGTTTACCGAATCTATGTTATCCATGGCCTTAATAACCTAGGCTCAATATTGTTATACCCAGAAGGCTAAATTTCATAAATTATAAATAATTATAAGGTAGTTGGCGTATTTAAATTATGTTTTGGCTAATACGCTGGACTGCTTCCATCGCCAGATTGGTTTAAATTATTCTTTACGTTAGGACGCCTGAAAGTGGTTAAGCAAGCGTTAAGGTCGCCTATTGTTTTAACCAAGACAATAATGTAATCGTGCATTTTTACTTGTTTGTTTGGTGGCAATAGTGTGATCTATCTACCTGTATCTTGCTGGGATACTACATCAGCTGACATAAAGGCAAGAACATTAATTGCAAGTTGAGTGATGGTCTGGCCAGGTACACGTCCGTCGGATAGCAGGGAAGTTCTTAGCTTACGAGCAGGAGGTAAGTCATCGCCAAACTTGGTTTTTCTTGGTTCAAAACCTTAATTAAAAATATTTTCTAATTAATTTATTGAAAACACTTCAATAAACGAGAAATAGAAAATAGGTATATCTCAAAAGTAAAGTGTGATGTGATGCAAATATATATTAGATGAATCAAATAAGTGGAATCAATTTTGTTGAAAGATACAAAAGAGCACGACGGTAGTTGGCCACAGGAAATTGTATTCTTCCTCCATTAGTACACGGATAAATAAATAGAAGTTTATTAAACGTTTCATTTTTGTCTTGTTATTTAGATAAATTTGATCCAGATGAGCATAGACAGTCATCATGACTTTAATCATGTTGTCATTGTATACCGTTCTTTCAATTCTGAGCCTCCAATTATTCGCTCTCGATCGATTTTCAACTGATCCGGTCGAATATGAAATTCAAATTCAAAAGGTTTTGAGATCCACTATACAGTAACATTTTTTGAAGGTCATACAAGTTGAAATTTAAATTTCAGCTGCTGCTGCTGCACAACATGTTATTGCTGATTAAGAAGACAAAGCGGTAAGAAGCTGCCCAGCAATACGTCAAGATAAAAAATCTTTTACTGTTTCTGTACTCGGGTACTTTTACTGTACTCGGGTACTTTTACTGTACTCGGGTTCTTATTTATTGTTTGTAATGAATAAAGAATGATGTTTTACAGTTATTTGAGAAGAAGTTGAAAAGCACTAAAAGCTTTGTGAATTGCATACTTCAGGATTTAATAAGTGGTTCCGACGATAATAAATAAAACTAAATAAGTTTTACCTTTACTATAAACGGGTGGAAGAACTCTTACGAAAGGTGTATGAGAAGCACCTCTTGTAGGGTTTTTTAGGTTATTACATGATCCATCCACACGACGAAACTCATAAGGATCACATGGCTCGATTTCAGTTACGCACCAACTGTGAAACATTTAGTTACTTATCGAGACTTTCGATGGACTAAACTCTAAACGGATTAGCATAGTAGATAGTAGGCTTGCAATTGCGTTTTCAATATTCTAACAAATAACTACATTGTCATAAACAACATGTCATGATATTTTCTTAAGTTTTCGCGACTTGTATACATAATAAAACTACGTTTTAACGGTTTTAATTTATTTGATTTTGGTTTATCCGACGTTTCGGCCGCTTTTCAGTGGCCGTGGTCACGGACGACAGAGATGACATTTGTCTAACGTGTAGTGTATTGTTAAAGTTTTATTTAACCTACCGCCAACTTGTTCATTTTCATTATTTAGTTTTAATTTTGTTTATGGATATTATTTACTCTATGGGACCCTAATATAATTTACCACCGCTTCACAACATGTTGTAGTTTGAAGAGAAGAAGCGGCGCAAGAAACTCTTCAGCAAACATGCCTAGTTCTAAAAATTCTATATAATATTAAAATGGGTGGAAGGAAAAAATAAAAGAAATTATCAGTTGAGTTGGTTTGTCTTCCGTTCCACGCAGAAAGAGCTCACAGTGTCTTGAGGTCTGGCAGTTGGTTTTTCCTGGGTATGGGTCTGAATAGTTTTGATGATCGGATCCAAAACAGGTGGTATCTGCGAACCATCTTCTCTATTGAAATTTGGGTGTTTTTTGATTTCATGAGGCTATTCGCATCATTCTTGGTATGAAACGATTCTCTTTCGTGAGCTTTTGTGGTTTATCGAATCTGATGTAATGGTTGGGTTTATCCAGCGTGTGTTCACTGATCGCAGATCGCAGTCTATTTACTTTATTAAACATGTCATGAGTTGTATTGTTTTAAATCGGGTTTGGCATTGACCTTTACGCTTTGCTGGACAGTTGTCTAAACTTTATAGACTAGTTTCTTTGTTAGTATTATGTGTGAAAAAATCGAATCAAGTTTTTGTGTGAGTAAAATAAAGTTAGAGTTGACACACGGCGTAGCCGCGAGGAAAACTGTAGTACAGGGATTCCCAAAGTAGTCGATATCGGTTTCTCAAGGGTCGACATAAACGAAAACTGATTCTGGGGGCCGACGAGGTCTAAAAATAAACCCCTATTAATTAACACAAGTTCTTATTTGAAACTTTCAAGATACTATATTAGTTGTGTTAAGTATACCATCTTGTTATAAGAATGACTAATATTTTAGTAGGGAGTATCACTATTTTATATACTTAAAGTTACACTTGGTTGGTTGGTTGGCTTGGTTCAAGTGGAAAAACGAATTGCTAAATATTTTTAATTTAAAGTTTTACGGGCAGATTGTTAATATACTTCTCCAATTTAAATTCAAGTCTGGCATATGGCACTTTTGTCGAAGCTCCCCAGTTATGGACTCCCCGAGGGATTGTGCGCATAGGTGGGCAGCTTTTTATTGTTAGAGCATCAAAGTCCTTATTAACGGCGTATACTCGGAAACGAAACCCATTAATGCTGGTGTACCCCTAAGGCTCAGTAATGTCCCCCACACTGTTTATTCTGCACATCAATGATATGTTACAAACCAGTAACATTCATAGTTATGTAAATGACAGCACGGGCGATGTTTTTTACACTGGCGGCGCAAAACATCCCTCGTGCAGAAGTTGAGGAAAATAGAGCCGATTTGTATCTGAAATCGAGACCTTCCTGGAGCAGGTTTCAGAATAGGGAAGACGAAATCTTGTCATTTTTAATCACAAGAAGACGCAAGTCAGCGTGCTTGCTGCTAAAAAAACTCCATTCTTGTTAGCGCCGCAGTTCTAGGGGATCTCCCTTAAGATCTCGAACACTATTCTGTTTTCTGTGTGTACATACACTTACGACAATAAATCTTTTCTTTCTTTCTTTCTTACTATCGATATCCTGGGCGTCGACATTTCGAGCGAGGTGCAATTTAAGGGTCACTTGAAGAGTAACGCAAAAATCGCTTCATATAAACTTGGATGCTCAACAGGGCTACGCGGTACTTCACACCGGGACATAGGCTTTTATTATATAAAGCTCAAGTCCGTATTTATGTGGTGGTGTACTGCTCCCATCTTTGGGTTGGTGCATTTCAGTATCAGCTTCTCTTACTATACTCCTTACAGTGCCGAGCGGTCCGGATTGTCGACTATCCCGAAATTACAGACGGTTTAGAGTCTCTCAGCCATAGAAGAAATGTTGGCGCTCTAAGCGTGCTCTACCGTCTATACAATGGGGAGTTCTCTGATGAGCTATCTTATTTGGTGCCTATGTCACCATTCTATCATTGCACCACTCGCCAGCAATCGGGCTTAATCCACACTTCGGAGTCATCCACTGCACGTGGAGTACGCTCCATCGTACCATATGCATGCAAGTTATTGAATGAACTCCTGTGGTTTTCCCGGAGCGCTATAATACTGGGCTCTTCAAAAAGGGCGTGATGGCGATACCTAAAGTCTCAACGAGATAGACAATGCATCGGCTCCTTTGTGTGCAGATGTCCATGGGCAATAGTAGCCACCTATCATCACCAGTTGTTCCGTATGCCAGTTCGCATACTAGCAAACATAAAAAATAGCCAGTAATTAAGCGTTTAAATGTAGAAATGGAAATACCTTGTCTTATTTTCAAGGGAAGGTAGTTCCACAGGCGAACAGCCAGTACGGCAAAAGAATTTTCTACGAATGACTAAATATGTTTAGGTGTCGTTAGCAGAAAATTTGAGCGCAATTTACAGGAATGAAAATGATAGAGCCTTAAATTTCTTTTAAATATGAGGATGTAAGTACAGGGATTAAAAAAGATATTGTGCAGAAGGAGAGTAAGTAAACATTCCAGGGAAGGTGAACAGCAACCATTTAAGCTTATTAGAAATTCGGTAACATGGTCATATTTACGAAACCCAAAAATGAACCGGATACAAACATTTAGAAGACGTTCAAGCTTATCCAGTTGTTTTTGGGTTATGTCTAGATAGAAAGCATCAGCAAAATCAAGTAGGGAGAAAAGCAAGCATAACCTTAGAAGCAGAAGATTGGAAATTCTTCAATCTTCTTAAAGATGCGGATGACGCGAAAAGTTTCCGACTGATCACACATAATCAACCACAAAGTTTTTAAATTCGTAAGTATCTTGTATCAATGCGGAAAAGTAAGAGATTTCAAAGTGATTTGGCGATCTGAGGTATTTTTAGTTCATTTTGGAAAAGGGGTCTCTTCTCCCAAAATAGTTTGGGAATCCCTGCTTTAGTACATAAGCACACATTAGCTTATACGTTTGTATTGTTTTACAAATGTCTTCTCTATTAAGTAATAATTTATAGTTATAGGTATATTCCATAAAGCGCGCTTGTCGTTGCCTATTGGCTTTGCAACACCAATGGCGACGCCAACGCGTTGCCATGCTTTAGTATAGACAGA
Source organism: Dendrolimus punctatus (assembly GCA_012273795.1). NCBI lineage: Eukaryota > Metazoa > Arthropoda > Insecta > Lepidoptera > Lasiocampidae > Dendrolimus > Dendrolimus punctatus. The sequence goes on along the minus strand of CM022534.1, from coordinate 1,852,618 downwards.
AATATTAGACAGGAAGAATGGGATAGAAGGGATGGGACAGGGATAGGTATATTTTATAAGTTAGGGATTCTTCTATATATCAGTTTATAATTTATGTATATTTTTTTTACTAAAGGTCCCGATTTAGCGCCACGGACCCAATTGTGAGTCTAAACCATTCGGGGATCCACTCAAACAAGCGTAAAAAAATTAATGAAAATTGGTAAAGTTGTTCTGAGGATATGCGCATACATTTCTACGATTCACTTTTTTATTCATATAGAAGATTAATATTATAGATACGAGTACTTACAATGTGTTATTTGCTTTATCGTGTTTTTTCACTTCTTTTAAATCAATTTGTGTCCCAGAGTAAGAGTCGTAAAAAATGGCCCCGTGGATGGTGATCAATGTCAACGAGTAAAGAAAAATTATTAACATTTTAACGCGTCAAATTACAATAAGAAAAACCAAAAATAATAAAAGAATTCCTTGTTTTTATATGAAATTATAATAATATTAAAAAAACTATAACCGCAATGCAGTATTAAAAATGAAATTAGACTAAATATCTATAAGGAGGTCTTATACTCAGAATTCTTGCAACACTAAATAAAAAAAGCAGCGAGTGACTATATAAAGGATTTTGACTTCCTTTTACAATGAAATAAGACGGTAACAAAATTCCCTGTTTTTTTCGTTTCAATTCAAATTCTCAGACTTAGATTAAAAATAATAAACGTAACACAATAACCAAAAAGTATGAGAATACAATGATGTTTATAACTGATTTACATATATATTAACGCAGATTATAGGTAATAAAAACTGGGTAAGTGCGTGTCTGTCCGCGCAAAATGCAAGGTTCGGTAGAGTAAGTACTATATCTAACTTACATATATATGTATGTATATGTATACATTTTAATTTACTTTTGAAATTAATTTGGGACGCGACATGTGTAGACACTCTAGCGCCCTCACATCTTCCAATGACTGAGTTAGAGGCTGGCAATGCTGCTTTAAAAGCTGAAGGGCTCAAACGGCGCAAATATGAAACCTTAGGAAGGGATTACATATTTGTGCCGTTTGGAGTTGAAACATTAGGTCCGTGGGGTCCATCGGCAAAGAGTTTCTTCAAAGAGATCTGTAAGAAACTCTTTGATGCCACCCGTGATCAGAAGGCTGGCTCATATTTCGCCCAACAAATAAGCATCGCCATACAGCGCGGCAATGCAGCCAGCCTTCTGGGCACGCTCCCATCTGGCAGCGATTTGTTACACAGTCTATAATCGCTTGTATTTTATAACTTAGTTTATTTTGGTTTTTACTCTACATAGTTAAATAAATTTAACTTAATTTTATTTGATTTCTGAAATGTTTCTATAACTTAAAGATCGTCCTAACCTAATAAAAGTTATGAATACTGTAATTAAATAAATGACCAATGTAAACGCTTGCATAAAATTATTACGTCATTATTGTCTGCACTCTGTTATATAAGATAAAAAAACTCAGTTGAAGACGTGAGTGGATGAAGGTGATAAGTCGCATATTCGGCTTTTTGCTTTTTTTGGGTAGATGAAGGTTATACGTCGATACCAAATGACTACAGACCTTAGACCATAGATATAAGGCATATTTAAAAATAAATAGTTGCTAAAGGTGTTAAGTTCAGTTCAGTTTCAAATAAAAGTAAAACTTTTATCTCGATTTACTCAGAATTGGAATTATGCGACTTATCGCCTTCATCCACTCATGTCTTCAATTAATTTGGCCATCTTCTCCTATTGTCAAGTCTTTTAAATACGTTTTAAAAAGAGCTAGTATTTGATATTCGGTGTCTCCCAATCGTTGTTGCTTGTGCAGCGGTTGTCTTGCCAAGCTCGGTAGCTGATACTTGGTATATCCTTGCAATATCTCATTCGGTTGCTAGAAAATAAAAATGTTATCGTAATTTTCAACTTTATTTTAGTTAAAACGAAAACCTAAATACTTACATGTCGCTGTTAGCCTTCATAAAAGCGAACGGTTGTATTTTTGTGACTGAATCACCAACATCACAAAGTAATCTTGCTACGGTGTATTTACGAATTTCATGAAGTTGATCTGAAACGTCCAGAAACTAGTGTTAACTTGGGCCCAGTTCTCCTTAGTAAAATAAATAAAAGCTATTATAAATTACAGGACTTTTTAAATAACACATTTTGATCATTTTTTATATTTTATATATTAATGTCGTATTAATATATCAATAAAATAATAATGGTAGACAATAGCTTAGTATAGTATGTCTTTTTTTTTTTTTTTTTTTTTTTTTTTTTTAATACGCCTTCTCCTCCGTCATGAGTTAAGACAGAGGTCTTTTTATTCTTTTATTTATTTCTTATTACTATTATACCTTTTTTACTAATTACGTTTATATATTTTTCTAACCTACCCCTTCTTATCTATTAGGTGTGTGTTTATATCTGTGTGTTACAATGTTTATACTATTTATTGCTACTATTATATTACATATTTACTATTGTTATGTCAATATATACTTATTATGGTTGTTTGTTTAGGTTTATTGCTTTTTAAATTAAACATTGTTGGTACATATACAATTATATGTCGCAATGTTAATTGTTTGCGTTTCTTTTTATTGCGGTTTCTATTAAGTTTATTGCGTATTCTACAAACACCTCCCTCTTTTTCTTGCTAAGTAGCTCACGTATTTCCTCTCTGCATATTTTTGTGCCTAGGGCGCATTCCGTGTTGTATCGCTTCCTCGCAAAAAGGGGGCATTCAAAAATTATGTGAAGGGGCGTCTCTTCTCCTGTGTAACAGGAACACGAGGGGTCTCCCTTTAACTTGAACCGATGCAAGTACTGGGAGAAACCCCCGTGCCCCGTGAACATTTGGGTCATCGACCCTGTCAGCTTCATTGCTCTAATGATCTTGTAGGCGCCAGCCGTTTCCGGGAAGAAAAACTTAGTTACGGACGCAGTTGGCTCGTCCCTGTACCGCCGGTTCCATTTATCAAGCGTCTCCATACGGATCATTCGCTTCACAAATGAAACCGGACACCTGTCATAATGAGGTTTTATCTTCAGGGACTGAGCAGCGGCTTTCGCCAGAGCGTCCGCTCTATCGTTTTCCCTCACCTCGGCGTGCGCCTTAACCCAATATAGTGAGACCCCCTTCCCTATTGCCATAATCCGTCTTATGTTCTGCCTAGCTGTAACCGCCAATTCGTGCGTGCTGTTCCAATTTATTATCGATTGTAGTGCCGAGCGCGAATCGCTGTAGATTCCAAAGCTTTCTTCTGGGCTCTGAAGGATTGCCTCGGTTGCCTTGTATATGGCCAACAGTTCCGCCTGGTAGACAGTGCAGTAAGACGAAAGTTTCAATCGGCGGTTCCTGGTTTCAGCATCATTGTCCCAAAAGGACAATGATGCCCCCACCTCCCCACCGATCTTGCTTCCGTCTGTGAAAATACGTACCGCTTGTAATTTGTGCTGATCCACCTCTCCCTGGTCTACCAGGCATATGAACTGCAGGTCCATATGTTCGGCAGGATGAGGTGATTTCTCGTAAGCAACTTTCCGCTCGATGTTCCTGTCTCCAAGTATCGGCAGGGGTACCCCCCTCTTGGCCTCATACAGGGCTGCTGCCTCCTGTATCCTGAGATCGAGGGGGAGTATCCCTGCCAGTACCATAGCCGAGTTTAGGGACACCGTACGATAGGCCCTGCACAGCTTCTGGGCGAAGCCCCGCTGTACAGCGCCCAGTTGCTTACGGATTCCTTTTTTGTTGGTAGCTGGAGCCCAGGCGCTTGCTGCATACATCACGATCGGCTCGATCACGGCGGTGTAAATAGATCTAATGACCTCCGGGTGGAGGCCCCAGCTGACTTTTGCTGCTCTCGACAGCTGTTTATACAGTGCCAACACCTTGGCACAAGTGTTTTTAACGTGTGTGTTAAACGTTAGTCCGTCATCTATTGTCAGCCCTAGTAACTTAATATCTTTTGACATGCCAATGTCAACCCCGCCCATGCTCAGGCGTGGGGTGTCGTATTTCCGCTTTCTTGTTAGCAACATGGCGCAGGTCTTGTGCGGTGCGAATTTGAGTTTGTTACTTACTCCCCACTCCTGGACAAAAGCAAGGGTGACATTGGCCTGTCTCTCTACCTCCAACCCGGTGTCTCCATCGAAAAGTAATACAACGTCATCAGCGTAGGCCTGGCAATAGACATTCCTGCATTCCAATTCTTGCAATAATGGGTCCAACAGCAGATCCCAGAGGATCGGTCCCCCTATTGAGCCTTGCACGCAACCTTTGTTTGTTGACCTGGTGACCTGCTCGCCTGCGTATCGGACCGTTATCTGTCGACTCTGCAGGTAACTGCCCAACACCATCTGAATATTTTTTGGGCAGTTGTGTTCAGACAGTCGGATCCTAATCATGGGCCACCATGCGCTATCGAAAGCTCCCTCTATGTCCAGTGAAACCAACGTTACAAGTCGCTTTGCTGACAACTTTCTGCGGATGTGGTTAACTAAATCATAGAGGGAGTCCTCTGTACTTCGTTGGGGCAGGAATCCGTACTGTCTGGAGCTAAGTTTAGGCACCAGGTACCACCGCAATCTCCCTATAAGCATCTTCTCAAAGATCTTGCCCATCACTGGTAGCAGGCCAATTGGCCTGTAAGATTTTGGCACATTATAGTTGTCCTTCCCTGGTTTCCTTAAGATAACAACCGTGGCCTTCTTCCACAGGGTTGGAAAATGCCCTAACTCTAGGCATTTATTAACCAGTGACAGGCAGAGATCCGGTGCTTGGAGGACTGCTTGCGTGCAGATGTCCGATGTCAACCCGTCTCCGCCCGGAGCCTTCTTTGGGTTGAAGCTCACCGCAGCTGTTTTGAGCTCCTCCATGGTAAAGGGTGGGTCATCCTCATGATGATCACTCGCTCTGTCGAGTTGTTGGGCTCTAGCTCTAACAGTGCGGTGATAGCTGTTGTCTGTGCTCTCGTCATCATTCGGGTAGAATGTCTCGGCAAGGAGGTTAACCGATTCCCCGGGTGTCAGTACCTTGCCCTTTTCGATGAGGAGTTCGTCCTCATGCCTTTTTGCGGTGCGCCCTATCACTCTATACACCCCCTCCCACATGCCTTCACGGTCTTGCCTTTCGCAGAAGTCCTTCCAGGATTTTATTTGAGCTTTGTTGATTTCCTCCTTATAGCGTTGCTTTGCCTGCAAATAATCGTTTATCACCTTATCCTGTCTGTCCCTCGCTGCCCACTTGAGCCTCCTTTTTAGGGCGACCACCTCCTTCTTCATGTTGTACAATTCCACAGACCACCATGGTAATTTAGAATTTCCCCCTGTTTTTATTTTTGGTATGCTACTTTCACAGGCTCCCAGAATCGCCGAAGTGAAACTTTCGACCTGTGATTCCAAGTTTTGTCTGTCCGTCAGTCTGTCAGTTGCCTCTTTTGTTATATTACCCTCTGTTAATAATTGGCCAAATTTTTCGTTGAATTGTCCCCATTTAGCTTTCCTAGTATTGTAAAGTCTTGTTGTACGTTTTATTTCTATTCTAACATCCCTTAAGCTAATTTTAAAAATTATGGCATTGTGGTCTGAGGATGTAAGGCCGGTGTCTACCTTCCAGTCGTCGACCTTTCCAAGGAGATCCAAGCTGCAGGCGGTTACGTCTATATAGCTGGTGTATCGTTTGGTGCCCCGGATGGTGTCAAAAGTTGGGGTATCGCCTTTATTCAAAATTTGCAAGCCCAGCTCTTCAAGGCACGCTGACATTTCTTTGCCCCTCCTGTCTTCTTTAGAACTTCCCCACCAGACACTCTTGGCGTTAGTATCGCCACCGATAAGGACAGCTCTGGTTCCCACACCTACAACCGCAGACTTAAGTTGCTCCAGGTATGGCCCGATTTCCGCATTCGATTCCAGGTAGAATGAGATGATCGCCGTCTTCCAGATGCCCCTGCCAACCGTCACTACTACCATATTGGTCGTCGTAAACTCTGGTCTGAGTGTTACATGTATGTCGCCGTTGAAGACCGCAATAGCGGCCTTATTTACCGCTCCGGCTGACGGTGCACGCTGGTAGACCCTCACCCCGCGATAGTCCCTCATTCTACCTGTTTCGCCCACGTAGGGCTCCTGGAGCAGCGCGAGGTCCGCCTTTCGTTGATTCGCCATCTGTACCAGTTCGTTGGTGGCCTGCTTAGCGCGATGTAAGTTCGCTTGAATCAACGAGAGTGGACTTTGTGTGTATGTTGCATTGTGGTCCCCAGAGGTGCCCTTAGCAGTAGGCCACCGCTGTTCGTGCTATCGCATCCCACTTTATCCTCACAGAGCATGTGCTGTCGAACGCGTTGTGCTCGCTATCCTGCCTCTTGGCACGGACGCAGTTAATACATGTTGGTGGGATCCCTGCACGATACTCTGGACATTCTATCTTCATGTGGGGGCCGCTGCAATGGCTGCACCTGGGGTCAACTTCTGTGCACGCCTTCTTGCCGTGCCCGTATCCCAGGCACTGTGTACATTGCACTAGTGGGGACTTGTCCTTTACCTGCAAGGTCTGCAAGTCTATTCTGACCGTGCTTGTGTCTGTCAATCTTTTCCATAGTTTAGGGGCCACTCTCAGGACTACTCTTTGGGTATGTGGATTCCTCCCCTGTATCTTAAATATGACCTCCATCTTACTTTCTTCTTCAGATAGGTCTTCGAAGACTTTTTTATTTTGATTGAACAGGGCCCTATAGATGTCCTCATCTTTATGTATTTTAAGTACTCCCAGTATCTCTACAAGAGGGTTTTTGTTTTTTATTTCTTCCACTTGCAGGTTTTTCTGTTCCTTCTTTAATCTATCCTTAACTCGCTCTCTCTCTTCCGTCGTTCGGCATCCTACTATTACCTTCCTGTCCCTTGCTCGTCTTACCCTTTCTACCTCTATGCCACCTTCTCTCGCGTTTAGCGCGCTTCTCACCTTATTCATAACTTCGTCTCCGGTCTCTTCTCGGCTCGTGGCTGTTATTATAAGCGAGTGCAGTGTTGCCCTCTCATTGGGCCTCTCCTTTGGTTTTGCCGCTACACTCGCGTAGGACATCCTGTACTCTTTTATCTCTTCCTTATGGGAATCTATCACTTCCTTCAACTCCTTTATGCTTCTGCTATTTTCTGCCAATAATTTGGTGTTTTCTTCTAGCTGCTTTTTTAGTGATTTGTCCTCTTCTTCCCTCTTTTTCCTTCCTCTTTCGAGAGCGTTATCCACAACTTGTATTGTAGCCATTCCTTCTGTCATTGTTCCGAATTCCCTGGTTTGGGCCCTTTTCTTCTTTTCTTCAGTCTTGTCTTCTTGGGTCTGTACGTCTCTAGTATTTTTCTGTTTTCCGCTCTGGGTTGCCCCTCGATTTATCGTCTCTGCTAAAGTCCCCAATTCGTCTTCCGACTCTTTAAACAGAGCGTACAGACGTTCTACCGCGTTTTGCACGCCCTGTTTGATCTCTGTCTTCAGATTTCTTTGGTCGTTTAGATGCTGTTTTGCCTTATTTATGCAACTCTCTGCTTCCTCGGACCTATTGGTGTTGTCTTTCCTTTTAGATGGCGGTGTTCTCTTTACCGCATAAGTTTTGTTCATTCCCGGGGAGAAGGTCAGAGCGATGGCTTTCTTCTTTTCTTCTTTCTTCAAATGGCTTACTCTGTTTTCGGGGCTTAAATTTTTTTGGGTTCTGGAATATTCTTCCTCTACTTCCTCTTCAGGAGAGGAGGTCACTTCCACCTCGATTGGTTTTGTTGGAGTTGTAGCTGCGAGAGACCACTCTTCTTCAGGTAGTCCACCCTTCCTCTTTCTTACAATCACATAACCCGAGGATGTAGGCGGTGACACTTTGTCTGGCGTTTTTTCTCTCATTGGGACGCGAGGTCTTACTGGCGTCCGTCCCATCATCTTTGCGGTAAATAGAGATCCGAATCTACCGCGAAGGTGTCTTAACTCCTACTTATTTTTTAGTCGCCGGGCGCAATAACACCAGGCGAGAGGTCAGAAAATAAAAATAAAATAGTATATATTGAACCGGTCAATAGTGTAAAATAAGTAGCAATATATATTTTTATTTAAATTGTTTATATTTTTATGTGTGTCTACAGTGTGTATATGTACAGTTTTATATATATATATATATATATATATATATATATATATATATATATATATATATATATGGTTATATTTCTATATTTTATTATAAAAGAAAAACTTTTATAAACGTTAATTGATTAAGTAATTAATGCTAAACAAATAAATAAGAAACTATTTTATGTCTTAGCAGTCGCGGGCTGATGAGGTCACGCGGCCGGCCCGCATGTGCAAGGCGCGAGCGGGCTGGCGGTGTCCAGAGCGACCGTCGCACGAGCTCTATAACAAAGATACTTCACGAACCAGCGACGACTCCGTGCGGGTCGGCTCCGACGCTCCGCTGGGTTCTTGAATTTACAAATTTCGATTTCCAAAAGAATTAATTAAATAGTATAGACAAATAAGGCAATGGAATCCAACTGTACAACACAAGATTAATAAAAAAAAAAAAAAAAAAAAAAAAAAAAAAAAAAAAATTTTAAAGTCCACAAATAGATTTCATTTACGGGCCACCGGATCCGATAATGACTGATGTTCACCGTAACTTGATCTCTCTCTGTCAGCGCACTTCACCTGACTCGCAGCTCTCGATTTAATGGCCGGTAAAATCCAGCGTAGTTTGATCTCTCGCTGCCAGCGCGCCTCACAGACTCGCGGCTCTCGATTTAATGGACGGTTAAAAATGGTTAAAAAATTTTGCTCCTCCTTCTTAGTTTTCGTCTCCTAACTTCGTCCCTATTTCCTCCAAAAATCAGGGAATGGTCAATAAAAATTCTTTATTATATCCTCTATTGATCTGCAGTTAAAAAACTGGGTGTCGCTCGATAGGAAGTTTGTCAAGTTGGCACCCAAAGTTGTGCGGGTACCGGCCTGGGCGGCGAAATTCCCTTCAAAGGGGTCCCAGGGCCTAGATATTCCTCAGTTGTATACTAGGAATATTCACCAGCACTTCACACAGCACTACCTAGCGGTTGCAAACTAAAGCAAATAAATGTCAACAACTTTTGCACAAATTTTAAAAACTATTTTAAAATAAGTTGGACGTGTGCGCGCTCGACAGAGGTTGAAGCCGGAATCATAGTATGTCTTTTAAGACCTCGGGCCATAAAAATGCCTTGGACTTTTGGACGGCTTGTATGATGAGATGGCTAACACGTAGAGGCCCCTTGATAAATTTATTCTAAATGTGGCGTGATACTGACCGGCGATTATCCCTGTCTAGACCATATAATAATGTACCCAAGGACAAGCCCCGGCCAGTGTAGGACTATTGTGGGAAATGAGAACAAAAAGTACCGGGCTATTGGGATGAACTGCTAGTGGTACCAGAGGTCTCGGAACAAGGGGACTATGGCGTCTGCCCGTCGCAATGTTCGAGGAATAGTTATTTCATTCATTTTGGGTTATTAATATGACATTGTTTGTAGGACATTTTATTATATTTATTATTATAATTTTCTATGACGAACTGGCCAAATGCACCATGCACTTTTACTTTTATACCATCATGCATACTTTGAAATGTAAATATTCATATTCAAGAAATAAATAAACTTTGATTTTAACTACACCGTTTGTCTAAGGCGGTTTGACTGATTTCACTCATCTATCATCTCGACTTGCTTATCACGATATTTTCTTTCATCATCAGCACTTAGTAATTGTAAAATGTGAAATCAGAGAACTAAGTGGCACGTACTTTCCAGTAACAATTCGAACCCACATCATATGAAAGGCGAGTGTGTTAGCTATTAAGAGTTTCTTTACCACCTTACATACGCTAATAATCACCGCCGTAGTCTAAATAGTCACGATTCCAGATTTGAATACTACAAAGCAGTACCACTGCAATTGCGACGCAAGACTGCTGATTCTCCATTTTTTATATACTCTTAAACAGCAAAAATGTCAGCCCCGAACTTCTCGACAAACTAAAATTCGGTGTACCACGAGCTGGATGCCGCTTGCATAATCGAAAAACACTCGCTCTACCAGCATGTCGCATTGTGTACTGTCAACACTCACCACTTTACCGAATTTGTACTGCCTACAATAATATCTGCCATGAGCTCGATATTTTCAATGAATCGGTTAAGCGCATCAAGAAATTTTACACTGCTTTTGAAACAATAAACACATACTACAAACCAAAACTTAGAAATTAAATACTACTATAAACATATTTACAAGTAAAAGATGTAGTCCAAATCGCTGTCGGTGGGGAGCGTTCCCAAAATGCTGGCCGCATTCCCTCGTTGTATGGCAACGCTTATTCGTTGCCCTAAATATAGGCCAGCCTGTTGGTCACGCGAGACTTCTTTCAATCGCTTTGAAAGGTCTCGATAAAGTTGATAAGCCTCACGTCCCCATGGCCCCAAAGTCTCAACCCCGAAAGCCAAAAATATGTATCCGTCACCGATGGATGCATATTTGCGGCGTTTCAGGGTTTCTTGAAGTGTGGCAGCGCCTACGGCAGTGACGGCTGTATTTGGAAGATGGGAAGCCGCCAACGTATCGACACACGTTGCGTCCCATACTAAGGGGCGTCCCATCTTCCAAGGTACCAGCGACATTCCGTCCGGTCGTTTGCCATCGTCTCGGCACAGTCCGTTCGGTTCAAGAACAGCTGGAACCCCTGCTTTTTAATTATTTAATTAAGTTCATTATTTATATAATTCTACTTTAAAAAATAACAATATGTACCCAATGCCTTTTGTATAACGCATGATGTGTTCGCACCAAGAAGGCTAGTCAGCAAATATATTTTATTTGTTTTCTAGTTTCGTTTAAAAGTAAGCTGAGTTGGTCGGTTTGCGAACCAAACTAAAAAAGAAATCCCCGGCACGATTCTTGACCTTGACGGATCTTTTACGAAGTATGAAATATAATCCCCTTTGATTCGAGGTAAAGGACAGAAACAATATTATTGACATGTCGATTAATCGCCTAAATACGCTCTGTAGTATAAAAGGTTTGCATTAGTCTATTAAAATATACATGTATGTGGGTAGTTCATAAAATTATATAATAAATCAGGTCGCAAGCAACCACTGAGTATTTATTACACGGTAAATGTGTAAAGGAAACCGCTAACCGCTCAAGATCCGTGCCAGGAACTTTATTATGGATTTATTTTCAACTTACCAAGAGTAAATGCGTTGGGTCTATTAGGCCTCTCATACCAGTGTCTGTCAGAGATCATATTCCTCATTAATTGGTCAACGACAAGGCAGTAAAATGTTGGTGGCACGAAACCACCTCTGATAGGTCTCTCCAGCCATATACCAGCAATAAGTTCAATATCTTCAATGCTCTCGTAAGAGTTTTTTAAAATTTCGATTCTCTAAAATAAACCAGGATTGTATGTACATAATCTAATATATAAAAGCCTCGTGTCGCGGTACTACTAACCACTATTTTTTAATAGCGATATTAGTATTGTAATCATTTTCTACAGGGATTAGATGCAAATTTGCAGCAGGTAGATGACACTGCAATCGGGTACCAGAATTTAGGTGTCTCATTGTTGTTGTATGCTGTTGAAGTTCGTCCTGGAAAGGTAAACGATTGAGTCCAGTACCCTAGAAAGTAGTTTCAGTACCCAGTAGATGGCGCCGCGATACTCCTCCTTTGCGGTGGGCCTGGTTTTGATGACATTTTTTGTTTGTCCAAGTGAGTTTCAAAATAGTTTAGATTAACATTTGATCCCGGTAGATAGCACTGGAGTCGGATTCTAGATTTTTATTTTTTAATAATAAGAAGATACCTTCAATGTGTACTTACCTCATCATCAATTACACCTCTTAAGTCTGCATATGACTTAATTGGGGTTCCAAAACAGAATTCTCTGTATTTTACATAAGGCTGAAGTCCGAAGTATCTGGTTTTCGCCAAGTCATTGGTGCAGATATCTGAAGCTCTTTGTCGAGGACCCAGAGCAAACGAACCAATCTAAAAGTATAAAAATAGTCATAATAAATACTTCATTTCTTAATATTGGGATCTTGGGCGTTGAAATTTCGAGCCAGGTGCAATTTAGGGGTCACTCGGAGAACAAAACGAAAATCGCTTCTATAAAACTTGTGTTGCTCTTAAGCGGCCCTTCACATTGGGACATAGGCTTTAATATATATAAAGCTCAATTCGGTCCCCATGTGGAGTACTGCTCCCATCTTTGGCTTGGTGCAACTCAGTATCAACTACTCTTACTTGATTCCTTGCAGCGCCGAGCAGTCCGGAGTCTCTCAGCCTTAGAAGGGACGTTGGCGCTCTAAGAATGTTCTACCGTCTGTACAAGGGGAGTGCTCTGATGAGCTATTTGATTTGGTGCCTACGTCGCCATTCTATCATCGCACCACTCGCCGGTAATTGAGAGTTTAACCACACTTCCTACACATTTCGAAGTCAACCACTGTACGTGGAGTACGCTCCTTCATGCCATATGTGTTCAAGTTATGGAATGAACTCCCTCTCGCGGTTTTCAAAGAGCGCTACAATATGAAACTCTTCAAAGAGGCCATCAACAGATATCTAATCTCAACGAGGTATTATCCCCGCAAATTGCTATTGCGCCTGGCCGCCATTTTGGTGAAGTAACCGAAGCCGAACACTCAGTACTGTTAACATCACTGGCCGGCGAGTACGCGTACTTATCGAGTTGTGGATGACGTCACGTGAATGTTAATTTGACAAGGTTCCAGCGCATTACCAATTTGCGGGGATAATAGGCAAGGTGTCCGGTCCCTTAATATTGAAGAAGTCCATGGGGACGGTAAATACCTACCAGGTGGTCTGCCAGTTTGCGTATAAGCAGACATAAAAAAAATAAACGATATACTTACATCAGGATCAACAATGTAATCAATATTTCCACTGCCTTGTCTAAATGTACCTTGAGTAATATGGTCGATATTGTCATCAACATCGAAGAATCCAGTTCTTAGGGTCAGATTTACTATGGGATATTGCTTAAGATAATATCCGTCTTTGTCATACATCCTGGGAGAATTAATAAAAAGACCATAGTTACCGGTAAGTGTTTGTCTGTAGCATATTGAAATTGAAACACAAACCTTACTTGTTTAAAAAATATATTTTTTTAATTGTTTAATTTAGTTTGATTTAGTTTTTATTTATTTAGTTTATAATATGGTTCTAAGTTTATATTTAGGTTTATATTATAAGTTAATTTATTTTTAGTATTTAACTATCTAATATATAAAATTCTCGTGTCACAGTTTTCGTTGCCATACTCCTCCGAAACGGCTTGACCGATTTTGATGAAATTTTTTGTGCTTATCCGGTATCTATGAGAATGGCCAACATCTATTTTTCATCCCCCTAAATATTAGGGGTAGTCCACCCCTAAATTTTTTTATTTATTTTTTAGACAAAATTTTTAATTTCTATTTTTTTATGATACAACATACAAAAATACATACAACCCTAGATTTTCAACCCTCTACGATCAACCCCTATTTTTTACCAGGCAGGACGACGTCTGCCGGGACAGCTAGTATGTTATAAACATGTAAATAAATTATAATACATTTTTACTTAATAACAATAAATATACTATAAGCATTATTCTACATGATTCAACAGACTTCATTAAAAGGAAACTCATTTGCATATATATCTTTTACATATTAATATGTTCACACATAAATCTTTTGTTACTTTTAGGTATATTCTGACTTCAGTTTTATTCAAATTTAGTTCCACTGGAGAACCTTTTTTTGTAATTAATAAGTATAAGTTAAATAATAAAAACTCCTTCCTAATGTGTGTACACAGCTTCGCAACTTGATATCGCTGTTTAAGGAGAAAAAGCTTCAAGATACTACCCAGCAATATGTCTAGGTAAAAATACTTTTTACTACATATATGGTTATCTTCGGACCTTGTTAAAAGTATATTTTATAATCTGTATACTTATTGTTCTCTCATTAAATATTTAAATATATGTGAAATTCCATACACTGTGTACGGAAATTGTACTAAAACAGTCGATTGGTACTGGAGCGTCGAAATCATAAACACTGCGATGTTAGACCAAATCTATCGGTTACATTATGTCTTCTACAACAGCAAGCAGGAAAGTGTGAGGAAATTAGGCAGCGAGAATATGCCAGAATTGTGGGCAATTTTCTATATCCTAGCAAAGTTTTATATCATGGTACGAGGATAGCACATAGGAACAAGTAATAACTAAGCATCTAGTATTTAATATAAAAAACAAAATCTGATTGCGTACTATGCCAATTGGGAAATACTATAGTGATTAAAAGATTCTTGAAATTTTATTCTTTCGTATTGCTCCAAAAACAATATTCAGGCACTGTTAGTTATTAACTCCTTATGTAATATTCAATCAATCTGGCTGAAATGTATCTGTTTAGTGACAAAAAATTGTTATAAAATATGGGTGTTGCGGCGGCGCTGGATTTAGCGTTAAGCGAACTGTGTCAACTTTGCGGGACAAGAAGTGTGGACAATTTGGAATGGGAATCGGAACGAGCACGCACTTACCTGGTTAATGGGAATGAAACGCGGCTCCTCTTCTCCACTATCCACTATCACACACACTTTATTGTATTTTTATATTTATAGTATTTAATTTTATGTATTTATTTTAGTATATGATATGTTTATTATATATAAAAGTTGCGGTGCGGAGCGAGTTATATATTTATATGGTGCGGGCGCGGTATATTTAAGTTATTTTATGATATTTTATTTATTTACAATGCGGAGTGATATATTTATTTTAATGATATGACAATGAGTGACTGAAGTGACGTGCGAAAGGGAAACGCGCCGTCACAATTTAAGAAGAATTTAAATATTCGAAGAAAAGTATGAATAGGTCGGAAGGAGGTTTACATGGCGGTACCAATGGATAAAAACTTACTTCATAAATCCGTCCTGAATTAGATGCACCCATCTTAAGACGTAAGGGAATTCAACAGATATTTGGGGCATAACATTTTTGTCATAAAGATCTCTAAATCCCGGTTTCAAAGAGATCAAACCATCTTTAACGAGGTTCTCATGCCCTGTGAAAATAATATGCATGCTATTACTTTGTCATTCACAGTAATTACTGTAAAGAGAAATTTTATACTTGTTTCTACTCCCTTTATAACAAGTAACAAGGAATTTGCTACATGTACGATACTAGAAAATGTACTTATTATACTTACCAAGCAAAACAGGAAGCAGTTCATAGTAATATATTTGCAAAGATACAGCGATAGAGATATCTCTTGCAGTATAAAATAATTTATCATCGTCCCAGCATGGATTAACAGTAGCTAAATTTCTAGCAATCAAATTGTGAAATCTCCAAAACCAGATGACAACTAAATTTGTTCCTGCTAAAGTGTTAACACCTTCGTTAGCTGCAATTATAATGAGTTAACTAACACCAATAATAACAAGATTGTTACTATAACAACTAAATAGTTATAAGCGTTAGCATAAAGGATAGAAGAAGATAATAGCAGGAACGGAGAAGGACACAATTTCCTGCGGCCGGGAGGCCTATCGTAAGAGACGACAATACAACCCACAGTCAGGTGGTAAGGTAGTTGCCCGTCTGGATGGCTACCAGCTTTGGTCTAGAGTATACCACCGTAACAACCTTGAGTTGTATCCTGCAATAGTTGCCAGTCTCCAGTCTCCTTTTAGGGAGCAGCATCGCATTTATGTTGCAAATATCCATAGGCGATGGTAACCGCTTTCCATCACAGTTGGGCCGCCAGCCTCTCTGCTGTGCTTCAGCAGTAACCTATTAAATAATTATCTTTACAGTTCATATGATGGGATATCAACAACAATCATACGCGCACACATATACCCCCACCCCACACACACACATAGACACGCTCATATAATTCACATATAACTTAAACTATTAACATTTTTGTCAGCTGGAGGTAAGGGGTCTGGACTGCCATAATGACAGGATTTTCTCCTTGTTTGGGCTCCAGGCTTTTCCACGATTTTTCCCGCTTTATTATTATGTTTTGTGGAAAGAAAATAAATAAATAAATAACAAAATATAAAATTTATATATCTAATAAGTTCTTGATGTATGTGTCTGTCTAACTCTAAATGGTGATAAGGATTTGTTCGCAAGTTATTAACTATTTAAGTAATGCAAATGTAAGTTAGGCTCAAGGTGAAGTAGCTTAAAAACCGCTTAACAACTTACGTGTAACATGACACCTAGTTTCTCTAACATTGTCATTCAAAACACACAAATTAGGTCTCGTTTTAGCGCTTGGTGGCCAAATTTTTCCATTTGAAATCTCGTACTTCAGAAAACCTCCTTGAAAAAGTCTTCCTTTCTTTTGAAGTATTTTAGCCGAATCTCCATAAATTAATGATAAGTCTAAAAGGGGCGTTGTCGACATTACCTGTATATAATAATAGCAATGGTTTATTTAAATATCGATAATGTGCATTCCGCATAATACAAGTTTTCCCAAACGTCAATTTTATGTCATCAGTTCTTTACTCTACAACTAGTTATCAGATAAATGTGACATAGCATATTTAAAGAGACATGAAATCAAAGCCACCACACAAAAGTGGCTTTTGCAACTTGATTACCATAAAACTGAAAACTTATTATATAATATCATATAAATTAAACTTATTATAATAATAATATTAATCAATTTAATTAACTAATATTAATATAAATTGATAGATAATATGTATATTAAAACAGTGTGCAAACTTTGTTACTCGTACTGTATGTACTATGTATTTAGTTACTCCTTCTTATTATTATTATGTTTAATACTTAAATGTATTTGATATATTTTTGCTAGGATTAAATAATGATATTTTTATACGGATCTTAATATGTGTAGAGTAGGTAGTGGGAACTGAAAATCAGTGTTGTGGCGGAGGTATTTCCCGGCACAAAAATATACTGAGTGCTAACCTTGTTTGTTGAATAGCGACATCTACAAACATATGTTGTCTCGTTTATTATATAATTTGTTTGTGTTGCATTTGGCAAATGAAGATTTTCTTTCTTTCTTTCTATGTATCAAAATATTGTTATCCATCATTTGCACACACACACATACACGCGCCACTCTTATTTACTACAAAACAATATATTTGTGCAATTCTGGATCACGGATCCATCCACAGCCTCGCTGGTTCTAGTAGTAATGTGGACTGTATAGGTTTGATTTGAGAGAGTGAGAGGTATGCCAAATCCTGCACTAAACCAATGGGGTAATAAGTACCACTAACCTCGGAATCCACCTCCAATGGGGCAGCTAGACAGCTCCTAATAGTGCACGGCACGAACAGGTCTCGAATGGCACTTGGATTGTAAGATTCGCACACTCACACAAAATAGCAAGCACGGCTTGTATAAGGTTCAATAAAAAGCTCCAAGAATGGGATGTGAAACGTTCACGTGCACGGAGAAAACGGAGCGTCCGGACAGACCTCGCGTGCGTTGGAGACTGGTGCGCCACCACGCAATGGCGGCGAAACCAAGAGCCAGCGGCACCCATAAAACTACCCACATTAGAAAAATTGTGAGGATTCAACAATATTTACTGTTTATTATTTTGATTGAATGGAGAGCAAATAGTCAAATAAATTAAATACTTTTTATCATCTTATGAAATGTCGCAACCTTATAAATGGTAATTGTTAGATAGATAATAAAATTAAAAAATAGCTTTTGTAATCTATGAGGTGACACTTATCTCAGTTTTAGATTATCTCAGTTGGTCTGACATTTTTCAATAATAGAATCTTAAGATCCCTAATTTTATTTATTTACCTTCAATCACAAACGTCATTTATATTAACATTATTTTTCTCACATTTAGTTATGTCTATTTTATTTTTTTGTTTACTACAAGCTTAAAAATAAAAAATAATTTCATGATATTTTCATCCTTGTTCATGATTCTTCCGAAAAACGTCTGACAGTATATGGTTAATGGTTTGCTCAAAACGTTCAAATAGTCCGGATCCTTTGACTACGACGTTCTGACATTGTCTATATAGATAAATAATTCTCTGTCACAATGTTTGACCACGATGAACTGTGAAACTACTAAACTGAATTTGATGTTTTTACTTCGTTTGCTGGATTAGTTGCAAAGACATAGGCTAGATTTTATTTTAATTTGATACTGATATCACTGCCGGCCATAGTCCGTTCGATGGTCGCCAGTGAAGAGTCTTGGGTGGCGGTCCAAGTTTTCTGCGACATGGTGATGTCGGAGGCAGCGGAAAGGGAACGGGAGGACGCAGCTTCTTCGCCGTAAACCAGGGCGTCGAAGAAGAGACTACCACCAATCCCTTCCGCCCTAAGAATGGCCATGAATTATAAGGTGGGGATACTTATCGTTCAGACACTGCTACAGATGGCGCTGATTTGTGCTTGCACGCGCAACTTATTAATAATGGTGGTGGACCAACATTCAACGCCATGTAAGGGGCTCTATGAGCCGTCGCTGTCAGGACCATTGGATGTGTCTTTGGTTCACAAGGACCTGACATACGGCGTCGAGATAGACTACAGAGGTGGTTTTATTGTAATTTATAACAAAAAGTTATTACATTTTTTAAGCCAAGGGGTCCGTAAGTATGAGTTCTGCTGTCAACTAAGTAACATATGCATCAAATAGATGGCTCCATACTTAAAGTCCCATTCTTTCAAAAAAGTGAGTTTGGAACATTAATCAACTTGAGTTGCTTAATTTTTTGACATTTTTTGCGTGTATTTGAGTGGGTCCCCGGATGGCTTAGATTCATAATTGGAACGAGACGAGGCGCTGGAATCAGGTTCTAAGATCATCCTAATTTCCTAAACCTATTTTGATGATTTTTTCTGTATGTTGGTCCTCAGATGGTTTTGATTCACAATTGGAACCAGTGCAGCCTGCACTAGAATCGGGTCCTAGATTTTTATTTTGTCAGGGCAGGACAACGTCGGTCAAGACCACTAGTAATCTATAATTTTCCCATTTGAACCATTTCAATGGTAATAACAAGTAGATTAACAAAAGCAGAATTCGGACAAACCCTGT
The DNA here is from genome assembly GCA_012273795.1 of Dendrolimus punctatus. Classification (NCBI taxonomy): domain Eukaryota; kingdom Metazoa; phylum Arthropoda; class Insecta; order Lepidoptera; family Lasiocampidae; genus Dendrolimus; species Dendrolimus punctatus. The sequence goes on along the minus strand of CM022534.1, from coordinate 1,833,405 downwards.
CTGGTACAGTGTTGTTTGGGATGCATCCGATGGATTGGAAAGATTGAGGTCTGGTCATGTTGAGACATCGTATGTCTGAGAATCGGAAGACTGGGTCATCGTCTGGTATCTTATTCGGCACACATTCTCTATCCGTATCACCTTTAGGTGAGCAGCAATGTTGTTTCCATAAGATATAATTCACTGCAAAAAAAATATAAAATTTGATACAAGTAACAGATAGCCTAAAGAAAACTGCTCTTTAAGCACAGGCGAAGTGTACTCGACTGGCAGTTAAATAGAGTATGCTGCTATATTTCTACTTAATCTTCAACTTTAGTTATAGTAAAAAAGTATAATAACGTAGATCAGATAATTATCCTATAGTTACTTTTTGCAATTTTAAGGATTCTTCATAAAAGTGTAGCAGCAAGGCAAGGTTAAATAACACTTCAGTTGCAGAGAGTAGTATTCACTGTCGAGTGCTGAAGAGAACTGAATTAAGTTGATTTATTTTTTTATTTATGTTGGAAACGTTAAACTTATATACAAATAACAAGTCGTACAGCTAGTACAATACATAGCACAATATGCGAGCGAGATAGAGCAACTATGAATATAAGCGCTCCCGTCTTGCATTAGCCAGTTCTCCGTTGTCCACTGCGACGACTGTATGTATGCAGCTCCCGTAAAATTAATCTATAAATCTTTTGATGAAGTTCAATAATATAAATTACGATGAGATATACAAGCAGTGAATTGAAATGAAGTTTTGTCTATACTTTGCTTTTAATTCAAATATTTTAAGATGAATAATATTAGCTATAGTAGTAAGATTTACTGTTATATTTCACTCTGTTGATAGGTCATTTGGTTATATGATTTTTTGTAAACTATAATCCCACATGACTTGTCAGAGAGACGATAATTTACTAAAACACCATTGCTGCTGTTAGTAAATAAAAACTTTAAAATACTTAAGCAAATTTTTACCTGTATCATGTTGAGATACGACATCAGAAACCATAAATACTAGAAAGTTAATTGCTAGTTGGGTGAAAATTTGGCTAGGAACACGTCCATCAGACAGCAAAGAAGTCCTCAGTTTACGAGCAGGTGGTAAGTTATTGCCATACTGACTTTTCTTGGGTTCAAAATCTAAAGAAAATCATTTCATTTGATACTAACATAATATAAAAACATATAGTAAAATTCATGGTACTTAAATTTTTGACATTATGTTCAGCAAAAAAACCGTTCAATATGGAAACGGTGAAATCACATAATGGAAACGGGTTCTAAAGGAAACCCGCTCTCTAAAGTTGAAACCTGGCTTTTTTCTCGAGACTTTAAATCACTTAGTTATCTATTTAATTTTGCTATAACAGGGATGTTATGTCTACGTCATACACAAGTGGATACGTTCCACAGGATATAAAAGTGCTTGAATGTGTGTCACAATATGTAAGTGATTTTCAAGTGGATTTGTGCAACGGGGCGAAACGTTGGCGGCCAAGTTGAAGGTCCCGTATCTCATCATTGTTGGATTTTTTACGATAATGTGGGGTATTTTGATGTATTTGTGGGCGCAATCGCCCTTAAAAGTGAGTCATCCTTTACCGCGACTTGCACAGGACCACGATTCTGCGAGCGGGGCGCGATCGGGTGTAACAAAGGAGTCGCACGTGATGGCCACAATAATACGCCAAACTATTTAAAAGTATTTTTAGTGTATCGTTGTAATGCTAAACATTCCATTATACCTACCTTTAAGTACTGTTACCTCGTATAACACGCATTTAATGTACATAAACTGTAGAGTAAGAGGTTGTTTCAATTTAAAACACCACCACCACTAAATATTTATAGCTTTGTCGTGTTTACAAATTAGTTTAAAATACAACGATACCCAAATTAACAAAAATAATTATCGTTTTATAATTATATGATGGGTTTTTTCGATAATATAAATATGTCGGAGGGAATCTATAATTGGATGGATTGTTTGGATATATAACGCACAATAATTTGTTTACATTTTAATTACTTCTAAATTTGTTAATTTAATTTAATTTGATTTGTTAAATGTTTCTATAACTTAAACATCGTCCTAACCTAATAAAAGTTATGAATATTGTAATTTAACAAACGACCAATGAGAACAGAGCATATGGCTCGGAGCGGGGTAGACGCCCTCTATACTTGAGTAGTATCTACTTCGGTAGACGGAGGAGTTTTTGTTACACATTCGGTTGATGGCAATAGGTCGAGTTGGACCTTTGAGAATTTTAAAGAAAGTGTTGAACTTGGAAGTATGAGCGGTGCCCTGAACTACTCGGTCTAAACTATGTTAAAATGTCTTTTAAATCTAAATTAAAAGTGTATAAACCGTTGGCCTTGTGTTTTATGCTCGCATTTTACCCTGATGACGCCCACTTAACCTGCAATAACTAAAGGAGATGTCGTGAGAACGAGGCCTTCTCCGACAATACAAAAATGTGTGTCTATAATTTTAAATAATTAAACATATAGATCCATGATTTCTTATTTCTAGAAGTATTCAAACTTACCTTTACTATATACAGGTGATAGAACTCTAACAAGTGGTGTATGTGCAGCACCTCTTGCAGGGTTTTCTAAATTATTGCAGGATCCATCAACTCGACGAATTTCATTTGGATCACATGGTTCGATGTCGGTAGTGCACCAACTGTTGACAATAGTTCAGTTGTTCAGCGGAAAAGTGGTCTAAATCACAAATATAATTATATCAAATAGATGCAGTTCAGCATATACCAGGCAACAGTTACCTGGTGCTGGTTTTAACTGATTAAGTCAAATTAACAGTGTAGCCTGGGCGAAATCTGTGATTATAGAAGTATAAAATAATAAGTAATAAGTCTTTGATATTAATTATTGTGGTCGAATTTCGACCACGGGTGACCACTGTTATTATTATTGTTTATTAATAATTTTGTTTTTGCCCATATGAATCGGACACCTAAACAGGGGTTATAGTTGTTATCTAATAACTATGAAGTAAGAAGTCGAAATAAATAGATGTATGGTATCAAGTTAAAAACTCTAGTCCAGCTATGGGGCTTTCGCGAGGCCACGTTTAAAATAACCAAGAAATATTATAATAAGTTTGAAGCCATGAGCCATGCTTTTAGTCTTATGCGCAATATACTTATACATTTTTAAAATTCTTTTTTAATACAGTACTTCAGCAGACAGGTAGACGGCTGACTAGATGGCAAGCGGTTACCATCGCCTATGGACATTTGCAGCACCAAAGGTGCTACAAATGTGCTGCTTCTCTCTTAAGGGAGACTGGAACCAGGTCACTTAACCTGACCGGACCACAGCCCATGGTTGTTATGGCGACATATTCTAGACCAGGGGTGGTAGCCTGGCTGTGGGTTGTTTTGTCACCTCTTACGACTGGCCGCCCGGCCGCATGACATTGTGTTCTTTCTCCATTCCTCCACGGATAAAAACATACATACATACATACAACATAGCGTAATATATAACAATACATGACATACTCGTACATGGACAGCAGATAACAGTCTAAAACACAAACATTATTGTCTAAGACTAACATATGTTGCCTGATTTTATGTGATATAATATGGTAAAGGATTTGGGTTTTCTGACCTCAGTGGGTAAAGAGTTCCATAAGAAAGCAGCCTGCATGGCGAAGCAGTTGAATAAAATGTCGAGGAGTGCGCAGGTGCCATTGACAGGAGATTATTACTGGAGCCCAAATTGAGGGTTTGTGACGTGTAAGGGAAGTCGAAACAATCTTTAAGGTAAGTAGGTATGAGGTATAAACAGTATACAATAAAGTAAATTGAAAATATGAGCGTTCCGGCGAAGTGAGATAGGCAACCACTGAGCATTTTGCAGTATTCAGAAACGTGATCCTATTTGTTTAAACCAAATATGAACTTTATGCAAACACTTAAGAGATGAAGAAGACGCTCGAGTTTAATAAGTTTCTCTTAAATAAAATTAAGATAGCATGCATCAACATTAGAGGATGGGTAGTAGAATTGATTGAGCAAGCGAAATCCTAGTGGCAGTCGGAAGGAAATTTTTCAGCCTCTTAAGCGATGCATAGGATGCACAAATCTTGGCATGTGGGGTCGCCAACATAAATATATTTCGTCTATGAGTTTGTCTTCTAACTAATAGTGAAACAAATAAACATATTTAGGCTAGCTTTGAACAAATAAACATATTTAGGCTAGCTTTTAGCATATAATGACAAAGAAATCACGATAGATTAGAAGCATTTGAAATGTGGTGTGACGCATGGAAAGATTAAATTGGAAAGAGACTAATGAAGAAGTTCTGGATATGGTAAAGGAGAAAAGCACTATATTAAAAACTCTAGAGGAAAGAAGGGGAAAATGTTTGGCCATTTGCTAAGACACGACACCTTCTTGTGCACGTTAATTGAAGGCAAAGTGGAAGCAAGGAGAGAGAAGTGAAGACCAAGGCGAGTATTTATGGATCAAACAAAATAAAAAGTGTGTCATACATAGAAGTAAAACAACTCGCCCATTATAGAGAAGATTGGAAGAGCTCCATCGACAAGAGCATGCTCTTAAATGATAAATAAAATGGAGCCTATCTAAATAAATTTACCATACTTACAAAGTATTATTAGCTTTGATATATCTATTTAGTTCTTCCAAATCAATCGGACTGCCTGAATACGTATGATAATAAACAGCACCGCATACTCTACTTAATAATAACAATTCAAGCAAATTGATAATCATTTTATTAACAAAAAATATCTGACTTTAAGGCAATGTTTACAAATAACTTAATTTCAAAGCAAACTTGAGGTAGCAAATTTTCAAAACAGCTTTATCAAATCAAAATTTGTAACTAAACTAATGCATTGAAACAGTGACACCCTTTTAAAGCGTTTTGCCTTTTTTGTATGTTTTAAATTTATTACAACATTATCTAAATAATAACTGTTATGTTTATAATAAAACTACGTTTTAACAGTCTTAAGCATCTTAATTTATTTGATTTTTATTTTAGCGTGAACTCATTCTGGAAATACGTAACCACTACATCAGATTCTATAAGCCGCAAAACCTTGGGAAAAAGAATCGTTTCACTAGAGAAAATGGTTGGCAAGTAGGTACCACGTCTGTGGGATCCGATCATCAAAATTATTAAGATCCAAACCTAGAAAAAACCCATTGCCAGACCTCAAGACACTGTTAGCTCTTTCTGCGTGCACCGAAAGACAAGCCAACTTGATTGACAATTTATTTTAATTTTCTATTTTAATTTTATTGCGCCGCTTCTTCTCCTCAAGCCAGGCTAAATAAAATTTTAACAATTTTGATCACGGCTACTGAAAAGTGACCGAAACGTCGAAATAATGAAAGTCAAATAAATTAAAACCCGCGCTTAAAACCTTTAAAATGTAGTTTTATTATGTATATAAGTATATCTTTTAAATTTAGTATCAAAACTCTGTGTAATTTGCAATTGTGTTGTTGTTTTTTATGTTTTACTTCGCACCGATTACAATATGTTGCTTTTTAGATTGACGTCGGTTTTTTAAATTGAAAAAGACTTTTAGTTGCTTCAATAGCTTAAAAAATAGTATCTTTAACGCCTGTAAAAAATGTACTACGTCACGCCTATACAAGTTTTGCCTTTCCAAAAGAGTGTAGACGCTCGGTGCTCACCAAGTGTTGCTTTTGGTTTCTCTGGGATTATCCTCCTTCTGTGAGCACGTCATGTTTGCGAAGAGGAGGTGAAGCGGAAGCTTGAGTGGACCTCCTTGCTCGGGATTCGACCTTCGGCCGCCGTAAGCTGGTGGCGCGGGTGGGCCCCCTGGGTTATAAGGGTTCTCACTCACCTGCGCATGCCGTCGAGATGAGAGCGCGAGTGTTCCCGTGCGCATTACATATCCCCCACGCCTGGTAAAGACCTAGCAGGTGACCATGGCCATTGGAAGACGCCTAGTGAAGAAGGCCCACACCTGCCAGGGCACGCGGAGATGGGAACCCCAATTACCCGTAGCCCTGGCATAAGGCGCAGGACGGAACACCCACGGGTTTTAGTGGGTATCTGGTGTAACTGAAGTGGGTAACTGAAGAGTGGCAATAGCGTGGCACCAGTTCTGAGCACGTTAGTGCCACACCGATCTGGAGAATCCCACACACGAGTCGCGAATTACCCCTTCCAGGCCTAAGACTAAGTGTCTGTCACAGTTTAGTCCTGAAACAGATTCCACCTGGCCAAAAAAATGGATTTCTCCTGGATCTACTCATCGGATCCTGATATGCTTACAATGGGACCACTTCAAGAGTATATCCTTTCGAATAAGAAAAAAACAAATCGGTCCACAATTGACAGAGAAATCGCGTAACAAAAATACAAAAAGAACTCATTAGATTTATGAACAAAAAGAGTTTGGTAGTCGGTTAAAAATATTAATTTGAATGTAACCTACATCCCTAAAAATAACAAACCATGTCCAACCAGTTTTCATTGAAAGTATTTTTAGCCCACCTTGAATCACCTTCATATGCTTAATTCCAGAAACAAGGAACAAACAACCAAGTGTAAATTAACATAAATGTATAAACAATGATCATAGAATAGATATAAGCAAATTAACATAACAATAGATAATTATATGAACACGTCATTTTAAAATTTTGGATAAAAAATATTGTAATTATATTATTTTTGGATTTTCATGTAAATAATTTACGTCTTATTTGTGAATAATAAAACATAAATCAAAAATAATGATGTTCTATTTTTCTTATGTATGTAAAATTACTAAAAGTTAAGTTAAAGTTAGAAACAACGAAGGCCCTGCCCCATAGGGCCCAGCGCTGCTACCACTGCCACGAGACTGGTCATGTGGCGGCGGTATACAAGTCGGAGGTGGACCGCAGCAGTATGTGTTACCGCTGCGGCCAGACTGGGCATCTGGTGACTGGCCCCTGCACCGCGAAACCGCACTGCAATGTGTGCAAGGCCGCGGGCAGCCCGGCCGGTCATGAGGTAGGCTCAAAGCCCTGCGGGGCCAAGAAGCCCACCAGGAAGAAAGCCAAGGCCAGCCGGACGGCGCCGGGCGCAACCGCGGCCGCGGTAGAAGCAGCCGCCGCGGGGAGCGGGAAGGAGTGACGCCCGTGGTAAAACAGTAGCCATGGGCGAGCGGCACCGGGCGTCGAGGTCTGGGGGATCCAGATAGACCTCCGCCTGCACTAATGCCGCGAGAGGCCGCGAGAGGCAGCCGCGCGACCCTCTCAGGGCTGGGGAAACATCATTCCCCGGCTCTTACACAGGAGAGGCCGCCTCTGTTTATGAGGCGGCCAGCCGCTGCCGGGGTCGCGAGTTAATCTCGCGCATGTACCGTGACCCCGGCGCTAGGCGGAAGAAGGCTCCCATGGGGTTTTAGTGGGTATACCGGCGCCGGTCGTATTGATTAATCGGCGTCGGGGAGCCCCACATACCGGCCGCGCATGATCCCCGCGCGGCTGACGATGCGACAACGCATTCCCCCATGTAAAAAAAAAGTTAGAAACAAGTGATGTAGAAGGGCTCGCGAAGTTTCTACCAAATAATAATTAATCAATAATTATTTATTTGTGCTTAACCAATAGGAGCCAGCGTATTTTTAAGTAAAGAACACTTACATCGATATCACTTCTTAACTTTTCGAACAGATGGCGTTAGTAGTAACAATCCTGTTGATATTACATAATTATGTTTAATTGGTTTTATTATTTTTGACAGATGTCGTTTTTTATATTGCAGGAGTTCAGCCGATAGGCAGACGGCCCACTAGATGGAAAGCGGTTACCATCGCATGTGGACACTTGCAACACCAAAGATGCTACAAATGTGCTGCTGGACCTGGTCACTAATGCCGGCACACAACTTAAGTTCTTATGGCGGCATACTCTAGACAAGGGGTGGTAGTCATCCAGTAGAGCAAATAGCCCTACATCCCGATGAACTGATGACCTGTGCCAGGTTGCCGACAGGGGCTGGATGAGCGAGACTGGAGACCGGGATAGTGGCGCAGACTTGGGGAAGCCTACATCCAGCAGTGGACAGAAACTGGTTGATGAAGAATAAGAAGTATTTTCGCAAAATTGAATTACTACGATATTAAGATTTATTCAAAACAATTTTCAAAATAAACTTCGCTATTACCATATTACGACATGTTTAGCATTAATACAACGAGTGCAGGCTGGAAATATTAATTAAAACGCCGGTTTTTGTCAAAGATTAAGTTACTTTGCAGATGGTGCAAATATTAACAAACAAATTGATAATACTCGAAAAGCTACATTCGGACCGAATAATCAAATTAATTTATTGCATATTAATTTAATACAATTTATTATATACGTTTTAACCCCGATATTTTATTTATGTGATTATTTCGATGTACAGTAGTCGTGATTGCGGAAGACAAAGATGGTCAAGTGCCAATGAGTCATGTTAAAGTTATAGCATATTAGTTACCATACTATACTAGTTATAATTATATCGAGCTATATATATATATACTTTTAATGTTACGATAAGCAAGATGATTAATTTGGATGCGCGTAGACTGGCTGGAAATGGTGAAGAAAAAACAAACAAACACAATTTTTATTTTTTATTGTAAATAGACTGGAAATACCTATTTGGACATTTAAACAAAACCGACTTCAAAAGTAACTAAAAAGCAAAAAATAAAGAGAACAGGTTAAATCTAAAGATTAATGGTTGTATACGTATGTTCACAAATATGAAAACAATATTAGCAGAGATACAAAGAAAATACACCAGACCCAAATAGTTCAATAACAGACTTCGTCAGGAGAAGATCAGGAAATGAATTTGGATAATTTTCAACTTAACATGAATCCTGATGACCCAAATGATGATCTGACGATTAAGAAGGAAGGCGTGACGTCACAACTTCGTCGGTTCAGGAGCAAGCCATACCATCTAATGAGATGTCTTCTAGAGGATCTGCAGGCATTTCCTTGCGTAACTTGCCGAGAGTAGATTATAGGCAATTCTGTTTGGATGATAGTATTTATTCAGGTGTAGATATGGGCAGGCAGGCTGCGCCCCATCGCCATCTTGTCGTGGATTAAATCAGTTCGTAATGAATCGCGTACCGTTTAATATAACTTTATATTCATTATAATATAGAATAATTATTGTACTCGTGTTTATTCAAGACTAAATAGGCAAGGGGCTTTGTGGACTGAAACGCACGTACATAATACATGCAATTTTGTCTATAAATAATAACGTTTATTTTGTATATCAGAAACTATATCCATTTTGTTAATGTCACAAACTGTGTCCCTATAATGCCTTGAAATAGGCATTTTATCAAAAAAAATCCCATCTGCATCATAATCTATGTTCAAAGGATTTGCAGTCGATTTGCATATTTCTAAATTTCTATGACTACGTTCTCTGCTTGCTTATAAGCATTTGTTATCTGTATTATGACAACCAGCAAGCACTACGATGTTTATTCGATTTTAATTATTAAAATTATATTATTTCGGTTTACTTGCTTCCGCTTTAGAATGGTTAAACCTGTAAATTATTCAAAGAATCAGGCACATAGGTTTAGTCTATATAGAAGAGCTTCAAAAATTTCAATAAAATTGATTTGAATAATTGAATAATTTAGATTAAATGTTTGTTCATTCATTTCGTTCATTTGTCGGCCTTTATGGCTGAGCGGGCTAAGCCCTTGGCGGCCGATCTCACTGCAGCTCAGGGACTCGGGGTTCCTTCCCTGGTATGATAAATTTTTTAAACGATTTTGGAAGAATAAATGAAAACTCTTTATTGTTCACCATAACTTAAACCTAGTCAGTACGAATACATTTACTACTACAAGAAAAACTAAATAACATTTGTTGATTTAACTAAATTAAATAAATAAGTTATTAAATATAATTAAAGAAAAAACAAAATAATAATAAACTAACATAGATATATAGGTATCCCTACTAATATTATAAATGTGAATGTAAGTTTGTTTGTTACGCTTTCACGCGAAAACTACTCAACCGATCATAATGAAACTTTGTAACATAGGATACCTTTAAGAAGAAAAAAGTCCACGCCGACGAAGTCGCGAGCAGAAGCTAGCTAAGATAGCTAAGAAGCTAATAATACCATTCCATTTACTGCAACAAATTTTATTTAATCGACAAATAATGGCCAGTGATGAAGCGTTTGAACGTAGAAATGGATGTAGCTTCTATGATTTTCAAGAGAATGGAGTTCCATAGGCGAACAGACTGTACGGCAAAAGAATTTCCTAAGAAGTACAAAGTTGTAAATACACTTACGGTAGGTATTGTTCGTATCGTAGTGTGCATGTACATAGAATATTAGACCTGATTTATAAGTCATTATTTATGATGACCTGCAAAACTTCTCAAGTGGAAATTGGTCTGAAAATAATCGAATTTTCAATGTGTTGTTATAACTCAGTGGCTCAGATGAGTCTGATTTAAATAACGTGGATTCGAACCATGTTCGGGAAAAACGCAGCTCTTATGCAGTTTTTCTGACCTAATGGTGTTACATTTATCGCATGCTAGTGATAAAAATAAGGTCATGATAAACATCAAGATAATCGATGTGCGAAACCCGCTAATCCGCTTTAAATAACCGCGACAAGTATGCAAGAATATATGAATATATGGATGTATGTTTGTTACTCTTTCACGTAAAAACTGCTGAATGGATTGTGATGAAACTTTACAATAATAGCTTATAACGTCAGAATAACACATAGGCTATAATTTATAAAGATATAGTGTGAGTTATCAGAAATGTAACGACTTTCCATCACCACGAGGGTGAGACCGCGAGGCGCAGCTTTTCTAATAAAATTTGGGGACTCGAGCCCAGCAGTGGGATATTTATGGGCTAATATTATATTATGTATTTTTTTCTAGTTTAGGTAACTTGTCTATTATTTGATAGAAAAGGGAACAAATTTCATTTAAAATTTGACACCAATAAAATAAAGATTTGCAAGTAAGCCCATGTGCAAACATACAGTTATGAATCGCCGGATTTGCTTTACTGCCTCGAACGGTCCAAATATTAAACTTCTCTCAAAGAAATATTGCGTAGTAAATGCGGGATTAACTCGTGTCAACACCGACCGAATTGCGGTCCTTTACACTTTGGGACACGAATTCTGACCGTCACAAACAAAAAACAAAAAAATCTCAGAACACATTCATTACTCAAAAAATCCTGTCAAATTTATACCAATCAAAAAGTCTGTTTTATGGAATTTAGGGCCATAATAGGAATATTATATAAGATATAATAACAATAATAACATCCCATTGACGTCCTATTGCTGGGTTCGGGCCTCCCATTACAGAAGGAACGAAAGATATATCCGCTACGCTTGTCTAAGGTGGCTTGGCATGTTTGACACATCGGTTATCTTGATGTGTAGGTTTCATCACGTTAACAACGTGATGAACATGTGGCAATTGTAACAATATACACATTAGTTTAAAAGACTGTCTATGTGGTGCATGCTTTCCAGCCCAGAAATATACCTAATACTATTGAATTATGCTCTGATGTTATAACATATATCTGTATCTGTATATAGTAATTTTTAGATTATTATTTTATAAAATTGTTTGACGTCAATAAATGTTATAAAAGATTCTATGAAATCTAAAACAACATAGATTATATGACTTAGCCAGCGGAACGCTGTGATAAACGAAATATTATTATGGCTGTCTAAATTTTTATGTATGATAAATAATATAAATATTATATAAATGGTAGAATTTAGATAATGCTAAGCACTGACATAAAGCATTGAATATTTATTTTAATTTCATTTTATTGTATTTGGGGGCTAACTGCTGTTACGTTTAAAACAACCCGCTGATAAGCAGCCTCCATCGGTGGCAGAAAAAATATTAAATGAATGTTTAAAATAAGCTTAATATATAATTAATTTTTTATTTCATTATTTGTATTATCTATTTGGTACTTTGTTTGTTAGAATGGTAACTGCTTTATTGGTGTGATGACACAGTTTAGATCTACCTACATCCATTGCTTCTCAAACTTCAACAATACGACCAACTATCCGCCAGTAATGTAAGTCGGTAGAAGAGGTGGAGCCGGGCCATCCATTCATAACTGTAGCCTATTCACGGTATTACTTGGTCAAAGTAAAGGGTGTGATGGCGTTACCTTCCTCGTTAGGTGGGCCTTGAATGGAATTGCAAATGAATGTATTTATTTCAAAATTGAACATTTCGGAATACTTATTGAAAGTCATGAGTCTACCACCGCCTCCAAAGCAATTTTAGTTACTGTTAAAGGAGAAGTGACGCAAAAACTCCCCAGTCATTCGTCGCCCTTTTTTCAGATATATTTTGAACTTATTCTAGGTTTAGCAGTGTATTTTTTAATAAATAATTACTGAAAAATCTTGGTGGCAATTGCAGTTATCCTATTCGCTGTTCTATTTTTTAAAAACTTTGCTTTATAAGTTTTTAAACTTGTTTACTATAAGCTCTTGAAAATTGATCGACGAAACGAATCTGTTGTAAACTTTGTGAAACTTACACGTGTGAGTTTCTTATTTATTTTCTTCCTAGTATTTTTATAACGCTTTTCATTTAGTCTCGGAAAATCTGAGTTATTTTTCTTGACATAAAGTACAATTTAAAAATTATACTCTGAAGCCACAGTTACAATATTTATTTCTTTGAACTTAAAACGTAAGGAATCCCGTGGTGAATCCACGGGATTCCTGTTGTAAATTGAGCAATAAGCACGTTTTTGCAGGTCAAAAATAGTATTGATATCAACTGCATTATACCATCATAGAATGCCACCATAAGACAGTGCTATTAATGAATGATAACATTTTATTATTTAAAAAAATATTATGTTCTTAAAAACTAAATGTAATAAATGTTGCACAAAAGGTGGCTTTACCGCTTAAAACTATGTCTTCCTGGCAACCCGCTTAACTAAAAATATATTATAACATCACAGATGCAGTGGAGAAAATAAACTATACGAATCATATAAAACATAAATAATAGTCGTTATATAAGTATAGAAATAGAAACATAAAATATCATGTTGAGTGGCAGTGAGTTCAACGAACGGACAAGCTACACTTATGTTTGCGAATTGATTGTATAATTAAGAGGTACATATTTTTTACTTATTGGAAGTTTTATTGGTTTTGTTATTTAACATATCCCGGGTATATTGTGGATATTAGTACAGTTTATAAGGTCAAATCTAAAAGGAAAGGTGTTTAGGCCAATTATTTCGATTGGTTCATCTCCTTGATTATATGATCGGAATGAAGTCAGTCGCGCCAACATCTTCCGATCTGTGCCCTGCTAATGAGGCTCATTGGCCAACGACATTGTGTCGTCACGTAATGTGAATGGAGGGACAAATCCGTACCACCGCGACATAAGTCAAAAATCGTCTACCTGACCACGCGCGTATAACGACCCGCGCCGTAGTCATATGAACTACCTATTTTAATATTTAACCGCCATTGTGTGAATTTGTGTATCACAAAAAATACTTTATAAAACCACTGTGTGTGCAACAAATTAAACCGCAACGACCGCTGCCAGACGTCTCCAGGCTTGCCGATTTGGGAGAAGTGCAGTTTCGGGAGGTCAAGGCTAGTGGCATGAGTTTCCTTCCCATATAATCAATCGGATGCAACGATTGATATGATTGTCCTGCCGTCTACTGCTCTTAAGCTATATTATCGAAGGCCGCACCAGTCCAGGAGGTAGGGCAATATATATTACAACCGCCGCCACGTGGTGTGCTATAGGGGAGGTGGGGAAGGACCTGAAATTTTACCCTGGCACCACCAAAAGGAACAAATTATATTTTTTATGTTATTTGATCAATATTTTTGAACTGCAGTACATAAGCTCACCAAGGATTTAGTGAAATGAGGGCAGTTTTGATTTGTGTTTCAGTGTAATCTTCTTTTTATGAATCCTCTATGATATTACATACATCAAAGTTATCAGTTTAATAAGTTATAACAACTCGACATTGTTATTCTAAATACTTAGTAATAAGTGACTGTTTATGATTTCAAAATAAATACTTAATACAAAATTAGTGTTTTTAGAATATTTCTGTTTCAATCTATATTGAATGTTTATTCAAAACTTTGAATAACATAAAAAAAAAAAAAAAAAAAAAAAAAAAAAAAAAAAAAAAAAAAAAAAAATTGAATATACATAAAACAATATTTGCACGACAAATTGAGAGCCTCCTCCTTTTTTTGACTCGGTTAAAAAGTCTCTCGAAATGATGATAATGACTAACTTGTCAGTTTTTACAACATTCCACTGAACGTTTATTCCAAAATTTATCTCATAAAAAAATATACTTCATACAAACGCATCGAGATTTAAATTGCCAAGTTTCCTCTCAGGAAATGCCATAAATCTTGAACGAAAGAGCGACTTAAGAACAAGTTTCGCGCGTAAATTATCAGCTATGATCCCAAAAGCCTCTTGCCTCGTTTAAATGCTTTAAACTTTTCAATTATACCCGCTTTTACAACTTTTTGAGGTTTCATACTTAATTACCGAAATTGAGAAACTCGTGAAGCTAAGTGGCTAATGCGTTTCAAAGTAACGTGGGTTTGAATCCTAGTCGGGAAGTAAGCACCAGCTCATGGAAATTAGTTACCATCGCCTATAGACGTCTTCCGTTATAGTCGTGGCTAGGTAACGGTTAGCGCACGCGTCTCAAACTCAAAACTTCGACTACTTAGGCGGTTTTCTGACCTAATGTGCTTATTGTTATAATTACCACGCACTGATAACCGTGATGAAACCTGCACATCGAGATAACTGATCTGTAGTGGAACACTTAGAAGCCAATAGATGGCGCTGTGCAATAATTGAAGTCGCAAACTATTCCTGGCACGTGCAAAGCATATATAAACAAACAAATTCCTACAGTATTACATAATTCGGCCAAGGCTTACGAGGCACAGCGAGAGCATGTTTGGAAGATCGTCTCTGAGACGGACGAGTCCCCTCTAGTCATGGGAAATATCACTCACCAAGAAGAATAGAGTAATATATATCTTTTTGATACAAAGATATATATCACTCTTTCTTTTATATCTTTAACTCTTTATCTTTACAGTGAACAGTGTCAGTGTCAATTGCAGACAAGATGAGTTATTATCTGTGAGTGATATACTAGCAGAGCCGACACGCGTACCTGTGGCAACGCAAAATATCTGACTTTTAAATAACATACACTCCATTTAGATGGCCTTTGACTTTTAGTAAATATTACAAAATTACACCATAAAACTATCGTGGTACGATTTATTTTGGCTTGCTATTATATTCAGTTCCCTCTTTCACTCACTACGCATGCGCAGTGCGCGGGCTAATCATTCTTTCTCATCTCGTGGAACAGGAATGAACTAAAGAGTCAAAGATATAAGACACATATTGACGCACGTGATATACAGATCTAACACTCTTCGCGTCGGATATATATCTTTTGAGTTAATCACTCAGGAGTTACACACCTCTAGTCCCCTCCACTCATTAGGGTCATATGTAAAGGTAAGTAAATAAATAAATCAAATTTGGGTAGGACTAGGACATGATTTTGAAATTAGTTTGTAAGAGTAACATGACATTTTAACCAGTACAATGTACCACTTCCAACGAGGCGAGGAGATTTGTATGGTTTGTACTGCGATAGTACATTTGAAGTAATGAGGTCGGTGAGGCAGTGAGTGTTATTCCTGCATTTTTCCCGTTAAAAACTTCTAGCTCAGAAATATTCGTTAAAATTTGGATGTTTTATTGGCACTACCGTACTATGATATGTCATTCTGTCCCTTTTTGTCTTTGTCATGTGATTATACGTAGAGGCGTTATTGTACTGACTTAATATAAGCTTCGTTCTGTGCTTTCTCTTATGATTAATTTTGAAGTATTTTCAAATTTTATGATTGCAAGTGTATGTTGTACGGAACAAATGTACTGGCTCACACGTGTACTACTCATCACTAGTCATAGCTAGAGGTATATAAATAATTAGACATTCGTATCTCAATGCTTACAGAGCGTGTGTCCTTCTTTTCTAACTTGAATTATGGAGTGTTAATTCTAGAACTATATAGAGAAGTAGGAACTAAGAAATACTTAAAAGTTTCTTTTAACAAGAGAAATTAGTATTAGTGATATAATTGTATAGTTAAATAAGAAAAACAGTAAATTAGTCAACGTTTGTTACCTCTACGGAACCATTGTACTTGAATAATCACGCACTTTGCAATTTTAAATGTAAACATAGGGCCTACTTATAATCGTTTCTTAAATTTAAAGAAACTGCTCAGCAACTGATTACTGAAAATCTTACCCATAAAGTCCTCTTTAGTCCAATATTTCGGGTACAACCTACGTTAATCATTCAAATTTCGTTTTCTGTGCTCCTTTTAGGTAAGCAACAGGTAAAACACGTTTATAAGTGAAGAAAAAGATATTCATTAATTAGGGTCTGATTATGATTCTCTTACTTAAGAGATGCTTAAATGTTTCTAAACGAGATTATATTATTATAAGTAAGGCCGGTTTTTTTAAGAACAATGGAAATTACCATAGTTACCGATAACAAAACCAACTATATGTAATTCCTCTAAAATATATATTTTTGTTGTATAAATAATTCTGTTATATTATAAACAGCGTTATAAAATATGAATATAATGCTTTTATACGTTTAATATGTTATTATTTAATATTCTTGAATAGACGAATTAAGATTGTTTTAATTGTGTTAATTAGTGTAAAATGAGCAATTAAAATATGACTGCAACCCAAAGTTGGAGGTTGCATTGCAGGTTAAAAATAACTTGACACGATTTTAAACAAGGTTAGTGACTAAGAGAAATAGTGTATCAAGGTGTAAATGATAATATATTTTTATGAAATTGCAAAGATTTTAGGCTACGTACACATAGAACCAACGAGGGTCAAATAATATTCGCTGGTAATCCATCACGTAACGTTTATGGGCCTTACTTATAATAATCTCGTTAAGAAAGGATTAGCCATCTCTTAAATAAGAGGCTCTAAAGCCCCTAATCAATGGCTGTTTCAAACTAAACTTACCATCGTGCCTCTAAGAAATCACGTAAACTACCTCTCGATGTTGGTTATTTTTGTCAGTTATTTATGAGTTACTTTACCACCAATTCTTATCCTTAAGAGGATTTTATGGGTAAGATTTTCGTTAATCAGTTGCTGAGCAGTTTCCTAAAATTTAACAAACGATTATTAGTAAGGCCATAAATTTTTACACGACGACCAAGTGGATGCACACCTGGTTTATTACCTTTCCCGCATTTTTGAGTTATTTTGTTTACTTTGTGTTTAAAATCTGTAATTAAGAAAAATATTTATTGTAATATTTTATGGCAGTCATATATGATATTGTTATAAACAAAGATATACATTTGCCAGACTCTTCCTGTGGACCATAACTTTAGACCGACACTTGAAAAAATGTGGGAGCTTACGACATTTCAGGAAAGTTAAATTTTATATATATTATCAAGTATAATATTTTAAAATATTTTCCAATAAGCCAGACAAATCTGACGGGCCAAACATCCTCCCAGACTCGTTGAGAGTTCCGCTGTGTGAAGAAGCGCGAGAGCATCCCAGTCACCCCAGACTTACGAGTCTGTGGTGACTGAGATCTCTCTCTAAAAGTTCGCATCGATAAACAAAGACGCTTATTCGGTATCATGTATCACGTACAGCACATTATCACATTAGGGGTTGCATTACTTCGAGTAGAAGTTATTAATAGTATTTATGTCACTAAAACATTATTTAATGCTTTAGGAAGAAGACATTTAGAAGGTAACGCAATACGGACTCCTCATGAAACGAGATTTATAGTCTCATATTGGAACGCATATAATAGAATTTACTAGATTTTTATACTTTATGCTGTTTACCCATTTTCCCCAAGTTTATGCGCCAATTAATGGGTAGCAGCCTCCAAAGGACCGGTTAGTCCGGGTTCGGGACCATAACTACCTGGTGGCCGGCCAGCAGGCAACCGTTTCACTGGGTCTCCCTAACCCCACCCTACCTCGCCACGCTTACAAGGATGGTTTTTAACGTAGATTCTGAACCAAATTTCGCTGAAAATAACTTACATCGAGAAAGAGGGAACTGGAACCTGGTCACTAATGCTGGAACACAACGCGAGATTATTATAGAAACATGCTCTCAACTATGGGTGGTAGCCATCTGGTTGTGGGTTATTCTGTAATCTCTTACGACAAGTTATCCGGCCGCAGGAAATTGTATTTTTTCACCGTTCCTGCACTGTTGTTCCATATTTCTACAACATCTTGAAATCGGTGCGAAGTAAAACATAAAAATTACTATATTTTGCAAATTTATTGTTGTTGCCAATGTAGGCCAACTAAATCCACTCGTTGACCTTCGTTGGCTCTGTGTGTAGGCAGCCTGAGAGAAGATTTTTAGTCGTTTTTATTATGAAGGTGAAATGAATAACAGCGGGTTTTCACGGTTTCATAGTCATTTTAGCAAAAACGGAAAAAACAAGTTTTAGTCATTCTGTCCGTCTGTTTGTATGTTACGGTTACTCTCGGAAATTATCTGGCCTAACTAGGGGAAACTATACCATTGCTGGCACCCCATTACAATGATTGATTGACACTCCATTATTTTATTAAGTACATTAAGTAATATTACTTTTTTATGGTCTTACCATACAATTAAATGAGTGGCGAAGCCTTATGTGAGTAGCAACACCTCGTATCCGACTCCAGGGGTCAAGGTAAGGCCACCGCCTACGTGCTTGCTTTAGCCAGCCAGCACGGAGTGGAGATCGCTAAAGCTACGACATAAGCTCCAGGGGTCAAAGTGATAAATACCATAACGTCGGAAGTCATCTGTGGAGGTTTATGAATAGCTGTTCTTTACCTATCTCTGTAACGTTAGTTTGTAAGACTACAGCTCTTAGCCCCCCAAATAAAATAAAATAAAATAAAATAATAGAGTAGCTTTGATGAACCTGCAGCCCACCTCTGGGCTAAGGGGTGTGCCCTTAGCCATTGACACCCATGTTGCCCCTCGCCAATCTGGTACGGCATTTTCTGGGGCCTCCAGTTTTTCCATATTGCAATAGCCCCCATAGAGCAGCTGCCTAGCCCTACTAGCAGTTTCACTGTAGTAGAACTAGGCATCCATGTAGTGTACATGTTCTGACTAGGGCTGTCAGTGCCATCCCGACCTGGCGAAACCCACACACCGGCCATGATTATCCCCCTACGCGCAGCTGATGGTCCTCAATCGGGTTTCCTATCGTAAAAAAAGAGTCTGGGAAATTGCAATGGGAGCGCGCCGATTCTGTTCCGGGCGCGCTCACCTCTCCTCCAGTGTGCTTCGTTACAAACCGCCCCACGTCAAAAAGAGAATGCAGTCGCCGCGTGCTTGGTTCCTCCCGGCAGTTGGAGAGACCTTTGGGCCGCTACCTCCCAGGGCCTGCGAAATGGCAAGGACAAACATTATAGCCCTGTCATGCAGCCGAAGAACGGAACACCAAGGGGTTTTGGTGCGTATCACCAACTGCGGCGTGGGAATATCACTTCTTGCTTGCGTTGCTAGCACCACCCTAACGTGGTGAATCCCACACTACCACAATCACGTACTCGGTGGGTAATCCTCAAACAGTTTTTACCTCATTAAAAAAAAGAATAAACGGGAGACGGGGAAGTGGCTCATTGAAACTCTTACTTATCGTACGTAGCTCAAGACTAACGGTTTCACGCCAATATTCTGTGAGAGCGTGCTATCATACCGACCCTTAAGAACTATGATCAAGCTAGTGATTCTAGCATATTATCACCTGTGAAGGCTTATCTTCCCTTTATCTAATTTGCAATCTAGTTACTATTTATGTAGCTGGTAGACTGCCGTACCATTTTTTATTTTTTTATTAACACAAGATAGATCTTTTTTATGTTTATGGCTTGGCTGCTAAGCCTTTAAGCCAGGAGAAGATAAATGAAATGGCCTCTAAATTAATGAAGTTTAATAAATGTTTTAAATGCAAATTAGTAATGCTTTGTCTTGAGAGGTTAAAATTCAAAATATAATCGTATGCCGTAAGCACTTTAAATTACTGCGTCATAATTATTATTGTCTTAATTACTCATATTTTGGCCGCGTTAATTTAAATCAGATATTTTTTCCTTCCTTTGTTTCGGCTATGATTGTAAGGTTTGAGTAATTCTTTGTAGGCATGCAAACATGTATAAATTGACTTTGAAATTATAATTACGTATATCTATAATATTATTATTATTATAATTTATTTATATTTTTTTATTGCAAGAGTTCAGCAGGTAGACGGACGGCCCACTTGATGGAAACTGGTTACCATCGCCTATGGACACATGCAACACAAAAGCTGCTAAAAACGTGCTGCTGCCCTCTTAAGGAAGAATGGAACGTAGTCACTAATGGCGGAAAAAAAAAGTTGCTAGGGGACATAATTTAGACCAAGGGTGGTAGCCATCCAGTCAGGAAAATGCCTACCACCTGGCTGTGGGTTGTTTTGTCGCCTCTTACGACAGGCCGCCCGGCCGCAGGACATTGTATTCTTTCTCCGTTCCTGCACGGTTAAAATTATATCTAGGTAATTCTCACATATTCCTTTCATTTGAAATCACGTAAACTCAGACACACATTTACCTATATATACATTATGTATGTATGTATGCGAGTATAATCGATTTACTAGTTGGATATGATAATCTGTAGGTTACCCGACTGGATGGCTACCACCCCTGGTCTAAAGTATGTCGCCATAACAACCTTGAATTATGTTCCGGCATCAGTGATCAGGTTCCAGTCTCCCTTAAGAGTGCAGCAGCGCATTTGTAGCACCTTTGGTGTTGCAAATGTCCATAGGCGATGGTAACTGCTTTCCATCAAGTGGGCCGTCTGTCTGTCTGCTGAACTCCTGCAATAAAAAAACTATATACCTACATATTTCCGGGTAGAGAGAGGCTGGTGATCAGTTTTCTTTTCTAGCAATCACTTATGTTATTATTGTGTTTTGTTGTGACAGGAAATAATTATTTAATATTATATTATAAAATTGAAGTGTTTTTGTGTGTTTGTACGGGATGCATGTAAAAACTATTGGGCCGATTTCGACGAGTCTCTCGCTGATCGATAGCAAATTCCCGAACCTGAAAGGTGCAGTATTTTATATTCCGGGAATCCCGGTGGAATTTCCTTCACTGTCTCAAGGAGTCAAGTTTAAAGTGGACAGTTTAAAAAAAGTCTAATTCCGATTAACTGTTCCATAAAATCTTTAGCAGAACAATTATAGTTGTGTGAAATGTGCCTTTGGTAACGTTACTTATTTCGAGTTTTTACGGGAATTTCTGGGATTTGTGTATTTCCATACAAAACAATTCCATGTCCCTGCTGAAAATAACCTTTTATGTTAAAGGCAAATTAACTTTACCTTAAAAAAAAACTATAGGTACCTAACTTTTGTTACCTATCCAACGTGGAAATCGCGGGTAAATATTAGTAAAAAAACATGTGGGCGTGTACTAGTGTACTTCTTTATGACCTTATTTTTGGAAAAATGCTATATACAACTTTACAGAAATCGAATAAGTTAAAGAAATATTACAATGCTCGGAAAAATGTGACGGTAATTTTTTTTCCAACGCCGATAAAGAAGTTTCACTTCAATTAAATACTTTTTTATTCTTTATTTTAATTTTGTACTTATTTATTTTGGTATATTCTGTGTCTTGAAAAATTTTAGATGCTACATAAGTATGTTATATTTACGTTAAACTTGAAACATTTAAACACAAACTGAAATCAAATTTCCTTGAAACACAAATCAAACAATTATTTTTGTTGTAATTAATTGTTTGAGCCAATTTTTATTTTTATTATTAACTATTTTTTAGTGGAAACTGGATTGATCATATAAATAAATAAACATTCAATGTCATTGAATACCCTCTTCTTCTTTCAGTTGTTTCAAAAAAATGTCTTTAATTGGGTTGGAACGCCTAATCTTAGCAGTAAAACTCACCTTGCCGGAATTCGAAACAGTGTCATTGTAATATGTTATCTCTAGTCTGAGAAATTCACTCATTGTTAACGTCTTTTAACCTTTTCACAAAGACTTTATAATTAAAGTATTAATTAACAAATGAATAAACTATATTTTACGAGCACTTTCCACACAATACGAGGTTTTAAGCAAGGTCATTTAATTACACAGTATTCGGTTTTTTATAAAATTCCAATCCCCTTTGAGTCCAGCAGCACATTGGTTTCAACTCTGTTGCTTTTCTTTTAGGTTCAACAGAAAGACAGTCATAGTCAAAGTCAAAGGTCATTAGTGTTTATTCTTGTGTGCAATCATAAGCTAAACATACTGTTACGAGTGCGCGACTCGAATTAAATACGCCGTTGGAATTACTATAGAATTTATTAGAACTATACAAACACGTATAACACAGGTACAAATATAAGTGAACACAATCAGTTCAAACGTAATGCGCGATTTAATAACACGCCCAAAGTCCTTCACTATATAGCTAATCCAATGTAGCCACGTCTTGCTTGTATCGTAATCGTCGCTTGACTGCCTCACTCTTCCGTTCGGGCATTGTTCTGTACTAAACTATACAATATATCTTGACACAATGTTCGACCACATAACAATAGTTTCTAAAAATCACACCTGGTTAATGACTATCACAAACAATTACAATACACAATAGGATGTTTTTCTAATTACAAATTTTAAACACAAAATAAACAAAAGAAGTCCAAATGTCGAAAGGTAATAAACTGCAGGTGTGCATTTACTTTTGTTGGCGTGTAACAATACTTACAAATAAAACATTAAAAATTAAGCAACTAAACTAAACTATAAATAATGCTATACTAACAAAATAGCATAAATCTATAAATAATCAAAATGACTCCAAACGTGAGAGTGTGCCCTAAATTATTGCTACATTTTCGCGATGAATGGCAAGGCTCATTTGTTGCCTGCCCTAGGTGCACGCCAGGCGTTTGGTTACGCGAGACCTCAATAAGACGCTTTGAGAGGTCTCGATAGAGGTGATATGCTACAGGCGCTAAGGTCTCGACCCCGGAAGCCACAAATACGTGGCAAATATTGGACACATATTTGCGAAATTTCAGGTGTGAAAAGTCAAATTAATTTATTTGTTTGAAACATGGATATTTTGCAGATTTACATCTGCAAGTGTCAAGTGTCAAAGTTATATGTTTCGCCTTGACAGGCACACAATTTTTTTGTAGTTTTGGTATCAAGCTGTTTGTAGTCCTTATGAATACATAAAGATGTTGTTACGAGTTGTAGAACGCGAATTAAAATGCCGTTAGAATTACTACAGAGTTTATTATGACTATACGAATACATGTACCACAGGTACAAATATAACTGAACACAACCAGTTCAAACGTAATGCACGATTCAATAACACGCGCAAAGCCCGTCACTAAATAGATTACCGAATGTACACAAGCCTTGCTTCGCTTTTGGTTATCGCTTGACTGCTTGCTGCTGTCTCAATTGGGGCATTGCTTTATACTGTACAGATGCCATATGTCTGCCCGACCGCATGGACAGAATTTCTTAGAATCACACCTGGCTAATAACTACCATAAAAGATTACAATACACAATGGGCTGTTTTTCTAATCGCAAATTTTAAACACATGTAAACAAAAGAAGTCCAAATTAAGAAAAGGTAATAAAATGTGTTTCTGTAGGGCTGCAGGTGTGAAATTGCCTTTGTCGGTACTTAAGTCGTAGCAATATTATTATTATATTACTGATCATGATGCTATTAGAATTATAATATATATTTAATATAAGATATATAATATAATTAAGATAATGACATTAGGAATTTTATATAATTTACTTAAATTTATTATATTACAATCTTATAATTCGTCTGTTTAAAATTAAAATATTCATTTCAATTCAATGGCATAAACTGCCATGCGTATCAGCCATTTTGCTACTTTTATTTTAAAATATTTTAAGTAGAGTGACTTAAATTTTTCTCGTAAGTGGTTATAAAATTAAATATAGTAACGACTTGCAGGACCGAATTAAAATGCCGTTGGAATCATTATAGAACTTATTAGAACTATACAAAACGTATACCACAAGTACAAATATAACTGAACACAACCAGTCCAAACGTAATGCACAATTCAACAACACGCGCAAAGCCCGTCACTAAATAGATTACCGAATGTACACAAGTCTTGCTTCGCTCGTGGTTATCGCATGACTGAACCATCTCTCAATTGGGGCATTGCTTTATACTGTACCGATGCAATTTGTCTGCCCGGCCGCTTGGAACGAATTTTCTAGAACCAGCTTGTATTTTAAATAAGAGAGACCGGGCAGTAATCACAATACAACAATAGCCCTAAAAGATTACAATACACAATGGACTGTCTTTTTTATTACAAATTTTATACACAAAGTAAACAAAAGAAGTGCAAATGCCAAAGGTAATAAGCTGCACGTGTGAATAGGCATTTTCTCAGCATTCGGTCGTAAAAATATTAAAGAGATAGGTATGTAAAGTTTTATTATAATCGCCTGTCACTAACCTCTTAATTCGAGTATTGACATTTTGGACCTGTTTTAATAATCTATTAAGGCATGTGTTATGGAAATTCTATATTTTTAGTTAATCAGTGAATTAACTTTAAAGTCTAGAATACTGACTGCTAGAACTCACGTTTTTCTGTCCTTTACAAAATAAGAAAGTAATTTATGTACTGCGTGTACACGCACGTAGCTTGTACTGTTATCAGAGTGATCAGCGTAAATGAAACAATTTTGTTTATTGGCACAGTAAAATGGAAATTAGATGGTTCATTTCTGTCTTTCAACTTGGAAGAATCAACTAAAGTGATCCAAAGTGAAAAAAAGAGACGTGAAAGTGATGAGTGAAGTGAGTGAGTGAGTGAGTGAGTGAAGTACGAGATATTAACATAAACTTGAATTACTCATTACAATTGAAAATCGTTGTGTAATTTCAGTTTATTACTTCAACCAACTTCATTTATTGATTCGGAATGTAAACCAGCGTGAGATACCCCATATCTCAAAAAGTATTTATAATATACTGGACGTGACGATGCAGCTGTGTCCTTAGAGCGGCCCCTATTTTTTGCTTTTGTATGTACTAGTTTCTAAAAAAAACATATTTATCGCGTGGTTATATGGTACACGGTTAACAACTTGTTTAATTGGCCACTTCTCACAACAAGACAATGCCGCCATTTGCGCTGTATTCTTAAAGGTCATCAAGGATTTTGTTAAACATATAGGCCGTTACACGCAAATATGGCGATGGGTTTAATGCGTTATTTGAGATGCGACACTGTTAATGACGTAAATATTGATGAATAACGTATGTATACCCACTAATTTAGCTATGCGTTAACGACGTAATTTTTTTAAATATAATAAACATATCTTAGATCATGTAAACGTCTCTTAATGAAATATATATATGTGACTTTTATCAACTCTATGGAGACCTTTTAAAATATGATTGGAAGGAGTCTCGCCTGACCAAGGGCTGGTCTCTATTTATTATTTATTTCAAACAGTTCAAACAAAGCTTCATACACTCATTAATTCGATGAGCAATTTAATTGTTTCCATAATAATGATGATAAGGTTACGCGGAAAACACTAATTGAACATAAATGAATATAATTATCATTTATTTATATTTTAAATTCACAGACAGCAACAATTGATACTAAAAATACAGCGAGAACAAGTTCTTTCTTTAACGAATTAAAACCATCCGCTCGAAGGCTTTATAGAACCGCACTAAATATAACTACATTTAGTGTACAGATAAAACGCAAGCGTTTTATTTCTCAGTATATATATTATTAGTTGGTTATACACTCGTGAAAAAGAGTCGCTCCAGCGCTCATTATTCACATCACTAGTTTCTAAATTGATTTAAATTTCGAATTGAATTTTAAAGCCAGTATTTATATATGTGATGTTATCCATTGACACAGAGTACAAATTCGTTTAGCGGATACTGTTCCAGTGTCGTGTGAGTTTTAATTATGTAAAAAAATGATCTATATTTTTTTAATTAGTTTTAAAATAGTTAGCTTGGTTTGAAAAATTCTAAATAGGCATTATACAAGAAAGAATAAATAACTAATAGTTAAGTTTTTTTTAATAATAGCTAAGTTGTCGAATTTAGAAAAATAGTAAAATGTGTACATGTTGTTGATTTTCTTTACGTTGATTACTAAGTGTAGCGTTGTGTTTAATTATCAAAATTTAAATAAAATATTACAATTTCGTAAACTAAATATTTATAATAAATATTAATAAATATTTTTTATTAAATTTTTTTTTTTTTTTTTTTTTTTTTTTTTTTTTTTTTTTTTTTTTTTTTTTTTTTTTTTTTTTTTTTTTTTTTTTTATTAAACATTTTATTTTGGTTGTTTTTTTATAAAAAAACGATTTACATTTTTATGGAAATAAAGTCTATATGTATTTTTAAAAAATTGTAAACAAATTCATAATACTATACAAATATTTGACTACCGCTTATTAGTGAATGTTGTAGTTCACAATTTCCGTCGTATTTTATTTTTGAATTTTACAATTTGTATTTTTTTTTCTAAAACGATAATTTTAGTAGTCTGTTGTATAATACCCATAACACAAGCGTAACTTGCTTAGTTTGGGGATATAACATATGTGTGTTTGTATGCCGATTATTTTATTATTTTATCATGTTTGGTTTTTCTGTGCTTTTGATAGGATAGTTAAGCATATGTTTAATTATTATATTTTCAATTTAATTCCTGTATATTAATATTATTATTTTTTATTTATAAATTAATTTATACAATAAATATAAACCTAAATATAAACTACAAAGCATATTATATGAACTAAATAAATAAAAACTAAATAAAAAAAAGGGGAAAAACGTCTAAAGATGGGTTAATGGTCCCAAACCACTGTCATTTACCGGGAACGTTCCCAAAAGGCTGGCGGCGTTACCACGTTGTATAGCAATACCGAGTCTTTGCGCAAAATAGACGTCAGCCTTCTGGTCACGTGTGACGTCTACCGTCTACTTTTGTTATTTATTTATTTTGGTAAAACACATAGATAATCACTTCAGAAACGTCTTAAGTTAAAGATAAATTAACAACCAAATACATAGTTTAACTAAATATTATCTCTAATAAATTTGCTCATAATTGTTTTACTCATAAATATTTCAAGATTTTACCCTTAGACTATCTCACGCCACAATATAAAACGTGAATAATACCGATTTACATTCATACGTACGGTCCGTCTTATCCGTTTGTTATTTTTTAAGTTTATTAGTACTTATGTATATACGATTATATATATTTTAAACTTTGAGCACTGAATACCAAACACACACAAATTCATATTACTCGAAACGTATTTAAATGTAAAACATGTTTTAAAAAATTGAAATGATTCTATTAAATACTAATGGTCGCGCAGTGCAGGAGCGGAGAAAGAATACAATTTCCTGCGGCCGGGCGGCGACAAAGCAACCCACAGCCAGGGCATTAGCCCGACTGGATGGCTACCACCCCTAGTCTAAAGTATGTCGCCATAACAACCTTGAGTTGTGTTTCGGCATTAGTGACCAGGTTCCAGTCTTCCTTAAGAGAGCAGCAGCGCATTTGTAGCACCTTTGGTGTTACAAATGTCCATAGGCGATGGCAACCGCTTTCCATCAAGTGGGCCATCTGCCCGTCTGCTGATCTCCTGCAAGATTTATTTTTTTACAATTTTGTATAAATGTTTTGTTTTTATAGATGGTGAGGAGAATAATCAAAATGTTAACCTCTCTAACGTATTTGTTGGCGGCATTGTGTTTCGTTAACTGTGCAACCTTCTATGACTCGTACACCGGACAACCAGTTACCAAGGAGGAAGTGAAAAGACATGACAAAGCGAATAATACTTTGTAAGTAGTTACAGTTATTACAATATTGTTATGAGTTGCAGGACTCGAATTAAAATGCCGTTGGAATTCTATAGAATTTATTAGAACTATACAAACACGTATAACACAGGCACAAATATAACTGAACACATCATTCAAACGTAATGCATGATTCAATAACACGCGCAAAGTCCGTCACTAAATGATTACCGAATGTAGTAACCTCGTCTTGCTCTGCTAGTGGTTATCGCTTGACTGCTTCACCCTCGGTTGGGGCATTGCTTTATACTGTGCAAATACAATATATCTGTAGGCTGAATTTCTGAGAATCATATCTGGCTAAAGACTACCATAAAATTACAATACACAATGGGCTATTTTTCCAATTTCAATTTTAAACACAAAGTAAACAAAAGAAGACAGACGGAAAGCGAGACAATGTCATTAGTTTAAACACCGACATGTACTAAATATGTTAGTTTACAAATATGCAAGTGGCCCAAATTTTAACAATATTTTCTTAAATAACTTTATGGTATTTTTTTATTGCTGAAGCACAGCAGATAGGCTAACGACCCAAATGTGCTGGAAAGTGGTTATCGTTGCCTATGGACACTTGCAACACGTAAAGTGCTACAAATGCGGTGATGCTATCTAAAGAAGACGGGTACTGGGACGGGGAACTAGTGCAATAAAGAAAAGCCTTTTCCAGTGACGGTCTAATATAAATTTTTTGAACGAACAACAGTTGGTGCGTAAATGAAATAGAACCTTGCGACCCTGATGAGTTTCGTCGCGTAGATGGCTCCTGCAACAACCTAGAGAACCCTACCAGAGGTGCTGCTCATACGCCTTTTGTTCGGGTTCTTCCGCCTGTGTATAGCGAAGGTAAGTAAAAGGGACAAGTGACATTGAACTTGATGGGTAAAGTTTTGCTGTACAGTTATATCTTGAAACTTTTTTATTGGTTAAAAGTGAATATTGTTAGACAATATTGATATTTGAATTAAGAATTGTGTTTTTGTTAAAGAGCTTAAGTGTAGAGTGCCTTTACCGAAATACCAAAAGACCTCCTTGGTCTGGCAACAGTGAGTTAGTTATTTGATATTTATACTTCATCAAATCTGTTTTTAACTTGACACTTGTAAATATAATTCTATTGTAATATATGTTAAAGCCATGACAAATGCAAAATAAATATGATTTGATTTGATTTGAAAGACCTACAATTTGACTTGCTTGCGTATGCTGTTACTTTAAGAAAAATCTTACACTTGAATATTTACACCAGTAGTATAGTAGTAGTAACAGACAATATAATGAATATAGAGAGTAGTGTGATTAAGTGCCATTAAAAGCAAGTGCTTATGTTCCGTCCGATGCCTAGCTGCTAACTGTGTGAGCTATAGGCCTCGGCGGTATGCGAGGCGTCTGCGCCGCGGAGAAGTTGTGCTCCGGCGGGCGGGTCAGGGGTGTTGCTTTCTGTCCGCAACAACATTACTTGATTAAGCTTATGTCAAATTATAAGCAACGATAAGGCAAATGACGGAACCAGTTATATGACCACGAATGTTTCTTTACAGTAGTAGGATAGGTATTATTGAATAGGCATGTTCGGTTACATCAATAAAAATTTCGTTAAGTGCGTATCTCCTAGAAAAGATCGCTTCAACCGGTATGGCATGGCATCGTATATTCATTGTTATGCAAAAAACTATTGTATTTTTTTTAAAAATTCGGTATTATGTTATCCTTAAAAATCATATAATTATGCAGGTTGAATTCAAGTGGACCTCTATGGCCAAATTGAAAATAGTAAAAAGACACTGAGTAGATTTGGAGGTGATTTCGATAGAAAATAAAGTGGGATCAAAAGATTTTTGAAAATCAATTATCTGGAAATCGAATTAGTTGATATGACACCGAAACAAAGTTTAGCTATTATGTCCCTGCTCCATCTGATGTAATGATAGTATTATTGACTGTGGCCAAAGGTGTCTTGTTAATAGCGTTCAAAATAACACCGTCAATTATTAGCTACAATAGTCCATATGTTATCTGTCAACGTTTAACTTCAGTAACAAATAACAAGTCGCTTCATAAATAACGCATTAAATTCTTAGTTACAATTGTATGACACAGTGACTACAATTACCACTGTTCCAGGTGGAGCAGGGATATTAAACAATTAAAAAAACGATAGAATCGTTTAATCCTGGAATCGTTCGTTATACTTAGACACTGCTGCATAATAGGCCTACTGCTCTGTTACATTTTCAGGTTTCGAGCCAAAGAAAGCCAAATCAGGCAATAATTTGCCTCTCGCTCGTAAGCTTCGGACGTCGTTGCTTGCTGATGGCGTAGTACCAGGTCAAACCTTCACTCAACTGGCAGTCAACGTTTGGGTGTTTGCCACTGCCGACGTAGTCTCTCTGCATGATACAGGTAAATACTTGTACTTAACAAGGATTTTTGGGCGTAACAAGAAGAGTCAATGGTAGCTGAAAATCTCACCGTCTCCATTGCCTCGCTCACGTGGAACGGGTGGGAGAGGATCGTAGCGTGAAGAGAGCCTATTTTAGACAATCGGATGGACGGTGTCCATCCGTCGCCCTAAGTACCGGTGGAGATTTTGTTGGACCTGTATAACATGTTTTCGGTTTTATATTGTTTTAAAGTGATAATATGTTATTATTAAATCATTTTTTAAACTTATTGTAATCTGAAGCGTTTATGTTACAATGACGTTAATGTACAGTGCTTGTGCAATGTGTTACTTGCAATTTTTTATTTTATTGTTATGGTATGTTTTTGGTTTTGTCTTTCTATTGTGTACTTAATATATAGGTATAATACCTATTATAAAATTTTAAACATGCCGCGTCTGAACGTTGAAGCTATTAAAAAAACCCATCTGGAATAGACTATATAAACGACGGAAAACATGATGCATTTTTTTTACATTTTTTGTTTGTTCAGGATTCACGTAAAAAGTACTGGATCGATTTCGATTTGGTTTTCGCTGATCGACAGCTAATTCTTATTTAAACTCCCGCTACTTTTATCCCTAGAATTCCGCGGGAATTTTTCTGGGAATGATTTCAAATGGCGAGATAAAAAAAAATACTTACGATAGCAAATTTAATTAAATAAAATGTGTAATATGTTTTTATCCCGAGAATTTTGATAAAATTTTCTTGGGAGCGCTTTGAAGTTGTTCAGATTACTAAAAATTAGCTTATCTCAACAAAGTTTCATCTAAAATGGTAGGCTACTTCTTTTTTAAAATGCTACTATATTTTGTGTCCCGGTAATCCGCGGGAATTGCAAGTCGTCAGGCGTGGACGAAGTATATCCTAGTAATGATAATATGACGAAGTATATCGCGGGCATATTCTAGTAATTTATATAATTCTAGTTTTAATCTTAGTGCCTAGTGTGTTGATGGCCTTTTGTGCGTGTGCGTGTGCGTGTGCGTGCGCGTGTGCGTGTGCGTGTGTGTGTGTGTGGGAAAGTAACATATTTCTCATTTATATTTATTTTTAAAAGTTGTTCTTTCCACTCATGTCAACAGTTACAAGCTGATTATTTAATTTTGACTCACACACTTTTTATGTAAAAATCATAAACTCATAAAATGTTGTTAACTTTATTGCATAAAAATATACCTAAGTAGCATATCTGGTGTTGTAAGTAAGCTATATGCGAGACAGTATTACTACAGACTGTTTTTTTCTCCTTTCTGTTACTGGCACTAATAATAATGTGATAAATTTTAATCCTAAGCACGCATTATGTTTCACAGGAACGAAATCATAGATTGATTACAATGGTGGCTTTCGTGATGACGACATTTACTGAAAAATTAGGAGAGCGTCTAAATATGAATTTTGTTCTATTTTTCTAGTCAAATACATCGCGTGGAAACCATACTGCTGTCTGCCGAAAGGCAAAACCGACAGGGACTGCGTGCCAAACCAAGTGCCTCATGATGACCGAGTGTTCAGATTCTCAGATATTCGCTGCCTCAACTTGACTAGGCCTGAGTCCTTCCAGTCCGTCGGCTGTGTTCCCAACAACACCGTCCCAGACAGAGTAAGTGGTATAACATGTTCCCTGATTATCTTTCTTCATATCTTTATCCAGGAACGGAGAAAGAATACAAATTGCTGCGGCCGGGCGGCCTGTCGTAAGAGGCAAACAACTCACGGCCAGGTGGTAAGTTATTTGCCCGGCTGGAGTGCTATTATCCCTGGTCTAGAGTATACTACCATAACAAACTTTGAGTTGTTTCCGGCATTAGTAGCTAGGTTCCAGTATGTCTTAAGCAGCAGCGCATTTGTAGCATCTTTGGTGTTGCTAATGTCTATAGGCTATGGTAGACACTTTTGATTAGGTGGGCCTGCTAAAGTCATGCAATAAAAAAATGTTAATCCAAGAAGTTCCACTGGACCTGCGTTTTCCCGTATATAGGATGTCATTTTTGGTAGATTTTAAACATTTATAATTTCAATGTGTAAGTTTCTTAATGATGTTTTTCTCGTATGTTGCACGTTTTGTCATCAACTATGAATGCCCGTGTGTGAGTCGGACCCACGCATGGAAAATTCTGTTAGCATATAAAGTTTTATACAATCCAACTTCGAAAATGAATAGGGTTTTGACGACAAATTCTAGTTATGCATGAGCAAACGACAATAAACGGCGATAACTCGTTACCAAGCGGTACATTTCGTTATAGTGTATTTCACAGTGCAGTAATTTATTAATTCCCTCAATATTTATAGATATTTTTAGTAAATCTTTGACACTATCCGGGATAAGAAGAGAAGGTTGGTTCACATTTCACCCAGCTTATATATATATAATGGAAAACCATTAAAGATAAATAGTAAACTTTGGAGATAGTGAGACAGAAATACGCTAAAAATAATGAAACTCAAATTCAATTTTAATTCAAAGTCATTTTTTTAGAAAAAGAAATGTGGGGCAATTTAGATGAGAATGAGATTGCGCACGCACGTACCTGATTAATGGGCATGAACTACATCTGCTTCTCACTTTCACTTCTTCGCTTCAGTTTACTTGTTAAAATATGTATATAGTATTTATTGTTATGTGTATATATATTGTATTTATTGTATTTTATATTACATTATGTTTATTGCGCTTTATACGTGCGACGCGGAACACGGATATTAGACGCGGATATTATAAATTAATACTTATTATTTTTATGTCTTTTAAAAGAGAATAAATTATTTTCACAATCAGAAATATGTAGCGGATAGCGAAGTAAGTCAAAGTCAAAGTCAAAGTAATTTACTTGTTTGAAACATGGACAATTTTGCAGATGTTATGCTAAGTCTTGAGTTACATGTTTCGCCTTGACAGGCATACAAACTTTTTGTAGTTTCGGTTACAAGCCGTTTGTTGTCCTTAGGACTATACAGATTATACGATTTTATTATTGATTATGATGATCTTGTTACAATTTAAACAAATATTTAGTATACAATTATGTCTCTTTTAGTTAATATAAGTATCATAGAAACAATTGATTTAAAATAATGTCAATAACAATTTTATATAATTTAGTCAATTAATTATTATATTCTTATTACTCGTTTGTTTAAAATTAAAATACTCATCGGTGGTATAAAATGCCATACGTATCAGCCACTCTGCTACTTTTATTTTAAAATATTTTAAGGGGAGTGACTTAAAAATTTCTGGTAAATGGTTATAAATATTGACACACATGGAGTAAGAGCTTCTTTGGCATATTACCGTTCTACTATTGGGTAGCATAAGTCGATTAGGATTTCTTGAATTAAAGGTACTAATATCTTTAAACCTTACGAATTGTTTAGGATGATTCTTAACAAATATGCATGTCTCGTAGATATACAAGGAGGGTAATGTTAGAAGTTTATACTTTTTAAATAGAGGTTTGCAGCTTACAGTAGGTGCAATATCGGCTCGGCAATATAGTAATTATATACACATATATTTTTTTTACTTTAATTTATATTAGTTTATTTAATGTTATATATTTACAATTTTTGGAATGATTTTATTTAATTTATGTATGCATGACAATGAACGACTTGACTTGTGTGTGAAAACGCCGTCCAGATGTCAAGTAAGAAATTTAAATTTTTAGAAGAAAAGTTTATATATGCCGAAAGAAGGTTACTAAGCCGTACCATCCATTTTTAACCTATTTTTGATCATAAATCGGAATATAAAATTAAGAAATACTTACAGATAAACAAACACCAGTGCAAAACCATAAGAGTTACATTTAGTTAAGTAACGAAGCGCAATGAAATAAATATTTTGTATGGAAAAACCCAATATCAACTTTAAATCATAGGTGTAAAGTACGAAATATTCTTACTTAATAAAGCATGATACCTTCTTCAGATTGTCTCATCTACACCACTGATAGATCTATCGGTGATATACGGAAATCATCTATCGTCGCTACTGAAGAAGGGAAGGCTATTTGAGAAGGGTCTATTGAAGTTCGAAGTATCTAATGGAAGAATCTGGCCACCAAGTACGAAGACTCAAGCCAATCTTTGTTTTTTGAATGACAAAGTCCAAGAGACAAGATGCCACGCAACACGTAAGTTATTTTTTAACTTCTTGTACATTTATTGTAGATTGTTTAATTTATTTTTCTAATCCGTGCAGAAACGGAGAAAGAACTACTAATTCCTATGGCGAAGCGACACAGCCTGAAGGTCACATGCCATCATAACAGCCTAGAGTTACGTTAGAGTGGTACGGCTAAGTAGCCAGGTGTCAGTCCCCCCTTCGAGTCTGGCACTTCCCATCGGGTGAAAAAAAAAACTTACATTGTACACGGCACTCAAGGCTTGCAATTGCAATTTGTTCGTAATGCATTATTGATATAAACCCCCCGATTTTCAAACATTCTTCATTGGTGCTCCGCTCCTGTTAGTCTTAGCGTAATGATATGTAGCCTTTCTCGAGAAATAGGCTATCTAAAACTGAAAGAATTTTTCAAATCAGACCAGTATTTCCTGAGATTAGTGCGTTCAAGCAAACAAACAAATTCTTGAGCTTTAAATATTAGTATAAGATTTTGGGGTTAATTAATATACATACATACATAACTTCACGCCAGGTCCCTTGTAGGGTAGGCACGAACAACAGAGCGCCTTAAGAACAGACGTATGCATGACAAGAGCTATGAATGTCAAAAAAGCAAGTGAGGTGTGTAAGAATAAGCCTGAATGGCGCTCTGTTGTTAATAAATATATATTATTATTATAATATTACAATAACCCATTCCAATATATTTGGAAAAGACCTGTCAACTACTTAATCACACACACATGTATCTTTGATAGTACTTCGAGGGTACTTAATTGAACAAAATTGGAAATATTAGTCAGTTTCACATGTAAAATAGAAAAATATGATAGTCTAAGTCATGTTAGACCGATATTTGTTGCTTCATTTCTTTTTGGGTGAATCAACCAAAGCCATCCTTATAAACACAAGCTTCAATGGTTCAATGCCATTTAATGTCGTCTCCTATTGGTTCTGTGCCTATCAACCAAATTGGTTCCGTTTTTTTGTACATACATACATATTGTCACTCCTGTTTCCCACTGGGGTAGACGGAGATGATGGATCTCCATCTGCTTCGATTCTCATAGCACTTTTCACTTCGTTAACTTTCATCAGTTTTTTCATACATATACGCTTATTTGAACTGATTTTTATCTGAGCTTTCTTCAAAATATTTTCAGTTTGATCATGGTGTGTACGTCTCGGTTTACCGGCACCGACTCTTCCAGTCACATTGCTATCATATACTTGTTTTGT
This sequence comes from Dendrolimus punctatus, assembly GCA_012273795.1. Classification (NCBI taxonomy): domain Eukaryota; kingdom Metazoa; phylum Arthropoda; class Insecta; order Lepidoptera; family Lasiocampidae; genus Dendrolimus; species Dendrolimus punctatus. The sequence continues at coordinate 1,797,345 of CM022534.1, read as the reverse complement.
TATTCTGCTTTCATTCATTCTCTCTACATGCCCAAACTACCTTAACATTCCTGTTTCAACTCTTGTCACTACATCCCCTTTCAATCCATAATGTTCTCTTATCACACTGTTTCTTATAATGTCACATACATTGATTTGTCTAATAACAGCATAACCGGAAATAGATGTAAATTCTTTTAAAACATTTTATTTTTGTAAACTTTCCTTTTAATTATATTGATTCTTATAACTCAGTTTATATGACTAAGTTCCTATGTTTCCTTGGGTCTTTGTGTTATAATAAAATCAATTAAATCCTTAATATTGATCCATTAAACAGGTTGCAATGCAAGAATTTTTTTTTATTGCAGGAGTTCAGCAGACAGGCAGACGCCCCACTAGATGGAAAGCGGTTACCATCGCCTATGGACATTTGCAACACCAAAGGTGCTACAAATGCGCTGTTTCTCTTAAGGGAAACTGGAACCTGGTCACTAATGCCGGAACACAACTTAAGGTTGTTATGGCGACATACCTTAGAGCAGGGGTGGTAGCCACCCAGTCGGGCAAATGCCATGCCACCTGGCTGTGGGATTTTTCGTCGCCTCTTACGACAGGCCGCCCGGCCGCAGGAAATTATATTCTTTTTCCGTTCCTGCACGGATAACGTGGCTTTAAACTAAAGACTATGAAGAAGTGGAAAGAGTTTTTAAGATTTTAAAATGATTATACCTACACACTTCAGTAGGCAATAATTTCAGAAAAGCACACACACCATTCGCATACGTACAAGCACACGTGCTTTTACACTCGATTAAATTAACATAAGTTTTATTCTTTTACACACTCGCATTAAACATTTACCTAAGTTATTACATTATCAACTCGCGTTAACATTTGTCTATACAATTTTATATGGCAGTATAACCACACAAATTTTGTAACACTTCTACCCACATTAGAAATGCAAGTGAAACATTCAAATTATGAATTATAGGAAGGAACTGACACCCTATAGTATAGGCTTTGTCTAGGTGAGGTGTTGGTATTCCGTAATTATTAATTAGATTTAACCTTTTTTATTGTAATAGAAGTTCATAACAACTTTTGTTATCGTTGTAACAATGCTTTGGTACTTTTTTTTTTTATTGCAGGAGATCAGCAGACAGGCAGACGGCCCACTTGATGGACAGCGGTTACCATCGCCTATGGACATTTGCAACACCAAAGGTGCTACGAATGCGCTGCTGCTCTCTTTAGGGAGCCTGGAACCTGGTCACTAATGCCGGAACATAACACAGGGTTATTATGGCGGCATACTCTAGACCAGAGGTGGTCGCCATCCAGTCGGGCAAATGCCCTACCACCTGGCTGTGGGTTGTTTTGTCGCCTCTTACGACAAGCCGCCCGGCCGCAGGAAATTGTATTCTTTCTCCGTTCCTGCACGGATAAATTAACTATTGAATTATTATTTAAAAAATCTAAACTTTTGTTTAATGTTACAGCTGAAGACGGACTTAATACGTTAGCTGGTATCAATATGGTTGGAGTTTGGGCCTGGAGGCTCCACAACGTTATAGCGAAGAACTTAGCCGCCGTCAATCCTTGCTGGGATGATGATATGTTATTCTATACTGCGAGGGATATAAACATTGCTATATTTTTACAGATCTATTATTATGAATTATTCCCCATCTTTTTTGGTAAGAATTTATTTTCTATGCTAAAGCAACAAACACAAATCCGATCATGTAAATTTTTAACTGTAGAATGTTGGATTTTTCTTAGATCTTAGGTAAACAGATAGCTAGTGTTCATTATTGATCAGAAACCTAGTTTGAATACTAGAAGATCTTTATGTTTAAGGTGATTTTAGCAGTTATTGATCGAATATATTTATTACTTTTGAAGGTGATTAAAATTTAGGTATTGTTCGAAGTTCTACCCTTCATTTGAAAATAAGAAAAAGTACATATAAAAATAATTAATATTACAATCTACTCAAACGAAATTACAAGTAAAATGGTCGTGTTGATAAATAAATAAACCCTTTAAATTTTATTTTTACTAGCATATACCCGCGACTTCGTCCACGCTTGAATCGAAATTATCACAGGATTCCCGGAACACAATATCGCAGCATTAAAAATAAATATAAGCTGTCGTTTTAGGAGAAATTGTGTCGGAATACGCCAATTTTTATGCATCCGAACAACTTCAAATCGCTCGCGGGAATATTCCAGCGGGATTCCCGGAACAAAAATCTAATTACATTAAATTTTCTATCGATCAGTAAAAAAATCACATTGGAATTCGATTTTTTTATTTGGCCATTTTAAATCATTCCCTGCAAAATTCCTGCTGTATTCCCAGGATAAAAGTAGCTTAAAGTTTGAGTTTAAAAATTAGTTGTCGATCAACGAAATTGATTGCATCGAAATCGGCCCCGTAATTTGTACGTGAATCCCTAGCAAACACACAAAGATACATGAAATCTAAACAAAATTGCATCGTGTTCTCCATCGTTTATTTCAGTTATTTTTTATTACATATAATGTACAAACACGGCATCTTTAGAATTTTATAATATGATAGTCATTTACTTAATTCATTTGAGTTTGTTGAACAAAAGTTCAACGCTATCATTAGAATCGGCAAAATCAGGAAATTTCGAATGATTAAATCCGGTTTGGTTAAGATACTCGTTAGAAACACTAATTTTGCAGTAATCATTTTTTTTGCATGTATCTATCTATACTTAATACATTCGTTAGTTTCGTTCTTGTTATTTTAAATATTTATTTGGAACATGAAACAGCTAATGATAACTTCATATTATCAATTGTTAGGTTACAGCTAAAACTTATTCAAATAGTCTTTATTTCTTTCTAAACATTGTGAGTAGACACTCACAATGTTTAGAAAGATTTTGTCAATGTATGGTATACTATCTAGTATACCATACATTGACAAGACCTAATTTAAACGTTTAGTTTTTTCTTCCTGATTCCTTAGCGACGCATTTTTTAGGTCATTTAAAAGTTTATACTCTTCTAACGATAATCTGATATCTTTTGTTACGTAGTAAAAACCCAACGTAAAATAATAACTCAACACATTTAAAATTACCGCCAAATAAACATTTTAATGTCAGGTTGCCACCACTTATCTATGGAATCGTCGCCACCAACTTAACGGCGAACGATGACCAACATAAATCGTTCACAAACAAAACATCTTTTTTTAAATAAACTAAATAAACTAATCAAAATACATTTAAAAATACCCACATTAATCGAGTACTAAATAAACTAAATTTAATTTAAACTTTCTAAAAACTGCAATTAAGAACGCGACAGTATCGGCTGAGTGCCTTAGCCCTCCCGTTTCTGAACGACACCGACAACTGTCAGCCGTCCTTAATTTCACACCGTCATTACGTGAAGTCTTTTTATTATTTGTGCCATCGTAATGTGATTGGACAAATAGCTAAGGAGCCACCTTATTGGTTAGGACTTTAAAGTCAAATACAGCCGCTGATAATCAACGGACTGAATGCATCCCTTTTTGGCTGCGAACCTTGATCGACACTGGTCGTGGATAATGTGAAAACTTCGAACTAGGTCACCGACAGCAAAACCGCCTCTCGTCAGGACCGTGGGGACATTTTGTTCGGCCACCAGAATTCGGCAAGGAACATTTCCTGTAAAATAACTACCCCTTCTGCGGTCTCCTGTTTTAATAAAATAACCCCGTCTTCGGGGTTTTTTTTTTATGGAGCTAATGCTTGGAGTTGGCAGTTGAGCCCTCCAACCCGCTCGCTACTACCAGCTGATACCAGAAAAACACGTGAAGCCAGGCTGCCGACGCGCCTGCTGTCTTCAGGCTAGCTGCCCACGCCGTTACCAGGCGTTACAGCTAAGCAAATACTAATATTACCTAAATTAATATTAACGGATCCATCGTACCAACTTAATTAATTTACTTCAAAATCTATCAAATATATTATCAACTTTTCGTTATCACCTTATTAAATACAGTCTGACGCCTCTACAACCCCACTACTTGTGAACTATGTTTTAAAAGTCTCAACTGCTCTGTTATACATTCTCTTCATACTTATTCTATTGAAGTCCGTCGTAACTTATTTGCCACGGTCTGTTAATATTCATTCTTACCCAATAAACAAATAGATTACCCGTGATTCCTTTGTTTTATTTATATTAACCGAATCACCAGGTAACAATGGCGCCCAAATTCGTGGTTTAAAATAGATAATTTGTAAAGGCATTTTTGCACCCCTTACAATAGGAGGCAAAAACATAAAGACTGTTTTTAAGAAAGGTTATGAGATAAAATATTACTTTATATTGTGTAATACTTTATAGTTAAGCAAAAGCATTTAATATACAATTGCAATTTCATACCAAAATACCTTCATATAATTAAATAGTAATAGATTCTTTGTAATACTCTAGCAATTTTCAAGCAATTATACCAGTAAATTCAATATTTTAATGACTTCTAACATTTCATAAAAAGCACTTTGTTTTATTTTAAAGTATAAACTTAAAATCTCTTGTTTCCGAAATAAATTCATAGGATTTGCTATGAAATTGTAATAATCAATTGTGTTTCTGTATTCATAGATACCTACATATCTTCAGATTTATATTTTAAAGGTAGTGCTAAAAATTAATATCAGCTGCACATGCAGGTAGTCACTTTATAACATTTTTATAATACAATTTTATAATTTAAGGAGGCTTATATTACATTAAATTTTAAATTTTGATTGTTTTAACAAAAAAAATAATAAGGCAAATGTCCTATTGTAACAGGCATAGCGATAAATATAGCTTAGCTTGAAAATTTTTAAAAGTTAATTTTATAACTTTCTTTATAGAGTTTAAATCTCTACTTTTATCTGTACATAAATAGGGGCGTGTTCAGACTGAATTTAATTTGAAAAAAAAATTTTTTTTTCAAAATTTTTTTTACAACTTTTTCTTATTTTTCAATTAGTTTTTACGCGTTGTTGTCTTTGTTATAGTCACATACTGAAACGTTAATTATGGAACGACCAATTATTTACAATTTACTAAGAAAAGATGAATTGATTTACGAAGTCCTAGTTCGCGAGGCAAAACCATTACCTACCGTGACTGAACTTCGTGTACAAGTTAGACAACTTGTCAAGGACATCCCGGCGGATGAAATCCTTGAAACAGACTTAGATCCTGTGGAAGAACTAAATACTATACAAACCAAATTAATAGAAATAAAAGATTTTTTCAAAGATCATCAACCACAGTATAAATCCTTAAACCGTATTCGTGCAATATCACACCATCTTTTCCATAGACTTAGCCGAATAGATGGGAGTGTCAACCAAAATTTATATTCAACATTACACTCCGAGTTAAACTCTTATTTAAATAAAATAGATAACTTATATCATTCTTTTAAAGAATCCTTTGAAAATATACAAGAAGCACCGGAACCAAAATCTTCATTTCAAAAAATTAACTTATGTCAAGAAAATCATAACCTATCAGTGGTGAAATTAAATCTTAAATTCGATGGAAATATCTGTATTCATTCATTTTTACAACGCCTTGAAGAGTTGTGTGAATCCAGGGGGATCTCCAACTCTCAACTCTTTAACTCTTCAATAGAGCTTTTTACAGACAAAGCTCTGATATGGTTTCGTAGCATAAGACCTACATTATCCAATTGGGAATCGTTAAAATTAGGCCTTATTTCCGAATTTTCGCCTATCGACTACAATGATAAATTATTAGCGGAAATCCAACGTAGAACTCAGGGTTCTAGTGAATCTTCTACAGCTTTCATATCGATAATGATAAACTATTTTTCGCGCCTCACGCAACCATTAAACGAACAAAGTCAAATAAATATTATAAGAAAAAATTTACGACCGGAAATACAAATGCCACTATCTCTTCATGACTTCACAACAATCAATGAATTGCGAAGTAAATGTAAACTATTAGACCATACACGCGATCGTACGGCAAATTTTATCGAACCACCTAAAATGTCTTCACAACTTGTAGCTCCTGACTTAGGATACAAAGGTTGTACAAACAAACAAAACCAAGTTAATACTATAACAAACATTAAACAAAATCTAAAGGTTTTTCTCAAAACTCGTGTAACTCAACAGAAGTATCGCACAATAAATCCCAAAATGAAAACAATAATTTAAATCGAAATTTTCAAAACCAGAATTATAAAATCTTTCCGTCAACAAATAGACATAATAACAATTTTAAAAATAACGAAGGCAATATTCCACAAAATAACTATTTAAATCGTAGAAACTTTAATTCAAATTATGTATACTTTCCTAAACAAAACGTCACATCAAGAAATAATTACCAAAATAATAATAATAATTTTGTACGTTGCGAACGCTGCAACGATATTGATCATAACTACCAAAGTTGTAACAAAATATTTTGTTACGGTTGTGGCCGTATAAATACTAAGAAACCTGATTGTCCAATTTGTATTAAACCAAAAATTCCCAGAACTAATTCAAAAAACTAGCAAGCTCGAACCGTATGCACCGATATTTTTATAATTCTTCAAATACCCGCGCTTCGGTTCGTAAACATTATAATAACTATAAAAATAATAAGTTACGCAACATACAATGCAATGTTTATTGCAGGCGTTGTAGTCAATTTGGTCATTTTAATAAACAATGCCCAAATATTTTTTGCTACAATTGTGGATTACCAAATACAATCAGACCAAACTGTCCCAATTGCCAGTCACATCAAGATAGTAAAAAAAACTTTACTACATTTAAAAATAAACGTAATTTAAATAACAGGAATAAACATACAAATACAAAGTATACCAGGAACAAGGAAGATAGTTCCAATATAACAAATACAAATAAAATATCGACAATTAAATCAAAGACGAATGATGAAAGACCTTATTTAAATTTTTCAGTTTACGGAAAAACCTATTACGGACTATTAGATTCCGGATCCTCAATTTCAATCCTAAATAAAGAGGTAGAAAATAAATTTATAAAGCAAGGTATAACACTTCAATGCTGCGACGACATTAAAACTATTGCAACGGCTAATAATTCCCGTGCAACGGTAAAAGGCTATTTTTTACTACCTGTAACTTTAAAGAATGAATCTAGAGTAATAAAATTTTATGTTATACCATCCATCTCAACTCAATTTATTTTAGGCGTAGACTTTTGGAAGTCATTTAAAATAGCTCCAGAGTTGTTCGATACCTTACCTTTAGTTAATAAAATAGATATTCCCATTTCAGTTAATGAAGTAAAATACATCCATCCTTATGATGATCTGTCACCAGCGGAACAAGTTCAGGCGCAGACCATCATAAAACAGTTTGAAAATATCAGCTCAGAAAAAAATGGTCTAGGAAGAACTTCCTTAATAACTCATGTAATAGACACAGGCGACCACACACCAATAAAACAACGATATTACCGTCTCTCTCCTGAACGGCTAAAAGAAATGAATCGTCAGTTAGACGAAATGCTTAAATTGGGTGTCGTCGAACCAAGCTCTTCCGGTTGGAATAATCCAACTCTTTTAACTCCTAAATCTAATGGCGAAATGCGCTTTTGTTTGGACAGTCGCAAACTTAATGCGGTCAGCAAAAAAGACGCTTACCCGTTACCGTACGTATCTAATATACTCGATCAGTTACGAGATGCTAGATACCTTTCATCCATTGACTTGAAGTCCAGTTTTTGGCAAATTCCCCTAGAAGCGAATTCAAAGGAAAAGACAGCTTTTACAGTTCCAGGACGTGGTCTTTTTCAATATAAAGTTATGTGCTTTGGCCTTACTTCCGCACCGGCCACACAACAGCGTTTAATGGATAAGCTGTTTGGACCCGAATTAGACGGAAAAGTATTCGCATATTTGGACGATATTATAATAGTTTCGTCAACTTTTAAAGAACACTTAAAATTATTAAATAAAGTATTAGATCGTTTAAAATTCGCGAACTTAACTATTAATTTAAATAAATGTAACTTCTTCAGGCAAGAATTAAAATACCTAGATTATGTAGTGAATGAAAATGGGCTACGTACAGACCCTTCGAAAATAAAATCCATTGTAGAATTTCCTACTCCAAAAAGCAGAAAGGAAGTAAAAATGTTTTTAGGAACAGCATCGTATTATCGTCGATTTATTAAAAACTTCAGTACATTAGCAGCACCTCTTAATGCTTTGACAAGCACTAGCAAAACCGCTCCACCATTTTTATGGACGGAAGACGCGGAGAAATCTTTTAACGACTTAAAATCATCTTTAATTTCGGCACCGGTACTAGCGTGCCCGGATTTTTCCAAACCCTTCACAATACACAGCGACGCCTCAGGCTTCGGGATAGCTGGAACCCTTACTCAACTAGATGACGATGGGAAAGAACACCCTATCGCCTACGCAAGTAGATCCCTCAACAAGGCAGAACGTAATTTCAGCGCGACGGAACGCGAGGCGTTGGCCGTCGTGTTTTCCGTTGAAAGCTTCCGACCTTACGTCGAAGGCTTACCAACATTTAAGGTAATTACTGACCATTCGAGTTTAAAGTGGTTTTTTGACCTAACCAACCCAACTGGTAGACTTGCCAGGTGGGGTGTTAGATTATCACCCTACAATTTCGAGATCCTTCACCGCAAGGGTAGAGATCATGTAGTTCCAGACGCACTTTCCCGCGCTGTCCCAGTACTCGAGTTGAAACCAGTCGATGACGACACTTGGTACAACTCATTATTAGAAAAGTGTAAAAGACGTCCAAGCTCTTGCCCAAATTTTCAGATAAAAGACAATAAATTATACAGATATTCTAAGTGTAAATTTTCGAATAGTCCAGAATTCGATTGGAAATTAGTAGTTCCCCAAAATGAGCGCTCTAATATCCTCGAGTGCCATCACAGTGGAGACTTAAATCCACATTTCGGCGTCCTAAAGACGTACCGACGTATCGCACTTCGATACCATTGGCCCGGACTCTACCAAGACGTGGTCAAGTGGGTTCGAGACTGTGAGACTTGTGCAGCATACAAACATAGTCAGAAAAAGACACCTGGTCTATTAGGTGCACCTAAGGTCATTAACAGACCATTTGAATGCATAAGCATAGACCTGGTAGGTCCCTTACCACGCTCTCGTGCGGGTTTTATATATTTGTTAGTCGTTGTATGTTGTTTTAGCAAATACTGCCTTTTGTTTCCATTACGCCGCGCAATCGGCAAAAATATAATTCAATGCCTTGAACAAGGCGTATTTTTAGTTCATGGTATTCCAAAAACAGTGATTGCAGATAATGGTTCGCAATTCACCAGCAATGAGATGCAAAACTTTTTTAACAAATACAACATACCAGAAATACACTTAACACCTAAATACTGTCCTCAGGTGAACACAGTAGAACGATATAATCGTACAATAGTAACTGCCTTATCGATATTAGTAAAGGATGATCACAGAAAATGGGATTTGTCAATACCCAAAATACAATTTAGCATGAACACAGTAGTAAATGAGGTAACACGTTTCACACCCTTCTTCCTTCTCCATGGAAGAGAAGCAGTGCTTTGTGGTACCACGTACGGTGACACAGACACTAATAAAGATCTTATATCATTAAATTGCGCATCGCGTAGCACTTATGCTAATAATTTAAATTCCCTAGAGGAAACGTTCCCTAAAGTCCGTGAAGCTCTATTAAAAGCTCACGCAAAAAGTGCAAAACACTATAATCAAAGCCGACGATATTTAGAATATAACATAGGTGATATAGTATGGAAGAAAACGTATCCACTATCGGATGCAAGTAAATTCTTTACGGCAAAATTTGCGCCGAAATTTGATAAATGCCGCATAATCAGAAAAATCTCTCCTATAGTCTACGAATTAGAGGACTTAAGAACGGGAAAGATTATTGGCAGTTGGCATATTAAAGACCTTAAAAAATAAATCTAATAACAATAAACGTTATAAAAAAAAAAATTCACATTTTAATACATGTATATCTAAATATATGACTGTTTATAGTCAAAATACAACAAATTCAACAAGACAACATTGTGCGTATAAAACTTTTCTTACAAAAACAAATTTAAATAATAAACAAATAAATATAATGTAAATAAATAAAAATTCAACAATCATTATAAATACTGAAAACCGAAACTTTAAACATTGTTAACTATAGTTCTTGGTATAATTCAGTCAGTTAACACTAATACGTGTTCTATATGTTATTCATTCCATTCTGCCTGTACAACATTTTGGGGCAAAATCCTTGTAAAATAGTAATTTACTACTAACACAGTAATTTAATATTATGAGAACATCATTAAAATTACTTGTATTTTTGTACGTACACATAAAGTTTTTCTTGAACATTAGTATGTTTTAAGCATACACAGACATTATTTTAGTCTGAATTCGATACTCAGGAAAATATCCCTCTTATCAATTCTTATTTTTTTTTATTTAGTCAGGTTATCTGATACCAACTTACCACCAGTTTGGTGATACATAGTTTTTTTTCTCTAAGTTTTACTTATTATGTGTTAGGTTCTAAGATTAATGCTATTCGACTGTAATATAGTCAGATTTTTTTTTTAGTTCATAAAATATAAACAGATCTTAATTTAGATCGTATTTTTTTAAAATTTTATAATTTAGTTAATAAAACAGCTCTACTTAAAACATTTCGTTTGTTCGGATTATAAGAACTTAGTGTTATCCGTTCTAATCCATTATATTTCTATTTTAGAACCTTTTGCTACTAAGCAGTAATTGTTAACCGATAGCATATTACGTTAACAATCTTGTTTAAAATTCTTTTTAAACAAAATGGAGCAAATGCAAAGACATGCAAAAATAGAATGAGCTATAGTTATGCTACTTGGGACAAAGCAGTAATAATTTTATATTGTGCCAAGTAAAGTATATTCGACCAGTTTTCCTGGCCGGAGGTTTGTATAGTGTAGACTAGAAATAAATCTAACTACACGCAATTCAAGTAGAACGTCTCGAAGTGTAAAATCTGCTGTCGAGACCCTGATGATTTGAAAGATGAATGCATGTGAATAATATAAATATTACATTATATTATTTAGTATTAGTATGTATAGTATATCAATATTACACCATATTAAATATATGTTAATGAGTGATGATTTGGACTGAGATTTTTGAAAGAAATATGAGTGTTATTGGTATGCATAGGTTTTCTAGAAGGAGCATGCCTGAGTAAACAAACCCTCCGCTTGCCAGCAAAACACACAACGGTAGTAACGCTGATCGAATACATTAATTTATATACTTCGTATTTTTCTTACATTGAATTAATTATTTTTTCTTCGTATTATTTTTCTAATATTGAATTTTTTTCCTTCACGATGATTATTGGTCGCGAATGGATTTTTTTTTCTTTTTCGTTTTATCTTTTAGTCTTATCTACATTAAGTTAGCTAATTAATTTTTTTTTACTCGTGTAATCTTATGATTTTTTTTTCTTATCTCAATAGTATGTTTTTTTAATTTGTTTCTCCTTTATGCGCTGGAGGGCCAGCCAGAATTTTACGGGGCAAAATTCTTAGAGGGGAGAGGCACTGTTACGTAGTAAAAACCCAACGTAAAATAATAACTCAACACATTTAAAATTACCGCCAAATAAACATTTTAATGTCAGGTTGCCACCACTTATCTATGGAATCGTCGCCACCAACTTAACGGCGAACGATGACCAACATAAATCGTTCACAAACAAAACATCTTTTTTTAAATAAACTAAATAAACTAATCAAAATACATTTAAAAATACCCACATTAATCGAGTACTAAATAAACTAAATTTAATTTAAACTTTCTAAAAACTGCAATTAAGAACGCGACAGTATCGGCTGAGTGCCTTAGCCCTCCCGTTTCTGAACGACACCGACAACTGTCAGCCGTCCTTAATTTCACACCGTCATTACGTGAAGTCTTTTTATTATTTGTGCCATCGTAATGTGATTGGACAAATAGCTAAGGAGCCACCTTATTGGTTAGGACTTTAAAGTCAAATACAGCCGCTGATAATCAACGGACTGAATGCATCCCTTTTTGGCTGCGAACCTTGATCGACACTGGTCGTGGATAATGTGAAAACTTCGAACTAGGTCACCGACAGCAAAACCGCCTCTCGTCAGGACCGTGGGGACATTTTGTTCGGCCACCAGAATTCGGCAAGGAACATTTCCTGTAAAATAACTACCCCTTCTGCGGTCTCCTGTTTTAATAAAATAACCCCGTCTTCGGGGTTTTTTTTTTATGGAGCTAATGCTTGGAGTTGGCAGTTGAGCCCTCCAACCCGCTCGCTACTACCAGCTGATACCAGAAAAACACGTGAAGCCAGGCTGCCGACGCGCCTGCTGTCTTCAGGCTAGCTGCCCACGCCGTTACCAGGCGTTACAGCTAAGCAAATACTAATATTACCTAAATTAATATTAACGGATCCATCGTACCAACTTAATTAATTTACTTCAAAATCTATCAAATATATTATCAACTTTTCGTTATCACCTTATTAAATACAGTCTGACGCCTCTACAACCCCACTACTTGTGAACTATGTTTTAAAAGTCTCAACTGCTCTGTTATACATTCTCTTCATACTTATTCTATTGAAGTCCGTCGTAACTTATTTGCCACGGTCTGTTAATATTCATTCTTACCCAATAAACAAATAGATTACCCGTGATTCCTTTGTTTTATTTATATTAACCGAATCACCAGGTAACACTTTATATTAATATTTATAACTTACTTTTTACAGGTCGTGATAATCTTATCAGGGATGGTATGATCTCACCGTCCCTTGGACACCGAGATCTTTATAACCCGAAAATTTTACCTCAACTCTCACTCGAGTATCCATTCGTATCAAGATGGGTGCATGTGATTCAGGAAGGGTCTTTAAAGTAAGTAATATAACATTATAAGTGATAAATTTAGTTTAAAAATTAAAGATGTTCGAGAATATCACTTTCGTTATAATCATTATTTTTTTCTGTTAGTTCCATAGTGATTCAAATAGAAACATTCTTACAATCGCCATGTTCTTAAACCGCTATTAAACTATTCATTTATATCTTATGATTTGGGTGAATCAACCAAATTACTCCATACGCACTAGACTCATAGTAGAAAATTTTGATGATTTTTCTTTTAATTACACTTGAAGTCGGTTTATTTATTCTAGAATTTTTAATAGTCTCACGCACACATAGATACGTTGTTTCCACAAGTAAAGCTGGCTCGCCCTCGTGATTCGCAAACTCCAGTTTTAATCAACTGGTCAGTTAGCCTGTATACTGAACTCCAGTATTAAAAGAGAATGTTTTCAGAATGTACGACGAAGACGGTTATTACCTCAAGAAATACCCCATCGTCAACTTGACTTTGAAAACTGGCTTCTTTGACGTCGATGAAAATATGGAACAATTAACCCGGGGCAACTATCTGCAGACCTCCGCACAACTTGACTATATCATTGATCCTGATGTGAGTATTTATTTATTTTAAACATCGACGCAGGGTTGCCAGTTTATCAGTTTTCAATCGGATATATTTCGAAGAGTGTACATCAGAGCTTCTCAATCTTCATCAATCAAACTGGCATACGCCATCGATATATGGTGCATATTCCACCAACACGAACAAAATGTTTTGCATCCACCTTCATTATGCGCACCTCAAAAAAATGGAAATTACTGCCAGAATCTGTTTTTCCCGTAACTTATCACTTGGTGTCTTTAAGTCTCGTGTTGATAGGTGACACCTTCTAGTTAAACGTGCTCTGTTCTCCGCTCGAAATTGGGCGAGATAGTGCAACGTGAATTGATACTGTAATAAATAAATGAAAAACTTTCTGTATAGCAAATTAACTTTATTTAATACTAGAGATCTCAGCAGACGTTGTCCTTCCCTGAAAAAATAAATTAAAATTTTCAGATCGGCTCAGTGGGACTAGGACCCCATCAAAGGGCGGCTGACCTTTGCACCAGTGACGCGGCCAAAAACAGATACTTCGGATTCCAACCCTATGTCAAATACAGGGAGTTCTGTTTCGGTAAACCTATTAGGAGCTTCGACGATCTTGATGGAATTATTGATCCTGAAGTATGTTTTATCACCATTATATTATAATTTTATAATTAAACTCAAAACAGATTACAACATACAATAATAAAATTATACTATAAATAAAACTATCTACTTTCCCAAATTTACCATGCCATGAATCGAACCCGGAGTCTCTGTGTCTCGGCTAAGACTTAGCCTTGTCAACCAAAGTCCAACCACTTCCATAGAACCAACCTCTAGGTCTCAATATAAAATTTCTATTCATGCAGGAACGGAGAAAGAATACAATTTCCTGCGACAGCGCGGCATGTCGTATACATAAATAATGTACATAATAATCAATCGACCGCTTTAGGCCCTTTGATGTCTGTAGTATTTTCTTAACATTATCTTTTTTGAAATTATTACAGAGAATCGAGATTCTCAAAGACCTATACGAAAGCGTTGAAGATATGGACCTTATAGTAGGTATTTGGGTCGAGAAACCAATCAAGGGAGGTTTTGTTCCTCCAACAATGTACTGCTTAGTTGTGGAACAACTTATAAGGAATATGGTCTCCGACAGACATTGGTACGAGAGACCGAATCGGCCGCATGCCTTTAATCTTGGTAAGTTCCTATATGCCTGGTTTCTATATATACCTACTATGCATTCATTTAATGTGTAAACACAACTAGGAGGTAGGAAGCAAATACAAGGATCCAGTTAGGCTGAGTAGTATTCGGTAAGTTTCGTCGACTCGTCCACAAATTAATAGTCGCTCTGCAGGATAAGGAGCGAACTACTCGTGTGAGTAGAATCAGAAATGAGGATATCCAAAAGAGAGCTAAGTTGAGCGATATAGCTCGCAAAATTAGTAGTTTGAAATGGCAGTGGGGCAGGCAAGTCTGTCGCAGGACAGACAGCCGAAAAAGCAAAAATATCCTGGAGTGGAGATCCCGTCTCGGTAAATCTAGTATGCAACGGTGGATCGATGACCTGTGTAACATCACCGGCAGGGGCTGAATGAGAAAAGCAGAAGATTGTAATGTAGTGCAGTAATATAGTGCAAATTTGAGGAGCCCTACATTCATCAAGGGATATCGATTAGCTGAAGATATCCATTCATTTACGTCTACTTTTTGGTCATTTGGCATAAACTCCATACACGTATCTAATACCATTTTTTTATTTAAAGATAATATTAAAAGTTGATAGTAAGATGAATAAAAACGCGGTATTGTACATGTAGGTATATAATCGCTCGTATGTTTAAATTAAACATCTGTAATATTCAATAACTGTTGATTTGAAATCATTGTTAGTATAATACATATCATAGATAAAAGAGTTGTTTAATATTGTATTTTAGTGTTAATACTATATGAATTTATTGAAATGTGTGTTGGTTCCATTTTAACAGCATGTAGTATAATCCCCTTATAATTATATTTAGTACAATGTCTGGTGATGAACACAAGATATAAATAATTCCAGAAAATATATTTGAAGTTAACGCAAGTAAACCTAAAGTAGACGATTTTTATGAAATTTGATGATATGAGCACAACTGTAAAAATTAATACAAACAAGAAAATCTTCATCAACGTTATTTATGGTAGGCTCATCCACTTCTATGCGTAAGGTGCCCTGGAGGCTAGCTACGTTACCTTGCTGGCTCACCACACTGATTCGCTATCCCAAGTAGACACCAGCCCTCTGATCACCCGAAAAGAGAATTTGACGTTTTGACAACTCCATAAAACCTCAACAGCTTCAATAATTACATATTGATTATTATTCTTTGCTTATCTTTCAGAACAACTACTGGAAATTCGAAGATATACCGTGGCAAGATTATTATGCGATGTTGGAGATAAAGTTACGAAAATTCAACCATCAGCATTCTTGAAAGCTGGAAAATAGTAAGCAACCATTTTGTATGATTCTGACACCAGTTAAAATTCTCCATATATTTTTAAAGATCTGTAACAATCATTGGTAAATACAAAACACTCGTGTATTCATGATCTGTCTATATTTCTGTACATCATAACAATTTTAATAAAAAAAGGACTGTATGAAATTTGATAAGGTGTAGGCAAGCGTTACACAATGGAATAGTAAAACTGCAAAATAGAACTGTATACGTCAGTCACAACTCAAGAATCACGATTACGTTTTAACGCCTTTTTATTCAAGTGAAGCAAGCAAAAAAATAAAATTGTGTCTTCCTCCCTCTGAACTTTTAATTATGAAATTCTGAAAGCTGTGACGAATTGAATGTTTTATTGTACTTATGATAATTGTTGTGTTATTTCAGTAAGCACCTTCTGTACTTAAGAAGACATTGGTGCATTTTCCCAACCCAGATGTAGAGTCCAATATTTTTTTTTACAACGACAATTGGTTTATATATTTGTGTAGATTACTTACAAATGGGATACAAACACATACACTATGAAAGGTCAACACATTCACACTGTGTGTGTGTTGACGTTTCGTAGTCAAATGTCTGAAACACTTGATATTCGTTACTTCCACGAAACACTCAATTCTCTATGGGCTCCCGTTTAGCTTAGACACTGAAAACACTTTCTGGAACCTGAGAAAGAAGTTACATATTTGTACCTTTTGGAGTTCAAACATTAAGTTCGTCGACAAAGAGTTTTTTTTATTCTTTAACGCGGATAGCGTTATCAGAGTGCTGGTTTATGTTTGACATAGTGAATTGAAATAGTCATCATCATCATCAGCACCTAGTCTTCTAAGCAAACTTGACAGGGATTTTTCACATACTCTATAATTAGATTTTTTACATCGACAGACAAACATATTGTATATCCCCAAATTAAGTAAGTTACCCTTGTGTTATGGGTAATATACCACGGACTACTCTGGGGTCTATCCCAGACACCCATACCATAGTAAATAACAGAGAAAATACTTTTCCGAAATTTACTATACCAAGAAACGAACCCGGAGCCTCTACGTTCCAGTGGGGTAGGCCGGAAATGGCTTAACCACAGAGGCCGTCGATTATACAATTATTTTTAATAATGCCGTTATTAATATAAATCAATTATAACATTTAACGAAAACCTGTGATTGCAGCAACCAAATGCGGGATTGCAAGAGTATACCGAGTCTCAACTACTGGGCGTGGCGTGACAGCAGCTGCCAACAAAACAACGAATGGGGGATAACTATGGAAAACATTAACTTCAAACGAATTCATATGATGACATATATGCTTAGACTTGATGTTTTAAGATAAGGGCTTTCACATACGGCGTTATTCACAAGCTATGCAACTGCAAATATAAAAATATAATAATAATAAGTGGTCATGTAATCAAATTTTAACAAATTACATAGTTAATTAATTAATTTTTTCTTGTGCAAAATAAGATTTGAAAATCTCCTGATACTATTTCGTAATTATTTAATATTATTTATTTTCAGTATTAGGAACTTCAAAAGGTATTTGGATTCAAATAAGAAAAATGTGTTTAACATAATATAAAATACCTTGTCATTATTAGATACATCCTCAGGCTTTGAGTAGTAAAAGATTTTAGAGCTTGGCTTGAATTTATTACACCCCGACAAAAATGTTGCCCAAAAGTACCCCAAATCAAATATCCCTAAAATGTGGGTATAAGCCCCAATTTGGGGACCCTGCGTAACACGTCATCAAATAAAGTGTGGAAAACAGCCCAGTTGGGTAAGCAGTTTATGGTGAATATAATTGACACGCTTTATCATCATCTCAAAAAACACTACTGGGTCGCAAGTTATGACGTCATAACTTTAACGACTCAAATAGCCAGTTCATTATTGTTGAAACAGTAATTAATTTTATTTTTATTATAATGTTTCTAAAAATGAGATAGTAAGTGTATGTTTTACCTGATCTTTTATTTGAACATGGTTTTAGAACTGTAAAGTAAGAGTATATCAATTATCCAATTGACCGTCAACTTGAGTCGCTTGCCAATAGCGCCGTGGGCCTAATTTTTCCCACAAAATGTATGTACATAACCTATTTTGGGCTGAAAAATAAATTTTGCTTTCTGAGAAATTTAGTGTTATTACATTAATAATTGTAAATAAATATTATTATAATAAGCGAAACTTCTTACACGTTGCCATGACAACGTAGTGTTTGTTACAGAAAAAAACACGCTACTGCAGCACCGCATTTTCGGCGTTAATCGTGATCTGACTTAATTCCAATGTTTTTTTTTAGTTTAAAAATATTTTGCAAATTCAAAACAATTTGTTACAATGATAGTTTTTATATAGAGGTTAGTTCGATTTATTAGTTTTGTGGAGGTATTACTAAAAGTAAAGCACATTGTAATGAACGCACTTTAAAATTTTGTTTGCCTTACATATTCAACATTGATTTATTATGAAAGTATAACTTCCTGAATTGTCTAAAGGTAACGAATGTTTGAATCTGTCGAGATGAATTCTTGTTAGATGGACTAGTAGAATAGTTTATGCATATCAGTTATATAGAGGATAATTTTAATTAAAATTGTAAACTCGTTGTAAAGAGATTTTTACAAATTATATTCCTAATGTTGCGAGCTTGCTTTATATGAACTCTTAAGATTGGTTCTATGGGATTTCTAAAAAATCTGTTAAATAGGCAAAGTCGTTGTATTGAGGTTTGTTATAATAAAGTTTTGATGTATAATTTTGAGGTCAGTTCCAAGGAATAAAATAAAAAATGATCATGATTCTTTATTTTATAAGTAATTTTATACATAGCATTCTTAATAAAATTAATTTCATCTGATTCATAACACTGCACAAAATTTCCTAATCATGAATATGTGCGGGCGCGATGCGATGGCCGGGAGAAGGCAAAGGGACGTGGAAGAAGAAGCAAGGAAGGACTTACTAGCGACACTGCACTCGTCTCCCGGGGTTCACACTCTCACTAGAATTATGGTTTAAAGTGGATCAAATGAAATTATAAGTTTATGTTTTAATTATGTTCCAACATACATACATAACTTCACGCCAGGTCCCTTGCGGGGTAGGCACGAACAACAGAGCGCTATTTAGGCTTATTCTTACACACCTCACTTGCTTCTTTGACATTCATAGTTCTTGTCATGCACGCTCGTCTGTTCCAACAATTTATATATATTTTTATTGCGGTGACAGAACTTGACACTTCAGTATGTTTTCTTGTTTTTCGCATTCTTCCTTTAAAAGGATATTCTATTCTTGATGGCTAGGATGGGGAGGAAGAATTCACAAGGTGTTCTTCGGCGCAACCAATATGATTTCTCAGTGGGGTATAGAGCAAGCCATGTTAGGTGATTTTCCTATGGCTAGGCTCACAGGCGAGGTTATCAGTAATAGAACCAAGGTAACCAAAATAGCTCGTAAGGTTAGTAATTTGAAATGGCTGACTGATTACAACTGCCGTAGGGACGACGGCCCCTGAAGTAATGTCCTCGAGTAGGTACTATGTATCGGTAAATGTTGTCTAAACTAGCACTTGTGATAGACATAGAAAAATGTAGGACCAAGAAAATGCCTACATCCAGCATTGGACATCAATTGGCTGAAGATGAGATTTGATTGAGTTTTTCTACTAGAGTGAGTTTCCAGTCGCCTCAGACATACGTGATTTTAGGAAAGATGAAAGTTTTAGGATCGATAGTTTAACATAAACTTAGAAAGGAATGAATACTCGCTAAGCTGAAAGCGGTTTTACCGTTTTTAAGGGTGCAGATATCAAAGGTGGAAAAAAAACATGCTAACTTACGTCAAAGTAACAAGGCTAGCAAAGAGTATATTGAATATATGGAGAAAGGCTAGGTTTTACGTATGTTATTGTGATATTGTTATAAACAAAGATATACACAGTTGCCAGACACTTCCAGTGGGCCATAACTTTTAACAGACACTTTAAAAAAATGTGGGAACATACGTCATTTTAAAAAGGCTAAATTTTATATATATTATCAAATGTAATATTCGTCCCTTCTCCCGGCCAACGCATCGCGTCCGCACAGTGCAAGTGTTAAAATTAATCGGATTTATGTCAGAATATAGTGTGCTATCCATTCATTCGCCTCATTTCTGGTTAAATTTAATGTAAACTATAGAATTTTGGTGTTAAACCTACATTATTTGTAGCGACAAGTGAGGTAGATTTAATACCGATAGTAATAAAGCAAAAGAATGAAGAGTAAGATATAGACCTAACAAAAGTGGTCGCTGCTACGATACTTGAAGATGTTGCGGTATCGTCATAATACATAGAGCTTTATGTCCATACAGAGTAATCTATGGCTGGAATATCATCGCAGCTTGTAAGTGGATTGCTGTAAGAAACACATTAGTTAAAGTGGGGCATACTAGATGAATAAAATAGTGTAAGTCGAAAAACGCAGGTCATTTGCAGAATAAAATATGCCTTTTTAAACAATGTCAAATATTCGTTCCTTACGAAAATTTTAAGGAATTTCTTTGTGATGCCGTTACGTTGTTTAAACAAGCTGAGACTGCTCTATCGTAACTATGAATAGGTGGTATTCAGGGAATTCTCGTTACCGTTCTTTACCGCTTTACATTGAAGGTAATTTCCATCCTAATTTTTGTAAATGTTTAAACACAGTAGACAGGCTGACGACCCAAATGTAATGGAAAGCGGTTACAGTCGTCTATGGACATTAGTAACGCCGGAGGTGCTGCAGTAAACGAAGGGGAGACTGGAACCTGGCCACTGATGACAGAACACAACTCAAAGTTGTTATGGCAGCATACTCTAGACCAGGGGTGGTAGCTATCCAGTCGGGCAAACGCCCTACCAACTGGCTATTTGTTTTGTCGTCTCTTACGACAGACCTGGCTGCAGGAATTAATATTCTTTCCCGTTCCTGCACGGATAAAATTCAACCGTTCATTTGCCTTTTTATCAGTTTATATTTTGAGCCTTTCAAGATTATTATGTACAGCATTAAAACTTTATTCACAGCATTCAGGAGCAACCAGAGATATTACAAGTCCAAAACGTTATCAATCCATCGATACCGATAAACCCGCACTTAGTAGTAATAAGATTCCCATTTCTATTTCCCATGTGCCGATTCCTAATAGTTTCCATTCACTTGCCGTACCATCAGTTGAATTTTGACATTATTTGTATAGAGATTTTGACAAATTGAGACTTTACCACTATTTTACTGTAAGCAACATTTGGACCTTAGTATATTTTAAATTACAAAAGGTATTCTGAAGTATTTCATTCCTGGTTTTTCATCTCTGGTTGTTTCTGAATGCTGTGAATAAACTTCTAATGCTGTACATAATAATCCTGAAGGGACATTCTTTTAAGGGAACGAAAAACATACCCACCACATTTGTATTTTTATGTATGTATATTATAACTGGTAAAGTTTCTATAGCTTTACTTGATGTTGTGAGGCTTCATTATAGCAAGTTTTTCACCGGTAGTAATGTTAGTAGGAAAACAAAAATCAGTGAGAATAATTACAAAAAGTAATACCAGTCACTTATAACTTCAAAGGCACTCGGCTGTACTTTGGTCACAGAATCACCGATGTCACACATCAGCCTTGCAGCCGTTGCTTTCCTTATCTCAGCAAGTTGATCTGCACAATATTAAATAGCATTTAATTTCGCTCATCTATACTCTGTCATATTATTTTTGACAGGTCAATCATTGCCTTACTCTCAGACGCCGTGCGTTGTTCGTTTCCTTCGATCAGCTGAGCCAATAAAATTTTGAATAGAAGCAAGAACGAACAAAGATTTCTTTAAAACTACAACAATATAGTGTACACGATATGCTCGCAACTTCCTCCACGCTTGACTCGAAATCCCCGCGGGATTCACGGGATAAAATGTAGCGCAGATTTTGAGTCTAAGAATTTGCTGTCAATCAATGAAAACCGCATCGACGTCGATTTTACTTGAATATCAATATTCTTGATTTTATTTAGCATCATCGTATGTACACTCGGGGAATGCAAATGTTCGTCATCTTAAAGTCGACTTTGCTTGCACGAGTACACTAAATAACATTCACAACATTTTAATAGATGTTACGTTCATTAAATTTAGAAACTGTAGAAAAGAAAATTGCAATGTGGACAAAGACAACAATGAGAAACAAGGAGGATATGATCACTACGCTTAATATAAATATTAAAACCAATAAAAAGGTTTTACAATATAGAAAAAAAAACTAGGACAAAATAGAAAATCAATGATCCAAGTAATTAAAATAAACTTCATTGTTAAATAATGACACATAATTTTCTGTGGAATAGTATTTTTTTGTGAATTATTCTTATGATGTGCTCGCGGAACGTTAAATGAATAATTTGAGAACTGGCGAACATTTCATGACTGTACATACAATAAAGCGTATTTCATTCTATTATATTATTTTACTAGTTAAATTGATTTTTCATAATTGGTTAAGTAATATTATTATCTTCGTTTCAAATGGAGATTGGAAGTAACTTACCAGCAGTAAACGCATTAGGTCTGGACGGTCGCTCGTAGAAATATCTATCGGTTTTACTTTGATACAATAGCTCCCATTTAATCAATTTGGCCAGAGAGGGCCAAACAAATACATCGTCCTCAAATATTTCAGTCCAAATACCAACAATAGCGTCAACATCATCTACATCTTCGTAGACCTCTTGCATTTTTTCTATACCCTGAATAAAAACAATGTTTTTCTAGTAAAATACATTTTAACGGTTGCAAGCGCGGTAATTTCTTTATTCTGCGTGCAACGGAACACAAACCAACTTGACTGCTAGTTTCTGTTATTTTTCCTTCCACCCATTTTAATATTATATAAAAATTTAGAGCTAGAAATGTTTGCTGAAGAGTTTCTTGCGCCGCTTCTTCTCTTCAAGCCATGACACGTTGTGACGCGGTGGTAAATTAGATAAGGCTCCCATAGAATAAATAATTACAATAAACAAGATTAAAACTAAATAATCATCAAACTAATTATCAAAATGAAGAAGTTGGCGGTAGTCTTAATAAAACTTTAACAATACTTATTGACAATTGTCATCTTTGTCTTCCGTGACCACGGCAATTGAAAAGCGGCCGAAACGTCGGAATAGCCAAAATCAAATATTTTACCGCGCTTAAAACCGTTAAAACGTAGTTTTATTAGGTATACAAGTCGGGAAAACTTAAGAAAATATAATGTATTCTAGAATATACACTACTAGCTTTTTATAATACATCTGTTTTTACATCGACCATCTAATCCTGAGGCTTCATCTGTGTTTAAGTTAAACATTTAGGTCGTTTCAATCAGATATGGCTATGGGTTTGAGATGCGAAAATGTTTATGACGTCAAATATTGATAGATATAACGTATGCATTAATGTGAGTATACGTTAGCGACGTCATTATTTATTAATAAGAAAAAGACGAATTCGGGCACAGCCTAAATCTTTAACACTAACGCAGATGAAGCCCCAACATCCAGCCGCATTGCTATACTCGTATTACACCAAACACATAATATGCATGAAATATATATTAGGCAAATGACATTACTTATTTGGAGTTTAAATGAATGAGTATGACTTTTTTTGGATTTACTCGAGCACGTCAGATTAAGGTGAGGTGGGTTGATTACTAGCTTTACAGCGTGCGTATAGTAATACTAATATGATAAACGTAAGGAACATATTCACGAGCATAGTTGATTTGTTTTCTTTTGAAAGCAAAGTAGTTTACTTGGAAAGTTTTCCGGGAATTTTGGAAATGAGTGATTTTTAGATTTAGATGTGTTCTGCCAAATTTCAACTTGCTACCTCGTATCTTAGCCGCGCGCTGCTATATTAGAAAAATGAGGCCAAATTGCAGCTTTTTTAAACTATCTTCTTTCCGACCTTATTACGATTAAAACATTTACTACAAAATTAAATTAGTTTTTTTTTGTAAAATCAATAGTCTTGGCCTATGAGCTCCGCAACTAGTTTTTTTTTTTCATTTCCTACCGCTCCGTATGGCTATCCTTACTATGCAAGTTGACAGATTATCATACATTTGTCATCAGAGACACGTTGGGGACCTAAGCTATCAAAATCTGACACGCTCGAGTATGTCCATGTCATTGGTTTTTTTTTCATTTTTGAAAATCTCTAGATGCTTCCCCTACCGCTAAAATGAAAAAGTTGTGTAATATTTTATGTTGCCTATCGTCTAATATTCAGAACCCAATAGATCCAAGGACGCTCGAAAAAATTCTCATTTACAATTTTTGCCCCGCTACGAAAAAGAAGAAATGTCAAACACATTAAAAATAATTAAACTAACCTCTGGGGTAGTGATGCCTTGTAAATCATCAAAACAGGAGATACTGTCACCAAATAACAGGTTTCTGAGTTTTACATAAGATGGTATACCTTGGAGACGGGACTTACATAAATCGTTAGCCAATATGTCATTGGCTACTTGTAACATGCCAAGACCTTTGTTCGTCAACTAAAAACAATCCCCAAGTTTTAAATTAGTCGAATGTTAAATAATAATAAAATACTTCATAAATAAATAAGTAAATTCACTGATTCGTAGTCACAGTACATAAAATAAGAAACGTTTAATTTATGCACTCCCTTAGATGCCAAAGTCATGAGTTTGAATCAACAAAACAAAAGTTATTCATTTAAATGTCCATCCGAAAGTGATCCAGTTATTTGACACTTTTAATACTGTAAAAAAGCACACTATAGTGCAAATCCTAATAAAAGATTATAACAAATATTTTTTACTTAACAGACACAATGAGAAAAGAGTTATTTGACTAGCTTGTAACTTCTACAAAAATCTGAGTATGACATCCTGCTAATGATTAACTAAGACATCATATAGGTAAATGAAAGTCCCATTGGAATCACCTATATCATGTGTCATTTACGACGAGGCTGATAGGGTGCCGCCTGCCAGGGCCTTTTTAATGGAAGTTGGTTTTGTTTTCTTCTTCTATATAAAAATAAATGTTTGTCTGTATGTCCTTTATAGAATACATTTGATCATGTGATGATCTTTAGCAAAGTTGTTGTGCATGAGCCAAATAAGATTTCTGAATTGGTTCACAATTGGACCCGGTAGGTGGCACTGATGTTGGCATATCGATTGAAGCTTTTCCGGGCAGAACGACGTCTGTCGGGACAGTTAGTTGTTAATTAAATTTATGTCGAATATCTCCGACTCGGGTGGCAATAGTACTTCTTCTAGGGTGCTAATGCCACTGCAAGGTGACGAATCCCACAAGCCCCCCGCCTCCCTCGCGGTGGTTGTTTTGAATCAGATTTCCGCTCGTAAAAAAAAGTTCTGTCGCATCAAGCTTGATGAGATTTATATAAAGCCGTGTATACGATCCGAACACTCGGATAGCTACTCGTGCACTATTTGTATTGTAGCAACTAACAATCCCCGTACCAACACAACAACATGTACTAATAACTTTTATCGGACTTTGCCCACTAACAGTTGGAAACGTTGCTCCCAAAAACTGCAGTGTGGCTACACCTTAATGCAGGGGCGGATTTAGACATTTGCCGCCTGTAGGCTACTCAAATTTTGTCACCTCTACCGACCTCTATACCCTTGAAATCGATACACTAATTGACAGTTCTATTAATTACTTTTACCTCATCAATAAAATCTTTATGATTTCTGCACTATCGTCTTAGCTACACATCATTTTTTCTCGTAATCAGTAAACTGTAAAACAGGGAATTGATGGGTTTGTTTCGACCATATCCAAAAGAGTTTTCAAATTATAGAAAATATGTTAATGGTAAAACATATTACATGTGGAATATTTTTTGTGGACTTAATAAAATTATCTAATTAAGGCTTAGAATTTAAGTAGGACAAAAAATATTGGTCTCAAATTTACCGCTCCTTCAAAATCGGCCGCCCTAGGCTCCTCCAGCCTACTCAGCCTATTGGTAAATCCGCCACTGCCTTAATGGTACGTATAACCAGTACACTTACTAATTGTAGGTGGAGAACTTACATCAGAGTCGCAGACACCATCTTTAATTTTTGCACATGGTTGCCGAATACTAGATTGGATGAAATATACTATGTTGTCGTCCTCCTTAACATAAGTTATGCCACTTGTAAGATTTGTAGCTGGATAGGACTTCACATAATTGCCATCTGTGTCGTACAACCTGAAATATTGAAATGTACGATACGTATCAATAGAAAAGTTTTTATTCAAAATAAATTCCACTGGAGAACACTTTTTGAAGGTCATACATATAGGATAAAAGTTAATTTTACTTCCTAGTCTATGTACACCGCTTCGCAACGTGATTGCTGTTAAGGAGAAGAAGCGGCAAGAAACTCACCAGCAACACGTCTATAAAAAATCTTTTTCTTGTTCTATTTATATTTCAAGTATTTTTTTATAAGTTTATACAGAAGTATGTTACAGAATGACTTTTGAAGAATTAATGGAGTTGTAGCAAACCGCGCATATTCAATAAGACAGGAACACAATAAAAGGATAGAAAAATATTATTATAGTTATAAACATAAAGACATACAATTTTTTTATTATATTCTGTATAATATGGCCGGCGTAACTTGGCGAATGTGAACATAGACTCTGCGAACTTTAGCGCATGTCAACTCGTGAAGAAAATACAGTGACCAAATAGTACAAAGCCATGAAAAAATACAGGGATGAAGGGCAACCAATTGTATTCACTGACGAGTCGTATGCCCACTCATCACACGAGTTACATGCTCTAAAGTTCGCAGAGCCTATGTTCACATTTGCCAAGTTACGGCGGCCGTATTATACATAAGTTTTTGACATAATTATAACCTATGAACCTTATTTTAAGCATTTGTTTTTACTTATAGCATTTGTTAATTTGTTCAATATATTGATGTTGTATTAATTTGAACTACCTATCTATAAGACTTATAACACTAAATTCTGTACAATACTTTTTTTGTCCAAGTAAATTTAAAAAAGGCTACCTCATCGTGCTGTCCTGTAATAGGTGCAGGACTCTCATTGCAGCCATAAACTCAAGATGGACACCTGGTCTCAGTGTGGCGTTATAGTTGTCCGCGAAATCAGTGCAATTTGCATAGTTTCCTTCAGAAAACGCCTTTTCTTTACCTGTAACAAGACAAAAGGTATAAAATCCTCCAACTAGACTCCGGAAAACCGTTATATCACAACCCCAATTTGGATTATACATTAAAGGGATCACCCACAAATTACGTCGCACGATTCATGATTTTTGACCCCTTCCCCGTCCTTGTCACTTCTGATCACATTTGTGAGATTGCTCCCTTTCAGGTTAAGACTAAATTATTTTTAGTCAAAACTAGAAGTGCCTTACTTTTTAGTCAAACGTCAAACACAAAATAATGTTAGAGTGTCGGGGTGACGGTAAGGAAAGGAATGCTCCGGTGGTTCGGGCATGTGGAAAGAATGTATGATGAAAGAATGACTAAACAGATATACAATGCAAAATTGGATGAATGCAGAAGTCGCGGAAGGCCACGACACACCTTCCATGATCAAATTGATCGTTTACTAGCAGAAGGTGATGTCAGGAGCCTTAAGAACAGACGAGCGTGCATGACAAGAACTATGAATGTCAAAGAAGCAAGTGAGGTGTGTAAGAATAAGCCTAAATGGCGCTCTGTCGTTCGTGCCTACCCCGCAAGGGACCTGGCGTGAAGTTATGTATGTATGTATGTAATAGACTAACGCAAACTCGATCAAACGTCAATTATTATTCGTACTGCACTTGTTTTATTTAAATTTAAATGACTGTGTAAATTAATCTCTCCTAGGTTAGACAAAAAATCTTTAATCCAAGGCAGAAAAACGTCATTTATTTCGACTTTGACTAAGAGTTTATGGGAGCTACATAAGTCTAGACATCGCAGTGGACAACGAACTATTGGCCTTGCGCTACGCGGGAGCGCACATATCAATAGTTGTTCTATCTCGCTCGTACATCATCCGTCCCGCTCACACACTGTGCTATACATTGTACTAACAGTATGACTGGTTAATATTTTTGTAAATAGTTCCCAAAATAATTCAGTTCACATCACCACTCGACAATGAATACCACTCTTTGTCATATGAAGAATCATTTACCTCTACTTCTCGCTGCTACGTTGATATCAGATCTGAGGTTTGACTAGTCAACCCTGGGAGCGCCAGAGCTTCGAGGTTTCGCTATAACATATATACTTTACTTACCTAACATGAGGTACCACATTTCACAGCACATAATTTGACTATGAGCTGCAATGTTAATCTCTCTCGCCACTGTAAATAGTTTTTCATCGCTCCAGGTGGGGTTCAGTGCAGCAAGCTGGGTAGCGTGATAGTTGTGCCATCTCCAGAAGAAAATTATACCGAAGAAGTTGATTCCAAGAAGAGGTTGACATGAGCTGATAAATTGACAATAAAACATGCATTAGTATTGTATTGAAGTTTTACTTTGTTACACCGTGTACACATAATGTAAACATTGTACTAACTACTTAATTGTCTTAAGTCATTATAGAAGACAGTAAACGCATGTGACTTTGACAATTCTAAATTACCTACCCGCACCGTTAAGATTGTCTCTGCAAGAACGTTAATTTAATAGTTAATTTTTACTTCTGATTTGGACTTGACATAAATAAATAAAATAATCCCTTACTTGTATCGGGGAAGACTCTTCCGTTCACATATTCCACTGACAGGTTTCCACCCGTATAGGATCTTCTAGCATCTTCCACATTTCCATAAACATATGAGAGATCCAATTGTGCCGTAGCACCTACAATCTATAAAAATAGGCCAAGTGCCTGTTAAACCAGTTATAGTAAAAGGTTTGGAAGTGAAAAAACTAGGTATGCTGTGAGCGACTAGGTTTTTTAATATACAAGGAAACACTGGATTTTATAAATTAATATTACTAATTAATATTACTAGTGGTCGCCCATTGGTGGAAATTCGACCATGATTAATTTAAATTATATGTTTGAATTTATTAAGATTCTGTTGTCAAAGACTACTACTAGAAAACTTCCACAATCACAGATTTCGCCAAGGCTACACTGTTAATTTGTCTTTAACAATAAACAAAAGTAGTGATATTAGTGTTTATATTGTTTTTTTCATTAATTATTTTTATGCATAATTTTAAAAAATACTAGCATTCTGGACTCTTTTCTATATTAATATATTCTGTGTCCAGTTCGTGCATACTCTCCGCCTGACGATTCATAAATTTATGCATATGGTAGGTTGAATCGAATCTATTTTCATTAAATTTAGGGTAGTCACTAATTTTTTATATTTTTAGACAAATTTAATTTTATTTTTATAAAATACAAAAATACAATCTATTTATTCTAGATAACCCTATTTTACGGGCAGGACGACGTCTGCCGGAGCTATAAACATAATCTGCAATGTCAACTCGAGGAATTTGTAAAAGGAGTACAAGTTTTCTGTTTTATCTTACTATATGATATATTTAGGTATATAAGAATTTAGAAGAGAGAGAATATTTTAACTGCTAAACATGATAGTTTATAATTCGATGTATATTTTTCAAAAGATATCTCGAGGTGGTCCATGTCACTAAATCAGGGTCTGAACTATTATAAGTATTTGCGTATTAAAAGATAAAGAATGTAAAAACCGGACTATGCAGTCGATGCAAGTATGTTATATAAGTATATGGTGCTGTGAAGAAGTAATGTATTGAAATATACTGTATATGCGTTATATATATATATATATATGCATGTATATTATTTATATTATTAAATTATTTAATATTATTATATTATTTTTAATAATATATTATATTTTTTATTATTATAAAAATATTTATATAGTGACCCGATTTTATGCATATTTCTGAATTTTAAAATACTGTTTTATGACACAGAAACAAAACTACCAAAATCCCCTCCTCTATTCTATTAATCTCATTATAAATGCTAGTAACACGTTGGCTTGCCCCTGGTGTTTAGACATAGTATTTTTATTAGTCACATACATACCCTTAAAGGCGTTGTGGTGTTAGGACAGCACCCCGATGTGGCATAAGTTTGTGGCCGGGTCATATTTAGACAACGTATGTTATTGAAACGATGAGTTCGGTCGTCATCAGCCACAGGCAGAGGGTAGCACATCGGCTCATCCTTACCAGCAGTGGTACAGCAAGTCGTTCGCCAATAAACGTAGTTGCCTGCAATAATATCGAGGCGTGAAAGGAGGAGAGTTTGAAATTCTGTAAGACATAGGTATAAATTATGCATCAAAAGGGAAAAAAGAGTATTGTGAATTTGAATTGGATAATTAGATTTCCTTAAGTTACTAACATTTACGAAAATAAAAACATTTATTTTAAATCTATCGTGAAATGTTTCTTGAAACCTTTCACCCCTCAAATTATGCTCTCACAA
The DNA here is from genome assembly GCA_012273795.1 of Dendrolimus punctatus. Classification (NCBI taxonomy): domain Eukaryota; kingdom Metazoa; phylum Arthropoda; class Insecta; order Lepidoptera; family Lasiocampidae; genus Dendrolimus; species Dendrolimus punctatus. The sequence continues at coordinate 1,766,699 of CM022534.1, read as the reverse complement.
ATAAATACTTGAAAATATGGCATTTCCCATATGCCGTGCCATCGTCCACCTTGGACGATAGCTACTGTGATAATAGTCCTCGAGTATGGAAACAATAAGTCATGTATGTAGATAATCGTTAATCTCTTAAGCCTTTTTAAAATTCTAGTGACTTCTCGAAAGAAGTGAATAAATAACTCACAGCCTGTCTGAAAGGCCACCCCTCGTCTAGAGTATGTCGCTAATAATATCCCTGAGTTGTGTTTCGGTATCAATGGCTTGATTCCAGGCCCCTCTTTGATCTCGGTAGTAGATTGATAGCACCTTTGGATTTGAAAATTGCTATCGGATACCACTTTGAGTTCAGCTGGGTCATCAACCTGTCTGCTGTACTTCATCAATATAAAAATGGCGTGTGTGCAGTTCACCCGTAGAAGTAAAACAAAATGTGTCAAGGGTGGGAGGGATTATAAGTTTTGTGACATCAAATTCTATATAATATATCGTTATAATATATTCAGCTTTAAAACTCGAAATGTGAAGTATTAACGAAACCTTCAAACTTTCACCTCTATCCGTATGAGCATAGTGTTTAAAAGATTAAATATATTGTATCCTCGTAGGGTAGGTCCCATAGATTAAATGTTTATCTCTTTTTAGTGTTGCTTTTTCGTTTCATCGAATTTCATGTCACAATGATTCTAATAAGTTTCACAAACTTGTCATAAAGTTGCTTCTTCTTTTTCAGCCAATTTTACGTCACCGCTGGACCCAGGCTCCCCAAATTTTGGCCCCTCTTACCACAAGCTGATTGACTCTATAATTTAATATTACCTATTCGTTCCTAGACGGATTTCAGCTGTTAAACCTCCCTCTGCTAGGTTCGGGCCTTAATATTGAATGAAAAATGAATCTAACAATTACTTGACAATCGGCAAGTAGAAAAGTTTCCGTAGATATGACAAATGACTGTTTACGCCATTTGACTACAGTTATTGACCAAGAATATCCCTAGAAATAAGTTAAAGATTTTGAACCTACTTGTATCACTAGTAGTCGTAAAATCAGTGAAAAATCCAACCATCAAATGGGTTGTAAGTGACGTAATATTTTGATCAGATACACTTCCATCACTAAGGAAGGCTTGCCTGACCGCCCTGCAGGGCGGTAGCGCTTTTCCAGATTTAGTCAGTCTTGGATCAAACACTAGAATAATATAAATGATAAAATTAGAAAATTTTATTTGTATATACAGTCAAACCTGGATAAGCGAGAGTTCAAGGGATCACAATCTCATTCTCGCTTATAGAGGTTTCTCACTAACCCGAGTTTCTCGCTAATGTAAGGTACATGGGTAGCGTTTCTCTCTTATAGAGGTACGCAGCAATAACAAGTCACAGCAAGTACGAATGTAGTAAATATGTAATATGATAAAACATATAAGTATCAAGATGGTATCAAGATGCTTACAAAAACAAGACAAAACAATGGTAGGAAGTTCCACGAAAGTTAAGAATGAGTCATAAAATAGCAGATGTTAAATTTGTAATTTGTTATGGCATTTGTTACTGTATGTATGTATTTTTATTGTAGCAATAGTTACAATAAAAGTTATATACCTCCTAAATAATATAAATAAATAAAGCTCGACTGTCGCTTATAGAGGTATAGATAAGTAGCACTTACGGAGGTCCATGAGGGAGAAACGACTCTCTCTTACAGAGGTTTCTGTTTCTCGCTAATAGAGGTTTTGGGAGCTTAAAATGACGGGTCCTGGCTATTACTCTCACTTATAGAGTTTTCTCACTTATCCAGTTCTCACTTACCCAGGTTTGACTGTATTGCATTGGGAATGGATTCGTATTTGTGGTGTTTGGTGTCGAAATTCTTGGTCCATGAGGTCCCACAGCTTATAAGTATTATTAAAACCTCTTACCTCGTTTGATTACAAACCAAGAGGCCAGCATATTTTTTGGGTAATTTGAAGTTTATAATTTTTGTCTTTCAGAGAAGGGCTGCAGTTCTAATGCCACTCAAACTAAAAACAAAAAACTCAACAACATCATCCGCCGAGCTCTTGACACCGCCGATGTATCTGCCTTTCTGGAACCAACCGGCTTGCGCCGCGACCTTAACATTTTTGCCTTGTAAGATGGGCCGCCCCTTGGTGTGGGATGCTATTTGCGTTGACACACTGACAACGTTCCATCTTTCAGGTGATTGCGATACCGCCTGTTCTGCTGCAGCAGAACAGTGCAATGCATGCAGTGAAATGATTACACATTTGCGGTGTGGGTGGAATCTCTGGGTCCTAATGCTCTAAAGCTTTATCAAGACGACATCAAACGTTTGGTAACGTTTAACGCGAATAAAACGCTCTCGTCTATTTTGCTCAAAAATTAAGCATTACTGTACAACTTGGTAACGTCGTGAGCTTTTTAGGAACATTCTCGATGAGTGACAGTGGTTTGGGATCAATATTTTCATCTAAAATTGTACTCTTTTTTATTTAATTCTAGTTTTTAATTGTATTTACCCGCAATAAAAATGCTAACTTAAAATATCAATTAAGTTTAATAGGTCAAATAATATATAAATCTCTCACAGAACCGGTCGTGTTATGCGAGTCCGAATATCGGGTCACTAAAGTAAGTTCTGAATGTTGAGATGGATGTAATATGATGTTACAAGAATAAGGATGAGGTGAGAAATTAGTATATAAAAGGATCTTTGAAAGGCACCCGTAACTGAAATATTGAGATGAAGAAGGTGGTATGGGCATGTAAGGAGAAGTGATAAAGTCACGTGACAAAAATAATGCTAACTGGTAAGTTAACGGGTACAAAATTAAATGTAATTGTAGACCAAAGAAGAAATGGATGGATTGTGTGAAGGGTGACATGATGATTTGTGGTGTGGTAGAGGACGTAGCAGTATAGAAGGCAAAGACATCTTTTGCTGACCTCAAATCATTTGGAGAAGGTGAAGAAAACAGAGACTGTAGAAATATAGTCAGCGTTTTAGAAATGTTCCTAACAGACAGCAATTTAATATATAATTATAACGCTTTTGATGAATTTTTTTGTGTGTGTTGGAGTGGGTCCCAGGAGGATTAGAATTCACCATTAAAACTGGTAGGTGGCGCTGGACCGTGTTTTAGAATCCTTCTAATCTCCTGGACCGATTTTGATGATTTTTGTCTTTTGAGTCCCCGATGGCTTTGAGTCACAATTAGGGCCTGCGATCGCCTCTTAGATTTTTATTTTTCCAGGGTCGGTCGACATTTGCTGGGACCTGTAGTTTTCATATAAAATTGTTATATAAAATATTATAATAATTTAGATTGTTTAATTACTTAAGTTTTTTCATGTGTCTAAATCAGTGTTTTTCAATCTTTTCATGACACGACCCCTTTAGTATGAAGAAATATTTCGCGACCCCCCTACCCGTTCATTTTTTTCATGTATTTTATTTCGTGACACATATTCAATAACATATTTATTAATTTTCATAATTAGGGTTCGACTAAATACACGATTAAGTACGTAAAACACTTTTTTTTACATCGAATACGGCGCCGAAGCGTTGCTATCGAGTAGCTCTTTGTGTATCTAAAACAGAAAAACCTAATACTATTGTCGAAAGTTTGATATTACCAGCGGCTTTAGCAAAGATTATGTTTGGCAAACAAGAGGTCGAAAAACTCAAAAGTCTACCTCTGTCTGTCAGTACCATTCAACGCAGGATAAGCGATATGGCGACTGATGTTCGTGATCAAGTCATAGAAAAAATAAAAGAAAGTACTTCTGTGTCCTTGCAATTTGATAAATCTACGGATATTGCAGACTTTACCGGTAGCTTTCCCAACCTTTTGCAACTCCACTATAGAAGCTTCGCGACCCCCCTAAAGAGACTCCCTAGGGGGTCGCGACCCACATGTTGAAAAACACTGGTCTAAATAATAATGTTTTTAATAAAACATCCTAGAATGTTTGAATACTACCGTCTTCAGCAGTCTGGTTGTACTCAGCAGGTAACCATCTAAGGAGTGGTGTATGAGCTGCCCCCGCTGCAGGATAATTCAAATTATTGCATGTTGCGTTTATGCGTCTGCCCTCAGTCGCATTGCAATCGACAACCAATATAGTGCAGTTTCTGCGGGAATAAGATAACAATATTAAGAAATTATTATACCTGTTTCCCCGTAGTCAGAGATGATAGATTTCCACTTGCTATGATCTTAATATAAATCTTCTGCTTCATCTGCTTTCATTAACCTCTTCATATGTATACACTATATTATACACTGATTTGCTTCATCTTTCTCACCTTCGTTATTTGCGCTCTAGTAATAATCTCATCTTAATAACACCTGTAAACACTTCTTCCGTCGTTGATAACTCCTTCACGGTACAGGCTGCCCGTTTAAGGTATCCTACCACCCAACATCAGAAAAGCCAAGTCAGTATCCTGTTTTAAAATCACGGCTGGTAATTATTTTTGGTCCTCTCAGACATAATAGTTACTACTAATTCTCTATATATTATATTATCGAAGAGCCTTAGAATGAAGATCCCCGGAGGCTATCAGCAGTTTGCCTACAACATATACTCAAGGAATTTGGTCCAGATAATATGAAAGTACTTGTGGTCACTTGGACAGTCGAAGGCAAGAAACCTTGCAGCATATCTCCAAACAGGTGGACTGATCAGTTGAATACTTCACTAGACTTGGACTTCCGACTGCTTAGAATCGATCTCAGTGGCAGAGAGCAATTGTTCATTGCCATCAAAGTCAGGATCCTCAGCAGTGTGAGAACCACTTAGAAGAAGAAATATGTATTGTATATATATATATCATGTAATGAAGTCTTAAACTGAAACTTAATTAATATGTTTTGAATGTTTTGCATTATTTGTTGTCTACACTACCTGTCTACGCCACTGTCAAGTTTTTAATATCTTTACGAGTTTAGGGGATTGCCAGGAAGAGAATACTTTAAGCGATAAGGCCACCCTTTCTTCAGTATTTATTGTACCTAGTTTTTAAGAACGTAGTTTTAGTTTTTGGTGAACAATAAGTATTTTCATTCACTCATTCATACGTGTTTATCATAGGAGCTTTTTTCCTGGTATTCTTTAAAACGTCTGCGATTTGATCGTGGTAAGTACGGTACGGTCTAAGGGCACGAGCTCTAACATTCACACTGTTACCCTTACGGAAATAATTGACGATATCCCTAACAATGCTAATTTCGATTTTTTAAATCATCATCATCACCCGAGCATTAAATTCCAGTAGCGTTTGTCCTGACGCCCAGGATCTACTATCCTACTTTTTCTACTCCACTTCGCGCGATCTTCAGGATCCCACGTTTTGAAACCATTAGTACGCATGTCATACTTCACAACATCAAGCCATGATATCTTGGACCTTCCCATTCGACCGGAACCTGGTGGAGGCGGTATGGCTATCGTAAGAGACGTGTGGACCTATGTTCATTTTTTTTATTGAAAATGGTTTTTAAAATTATTATTCTGTTATTAGACTTTCAGTTTTTTATTTAGTAGGGCAAAACTAAAACTGTAAGTCTTATAACAAAATAATAGTTTAAATTAACTTTTACAGCTTTTTTGTGCCATTTGGAGTTGAAAAATTAGGTCTGCAGGGTTCTAGAGAAATTTGCAAGAAGGCTGGCTCATATTTCACACAATTAATTATTGCCGTTTGGAGTTAAAACATTGCATGCATAAGGTCCATCGTCAGAGTTTCTTCAAAGAAATTTGCAAGAAAGTTTTCGATGCCATCTGTGACCAGAAGGCTGCCTCATATTTCGGCCAACGAATAAGCATCGCTATACAACACGGTAATGCAGCCTGCCTTTTGGGTACGCTTCCATCTGGGGGCGTTGTATAATAGCTTGTACTACTTATAATTTAATTTATTTTTAGTTTTAATTGTATTTTTAAGATAGTTTTAGTTTCCTAATTAGTGTAAATAAAAAGAAATATTTTTCAGCCGAATTTCGCTTCTCATAAACTGACAGTAAAGACTGTACATATTTTACAATGATATCGACAAATGATGAACAAACTTACCCCATCGTGCCATTTGCTTGGTATTCAGCCACTTCAGTGCTGTTTAGGGCTGTTTGATAATAAGAACTATAGTATGTATAATCCGCAGCCACTGCTAAAACTACTACAAGAAAAATATAAGGTATCTCCATCTTTTCTATAGATCACAAGATGTTTTGATCAAATTTGTAACAGCTAGGTACATTTATACTTTTGTTGTATTGAAACAGTTGTTTTATATCTTTATGTACTTCCTGTCTGGGTACGAGTAAAAATAATTACTATTTTCTTAAAAATCTCATATATGAAAATCGACTTCGGAAAAGGTTGGTTGGAACGATTTTTTTATAGCATGAGTTCAGTAGGCAGGCAGTCGGCCTCCTGATGAAAAGCGTACCATCTCTATGGACATATGTAAAACCAAAGGTGCTACCGATGTGCTGTCAGTCTCTGAAGGAAGATTGGGATTTGGCCACTAATGCTAGACACAACTCAAATTGTAGAATAGAATAGAATAGAAAACACTTTATTGTTCACCACATACACATAAAATAAACAATTTACAGTAGTAACATTAAACAGTAAAAGTGGGAGCAATGGGCGACCTTATCGCTTTGAGCGATCTCTTCCAGACTACCCGGGCTATGGGTTTTATAAACAGGAAATTCGTAAGTTTATGACGGTGGTGTACTAATTAAATACACATATAATATGATTATTATGGTAGCATATTCTAACCAGGGGCTGTAGCTATCCAAACAGGCAAATACCCTACCACCTGGCTGTGGGTTTTTTTCAGCTCTTACGGTAGGCTTCCCAACTCAGGAAATTGTATTCTTTCTCCAACAGATGAATTGAATTATTGAATAATTATTACAAAAGTTATTTTATCAACAATACGCAAAAATAAAATCAAATTAAATGCTAATACAATTGCTGCAAAACAGTAACTTAAAAAAAAAACTAATAAACTCGTTTATTCGAACTATGTCACACGTCACGGTTATAAATTAAAATTTCTAGTCATTAGATTTACGTTATTTGTCGTCAATCTTTATAATCCATAAATTTCTTCAAGCTATAGAAAGTGTTCTCGATTAGCCCCTTCTTTAGCCGACGAGTAAATACATTTTAAGTGCCGGAAAATGTGACTTTGTCCGGTAGTTTATAGCTCATGTTTCAACAATCAACACCACAGAAAATGCGGAACGGTAGTTTCTGAAAATATTTCATCGAGAATTAAATTGATACTTTTGTCCTAACGACACATATGTACGGTTACTTAGGCGGCTAGGGCGCGGAGAGCAATACAGAAAGATGTTAAGAACAATCTATCACCAAAACCAGAGTTTGACATTTCCCTTCTATAAAAAACTGTATCCCCTACCATTGGCACGTGACGCGATCATTAGAAACAGATGCATGGAAGCACGCGTGTGTGAATAACAATCAACAGAGCAGCTAATTGACGCAACGGAACTGACAGTCCGGCGGGATGGTAATGAGAACCGATTGTAGGGACCACTTGCTGTTTGTTTTTCAACAAAAATATGCTTTAAATATCGATGACTACATACATATGGTATTTATAAGCAAGCAATTTTTAGTATTACGTAGCGATTTTGCAAAAAAGGAACCATTCGGAAATCGTCTTCTATAGGTTTGTTCCACTAGATGCTCATAACGCTCAAAATACTCTTACAGCCGTTTTATAAGACGACCATGGTCATTATGTTAGCGGTTAAACCAGTCCTCGTGGTGTCATAAGTTTTATTAATACGGAGTTCCAACAACCCATCTCAAAAAGCGAGTCGAAGTGGGCGTTGAAAAACTAGGCGCATAAATAGACTAGATTTCCACAGAAAAAAAAATTCGAACACATACAAAGTAATCAGATTAGATCTTTCGACGTTTCAATTTCTAGAACGCTATTATAATTAACGCTAACAGGAAGTGTTATGAGTCATTACTATTATATTAACAAAATAAAATAATAATATATTTGACGGCTTCTGTGGTTAAGCGGGCTAAGCCTTTGCTGGCCAACCTAACTGCAACGCAGTTGCACCGGGTCCTAACCGGGTTCGAGTCCTTACATAGTAAATTTTGAAAACGTATTTTCTCAGTTATTTACTATGGTCTGAGGGTCTGTATCCATGTAGAATCGTAAATATTAATGTCTGAGGTCGACAGAATTGCACCCACAAGTACAACGAAGGCGTTGGGTACAGGTTGTATCATGCATTGTAAGACAGAGAGATTTGAGCAGTTGAGGGCTTGTATTAATGCTGAAAATTGATAAAGTGGGTTTTATTCACATTGAGAGTGAGAAGATATTGTTTCAGCCATGTCGACACTAAATTTAATCCACTAATCTACACGTTCAGTATTATCCCATGTATCGCCGTGAAATAGCAATACAGTATTATCTGCATAACTATGACTGCCCGATTTATAAGATTAATGTTACATTGGTCGTAAATATACAGTAGAATCAAGGTAGGGCCCAAAATGCTTCCTTGTGGAACACCAAATTTAATAACGGCCTTTACTTATATGGGAACCTATTTTGGGCATTGTTTTCTGCCACTCAAGTAACTTTCAAACCAAGACAGCGGTAAACCACGCATTTCTATGGATTCAAGTTAAGAGTATAGGAATTGATACCGTGTCAAAAGTCTTTGCTAGATCTAAGAAAATACCTAATACTTTCTGTTTATTGTCAAGCCTTTCATTCTTATTATGGTCTTATAAATCATGACGTAATCTTATTATGCTTTTAATTTATTTTAAAGTCGCTATTTGCAACATTGACAACGCATACTTCACTCAAGCTTCGAGCTGTGACCGTAATCACATAGGACCTACGTTAGTGTATACGCATGTTACATCCATTGGTACATTCAAATACTTGATCACTGACCATTATTTGTCCATTAAATAAAATTTGTTACAGTAGATGAAATTCTATATTCGGCAACATAAATGATACCCATAACGTATCATTAACAAAAAGGAGAAAAGACATCGTCTGCACTAATATCCTTCGCATACAGCTTACTTACAACACCAGGTATGCTACTTAGTATATTTTTATACAACAAAGTTAACAAAATTCTACGAGTTTATGATTTACATACCAAGGTGTAAGTTAAATTAATAATTGGCTTTTAACTCTTGACTATGATGGGACAGAACAATTGTTAAAAATAAATATATAACACAACTAGCTTAATATGTACAACCCGAAATCTTGTTTTTATTTAATTGATAATTGTTATCTTTATTTCTAATTTTAATTTTTTAGACTAGACATACAAATTCACAATATCACAAGCCACACATAACACGCACACACACATACACACACAACACACACACACACACACAACACACACACACACAACACACACACATACACACACATACACACGCACGCACGCACGCATTCATACATATTTCATCCCTTTTTTTCTTCTAAATGAGTGTAACAATAATTTCACAATCAGAATTGTACCACTAGGAAGGAGGTCCCCAAGATACAGGTCGACCTAGTTTGGGGACCAATGACTCAGAAATTTGTGAATTATGTTTTTTTCTCAATAAATGATTTTTGTTTTTTTTTTAATTATTAATTTACGCATGTAAGTATAGTATAGAAGAGAATAGAATATACTTTATTGCATAACATTAAGATACAATTTAAGAAGTTTAAGTACAGAAGACAATAGGCGGTCTTATCACTAAAACGCAATTTCTTCCAGACAACCTTAGGATGGATTAGAGAAAATATAGTATATGTATTTATATTATTTTAATCTATTTAATTATGTTTGTCTTTATTAGTTTATTATTATAATTATATTGTTATTTTCTTCAATTACGACTGAATTAGTTTCAATTTAGTTAAACCACCAAATATTATTTGATTTTCTTATAATACCTCCTTGGACACCGGGTTGCCTGGAAGAGATCGCTATAAGCGATAAGGCCGCCTATTGTTCTAATTGAAATATTTTTATTTATATTAAATATCTAGGTTTAAGTTATGGTGAACAATAAAGAGTTTTTATCATATATTACGCGTGAAACTATCTTCACTCGCGACATCCAACGAGCCGCCATTGGTCGCATATATTTATCATACAGAAACGGTGAAAGACTACAATTTCCTGGGGTTTGTCGTAAAAGGCAACAAAACAACCCTAAGGCAGATGGTAGGGTATTTGCCCGTCTGGACGGCTGCAGCCTCTGGTGTAGAGGATGGCGTCATAACAACCTTGAGTTGTGTTCTGGCATTAGTGAACAGGTTGCAGTCCTCCTTTAGAGAGCGGCAGCACATTGGTAGCACCCTTGCTTACAAATGTCCATAGGCGATGATAACCACTTTCCAGCAGGTAGGCCATCTGACGTCCACATCATCCACGTGATTCGCGAATGCCCTATTGACGCCGTCTGCCGTGGTCTTTTCTAATTCACCGCAAAAACAGACAATCATTGGCTTGCTGCAAGCCTCTTGCGTTGCGCTCGAAGACAACATTGACATCATGATTTTTGGTTATAGTAAAGTACAACGGTATCAGTTAGAAAAGTTAGGACTTGCAAGTGAGTAGCCGGCCTCAATTAAATTCATAACTGGTCAAGCATCACCGCCTGAGTTTAACGAGCGACACGTGTCCATGATATTGCCGTAATTAACTACAACGCGTCACATACACTGTTTGCGACTATAGGAGGGTTTGTATCCAGTCATATTATATACATTACAAATACATAAATATACATACACACATATGGCGTTTCCTTTGAGAAACCTTCTTAGTGCCATTTCTCCTTTATGCACTTTTATGCATGATTGCAACAAAAAGAAACAGAAATGTCGTCAAACATTTCTCTTTGAACGAATACTATTGTATTACTAAATAAGCAGGGGGTACAAAACTGTTTATAGACTCTAGCCTTAGCACTTACCAAATTGTTTTTCATCTACGCTACATATATTTCAACCTTATGTCTAAAGCCATAAGAGCTAAAACTAATGCAGTAAATGCCTTAACGGAGACAATTGGTAAAAGGCTTCTGCTATTTGAAATTAAAACTTAACGCCTACGGAATATGGGCTATGAGGAGTGTACAAATATTGTGGGTAGACTAAGTATTTTTATTAGATTTTCCATTGTAGGGTAGGTCGGGGGATGCGGTTGCCATGGGAACGGCACGTGTGGCTGATATATTTGTTCCTCTGAATGAGATGTTATCGATAAATGGCGGACAAACGGAGCGTCTAATGCGAATAGTGGCAAATAGTTAAATATATTATATTTTAACCGACTTCTAAAACGAGGGACCTCTTCCTTTTTGAAGTTGGTCTTAAATCTATATGATAGTCTCTGTGGTTGAGCGGGCTAAGTCTTTAGAGGCTTACCTCACTACAACGCAGAGGTTCCGTGTTCGATTCCAAGCATGGTAAATTTCGAACACAATTTTTCAGAGGTTTTGTGTTCGTTTCCAGACATGGTAAATTTCGAACACAATTTTTGTCGGTTATTTAAGACACCCAGACTTTAGTCTTATCCTTAACACAAGCTTGCTTTTTGCTTCATTTGGGGATGAACTATGTGTGAGTTTGTCTACTGATTGTCAGGATCCATGTAGGAACGAAAAAATACAATTTCCTGGGGTTGGACAGCCTGTTGTAAGTAACGAAAAACTACCCACATTCAGGTATTAGGGTATTTGCCCGTCTGGATGACTACTATCCCTGGCTTAGAGTATGCCGTCATGGCAACCCTGAGTAGTATTCCGGTGTTAGGGGCCAGGTTCCAGTCTCTCTTTAGAGAGCAGTACATTGCTAGCACCTTTGTTGTTGCAAATGTCCATAGACGATGGTAACCACTTTCCATCAGATCAGATAAAAAAAGTCTGCATATTTTTTTAACGTTTCCAAAATTATGACGACAAATACCGTTAATATGAAACAGTTTTCCCCTTAGCTTTTCCCCGTAGAGATTAATGATTAATACCCTACAATTTATCCACCGTTTCCGCTGATCCCAACTTTCTTGTATGAATACCCCACAATTTGCTGAGTTGCGTTTGGCCAAACCCACTAACGAGCGTGAATTGATCACTTTGAAACTTTGCAACAGTGATTTAGAAGCTGATGATAAAGTGAAGAATAATTATATAACACTAGAGTTTTCCCCGCGGCTACGCCACGTGAAAAACCCTAGGTAGTCATACAAAAACTAAATTAGGTTTTTTTATTTTTAGACTTTTATTTATTCTTATATTTTAAAGGGGCTTTGAACCTAAACGGTTATGTCGGCTCCATCGTACCTTTTATTAATTTATTCTATCTTACATAAAACTAATATTAACGGATACAATATTTGTGATCAGTTCCTCGCGGACAATTTTTAGACTTAAAACTCTTCTTCTTACATACATAATATCACGCCTGTTTCCCATGGGAGTAGGCAGAGACTATGGATCTCCGCTTGCGACGATCCTGACAAACAACTTTCGCTTCACCTACATTAACCTCTTCATATATGCACGATTATTTGAAATGCTTTTTACCTGACCTCCCTTTAACAATTTGGTATTTATTCATGGTTTGTTCATCTCGGTCTACCGGCTTCAACTCTACCATTCACAATACTGTCATACACCTGTTTTGTCATTCTGCTTTTATCCATTCTCTCATGATCGATGTATCTAAGTTAGCTTTGGCGAAAACCATATCACCTACAACACATGTATTTGTAGATACACCACATCTTTTACACGTGATATCGATTATAAATTGTTAACTTATATACAAAAGAAGTTTCACTAAAGATAAAACCATTCTCTCTATATGTCCAATCCACCTCTCAACCTCAACTCTTCTTCTTATAGCCCCTATACATTCATCACCACGTTATAACGGTTCGTTTTCTGTTACGCAGTAAACTATGGAACGCCTTCCGTCACGGAATCCGAGATAGTCCGTGGAAAACCATCTTTAAAAGAAGAGTTAAAGAACACTATCTGTCCTAATTAACTGATATATCTGTATATGTATTTTATATGTATATATATTACTTTATAGATGTATGTGTATGAATTTTATATGCAAAAAAATAAAATTTTCGTTTTTGAAGTCGGTTTTTTTAAACGAAGTTTTTTTTTGTTACTTTTTAGTGTCTAGCTGGGCCTGTCTGTCTATGGTGGACTTACGAATGGTGCCGCGCTTCTTAAAAAATATAGGTCCCAAGAAACGAGAACAAAAAAAAGTTCATAAAATGAAAACTACTGGGCCAAACTATGTAATTTTTAGGGGACCAATTGGAAGCTATTCCGCGTCGAACAAAAAAGAATCACGTAAATCGGATCATAAATCACGGAGTAATCGGCGAACATACATAAAAAAAGATCCCGACGAATTGAGAACCTCCTCCTTTTTCGAAATCGGTTGAAAAAATATTTTCAACTAGCTTCTGGCCGCAACTTCGTCCGCGTGGAATTTTTTTTATTAAGTATCCCACGGGATCTCTTTAATTTTTCGGGATCATAAGTATTCTGTATGTTGACAAAGGATATAAGCTACCACCAAACAAAATTTCATTTAAATCGGTCCAGTCGTTACGGAGATTAGCCCGTACAAACAGACAAACAGAGAAACAAAACATTTGTGATGACTCCGTTTTTAACCGACTTCTTAGCATTTTTTCATTGTACAGAACCGACCTATATGGTTTTATTGTAGAGGTCGTATATATGTATACATAAGTAAATTGAATGAACATTTAAGTTTAAGAACCGATTTACTTATGCATACAAACTAAAGTACGCAAGCCTCGTACAAAATCTAAATGCTTCGGATGATAAATGTATATCTGTTCATTATAAGTAGGTAGGGTAGTTCACAATCAAACTACCCTATCTCCGCCAAACTCCAGCTGCCTATTCTATTAAACATTATCAAAACGCTAAAAGCCGAAATATCAAGCCTATCAAACTTCGAAATAGCACGTTCAAAATTGGAACGTCAAAATAAAATTCGAAACAACACTTCCTCAAAGTGGGGTAAACTTTTGAGTTTCGAATTAATTTTCATAAAACGACGGCAGGTGCGTTCGAAAGCATCGTTCGCCTTAAACTTTCCTATTAGCTGCGTTCATAAGTGATTTATTGTGCTAACACCAATACGGGGAACGGTTTTTGAACGGAACGTATGTCTTTCAACGTAGAGAGTTTTTAGCGGGAACTGAAAGGAGATTTTGCGCTGTGCAGTTTTATTTTCCAAAAAATGGTTACTCATGATTACTAAAATTACTCTAAAATTAACAATAGTTGTAGGACATTGATAGTTTTTGAGTAGTAAATATGTGTTTTTGTGAGAAATGTGAACTGTATGGTCGAATGTGGCCTTTTGAGTCATCACAGGAACTCCGTTGAATGGCTTCAGTTGATAACATACAGTTCAGCTGAGCAATACATAGGCTTAAGAAAATGAAGAAACTATATTATAATCTAAGAATCTAAGATCTGCCTTAAAGGCCTAGCTGCCAAACTATAAATCTAAATAAATAAAGCTATCAACGTACAGGTTGCCCAAAAAAGTATAAAATAATAGAGGCGCCACTTTCGCACATTTGTATGAACTCTAGCAACAACATTATGATAAGAGTAATTTTGGTACTTACTATTATAACCTTTAGTAGAATAGAATAGAATAGAATAGAATATACTTTATTGCATAATATTCAGATACAATTTAAGAATTTTAACTACAGAAGACAATAGGCGGTCTTATCACTAAAAGCAATTTCTTCCAGACAACCTTAGGATGGATTAGAGAAAATTGTGTGACATGTGGGTTTTGCAATATAAATAGAATGAAAAAGTATATATATAAGATTTTGAGATAGTAAGTATAAATAGACATGGAAATAAGACAAAAATATACATAATTTAATAGACATAAATAAATAATAAACATAGAAATAATGTATAGAGCTATATAAGTAAATATGGGGAGGAATGAAGATGTTATTATTGACTAGACTATTAGAGCCCGAGGTAATGTTCCTTCACGAGTCCGTTGAACGCCTGAAGAGACTGAGCATGCCTGATTTTCACAGGTAGCGCATTCCATAGGCTCGCTGCATTAACTGTAAAAGATTTATTGTAAAATCGCGAATGATTTACGGGTGTTTCTAGACGTATGTTTTCCGATGACCTGAGGTGATGACTATGGCTAAGGTGTAAATATTTAAAACGCTCCTTGAGATAAGAAGGCGCTGTAGGATTAAATAGTATGTTATATAGAAGGGACAGAATATGAGCATTCCGACGAAGACGGACAGGAAGCCACTTGAGTTTAACACGAAATTCTGAGACATGATCATACTTACGCAAACCAAATATGAATCGGATACAAAAGTTATGGAGTCGCTCAAGTTTATTAAGTTGGCTTTCGGTGAGGTCAAGATAGCTGACATCGGCGTAATCTAAGATGGGGAGTAGGAGGGCTTGTACAAGTTCAATTTTAGTGGTGTGAGGTAGGAAGTTTCGCAACCTCCTTAGTGAAGCCGCTGACGCAAACAACTTTCGACTGACTTCTTTTAGTTGGGGACCCCAGGATAGAAAGTTGTCAATGTAAATTCCCAGGTCTTTCACTTTTTCGCTGTAAGGAATGATGACATCGTCAAAAAGAACCTGGGGTAAAGTGGGAAGCTCAACTTTAGAAATCATCCTGGAGCTACCCACAACAATGGTCTGAGTCTTAGATGGATTTACAGTCAGTCCAAATGACTTACTCCATTCTAATATATGTCGTAAGTCTTGGTTTGTGAGGTCAACAGCTTCACCTATGTTGTCAATCGAAGCATGAGTATAAATTTGAAGGTCATCTGCATAAAGGTGGTAGGAGCTTTGAAGATTATGAGAGATAGAATTGATGAAAATGGCGAAGAGCAATGGAGATAAGACGCCACCCTGTGGTACGCCAGCAGAAGTATTGCACCAGGCGGAGAAAGCATCCTCAGTACGTATACGTTGCTGGCGACCAAACAGGTAACTGCGAAACCACTCAACTGCCGTTGGAGATATGTTAAGACTGCTTAATAATGCAAGTAATATATCAAAGTCTACGGTGTTGAATGCATTACTGAAATCTAGTAAAGTCAGTACTGTAACTTTGCCTAGCTCCATAGCATGTCTGATATCATCGGTAACTTTAACTAAAGCAGTAGTAGTACTATGCCCTGGTCTAAAGCCAGATTGGAGAGGATTAAAAAGAGAATGGGTGTTAAGAAATTTGGAAAGTTGGCTATTAATTAAACGTTCGAGAACTTTGGAGAGGAAGGGTAGGATGGATATAGGACGGAACTGTGAATAAGAGGCAGGATTTCTTGTTTTTGGAACTGGTATTATTTCGGCTTCTTTCCAAGAATTAGGGAAACAGCCACAGGATAAGGAATGATTAAAAATGTGTGTTAGAATAGGAAGGATTATATCAAGGATGGGAAGGATCATATTACGGCTTATGCTGTCACTACCAACTGCTTTAGATGTTATGGCTAAAACACTCGTCTTAACATCACAATCAACAAGTTGAGTAAAAACAAATTGGGGATAGTCAGGGGCTGGGAGAGTTGAAAGGTAATCTAATGTATTTGATTTTGTAGCTATATCAAAGCTAGCTGACGATGAGAAATGTTGATTAAGAAAATCTAAATTAAATTGTGTATCAAGAGAACAATTTTTTGTTTTCCCGACCCCTAAAGACTTAAGAAACTTCCACACTTTGTGTGGGTCATTGTTTTTTATAGATTCATGAATATGACGTCTTTGAGCATCTCTACACACCTTATTGCAGTGATTTCGAAGCTGAATATACTTTTCCCGATTAAAAGAATCTGGGCGACGGGCATACTTAGTTTTTGCTGCAGCTTTCTTATTTAGCAAAAGTTTAATTTCTTTAGTTAGCCATGGCGCGGGTAAATGCTTAATCTTGACTGGTCTGACGGGGGCATGTGTGTCGTATAAAGTTATCAGATTGGAAGTAAATATGGAAACTTTCTCATCAAGTGAGTCACTTTCTAACAACAGTGTCCAGTCAATCTCACGTGCATCCCTTTGGAGATTGTCAACGTCCACACCACTAAAATTTCGCTGCAGAAGAGTTTTAGTCCTGGATTTAGGTGTACGTATATATATACGTGTATTTTATAAGAGAGGAATAACAGATCATGGTAAGAGAAAGCATCAGCAGGACATTGTCCATGCTTAGCAACGTGATTAGGAGAGGACACAAGGATAAGATCAAGTAAGGAAGGCTTGGAATTAGGGAAATGATGCGTAGCACCTAGAGGAAGAATGGAGAGGTTACAGGATTCAGCAATTGATTTGAGGGAAAAAGAACGTGTATCATGTTTTAACAAGCAAGTGTTGAAGTCGCCCATAACAATGGAGTGGGTGTAGGAAGGTAAAACATTTTCAAGAAAGGTCTCAAAAGACGAGAAAAAGTTAACATGCAAGGAAGGACTATAGTAAACACCCAATAAGAGTTTAATGTGCCTAATATCGACTTCAAGAAAAATATATTCACCGGTATTTGGAGGTGTTGGGTGCGGCGATGTGTGAACTATCTTAAAAGGAATGTCTTCACGTAGGTATATAGCAACGCCACCACCGGCACCACAAACTCGATCGTTACGTATGAGTTTGAAATTAGGTAAATTATAAGAAATAGAAGGCAGGCAGGGTTTTAACCATGATTCGGATATCAGGATAGCATGGAGATTCTTACAGCCAAATGTCGCCATAATATCTGAGAAATGTGCCGGAATGCTTTGAGCGTTTATATGGACAGCATTAAAGTTCTCAGGGACATCGGAAAAATTCGCTTCGAGTACTTCAGCTGTGGAGGGGATACTACAAAAACTGTCCTCGAGTTCATTGGCCAATAAAAAGGAATCTGATTCAGAACAACTAACATCGTTAGACAACATTTTTAAATTATGTATATTTATACTGATAACAATCACAGAATATATATACGTTAAAAAATAAAAATAATAATATTAAATATATATAGATATATATATAAAATTAAGATTTCAAAATCCACCTGCCAGTTGGCGTAATTGTCTAAAGTTATTTATAAAACACATAAATATCAATTATTCAAAGAAAAACCATTTTAATATTTAAATTTATAATAGTTATCCATATAGCAGTAAGCCGGGTAGTTAAGTATATTAAAAATTAATATTTAATATCTTAGGAAAGGCAAACGACATTAAAGGAAAAAAAAAAAACTTTCTAAAAATTATATATATAAATAAGATAGATAAAACACACTTTGCATTTAAATAGTTGCTAAACAAGTTTCAAGCGAAATAATAGTGTCATAGGCTGCGATCGAAGCACATCACATATTAATTTTACACTAGTCACAGGCTATATATAATTCAAGTTAAAAGATTATAAAGTTACTTTATTAATTTTACCATACATTTCGAACCACCAACATAGTATAACAAGCCAATACGCATAATTACCCGGACAAACCTTTTAAGATAACTAAAAATAGAACATATGCTCAATTAGTTACTTCTTTGTAGTTGCCGCTCGTTTAGCCTTAGTGATTACGTTAGTGGTATCCTTAGGAGCCGTGGTGGGCTTTACTTCAATCTCAATTTGAGATATCTTATTAAAATCGCTGAGAGTAGAAATCCTGTGTCGCACATCATCAGGCCCCAGAACAAAGATTTGGCCTTCTCTGGTCCAGCACTTGGAGACGCCAAATTTTTGGCGCGCAGCCATAAATATATCGTGACGCATTTTCGTTAAGAATTCAGACATAGTAATCTCAGATCCTTTCAGTTTTGTTTTTTGAAACCACAGTTCGTCTCGAATTCTTACTTCGTTCAGTTTAACAAGTAAAGGCCTATGTCTTTTTGAGTTAGAATTCCTTCCTAATCGATGACATCTGCGGATACAATCGGTAGAGAACTCGGAGAGCTTTAAGTGCTTCTTGACCACATCAACAACTACTTTTGCAGAGTCCTCATTTTTTACTTCTGGTATACCATGTAATAGCAGTATTTTCCTTCGGCTGTGCATATCCAGCTGATCTTGGCTATGAGCTAGGAATTCATATTGCTGTTGGAGAGATTTTAATGCTTGTAAAACAAACACTTTGAAAGCAGCAAACTCGGTAGCCAAGGTTCCAGAGGTAGACGGCATGCTGGAGACCTTCTGCAACTCTTCTTCAAAGGCTGCCATCTTTTTATGGAACACTTCCGTGATTTCCATCAGAGGTTGTTTAACGGAATCCATTGTTATATTGCGAGTACTGTTTATGTGTTTTAATCTTAAATGATTGCCGAAATTAACACCAAAAGGCAGGTAACAAAATTAGTTACGGCTTTTAACCATGAAATATTGTTTAAATATTACACTAAAATAAATTTAATCAATAAAAAACTGCAGAGCGTAACTTATACGTGTTCACTTTGCAACTACCCACTTTTTTTTTTGTATTTAGTATTACTTCGAACATAGTGCAAGTATCAAGTTTGTTTATTTACAATATACGCATTTTGTTAAGATAACCTATGATGTTTACTTGACAGGGTTGAAAAAGTAGAAAATAATAGGGCCACCACTTTCGCACATTTCTCTGAACTCTAGCAACCCCAATATTAGGTCAAGAGTAATTTAGATACTTAATAGTGGTTTTTAGTATGATATCAAACATTGTGTAAGTATCAAGTTGCTTTAGTTACAACGTACGCTTTCTGTCATCATAGCCTATGATGCTTACTTTAATAATAATGCTTATAATTTTGTAAGCAAAAGATTTAACACCTTATGGTAGTTAACAGAAGAGTTATTTTATTAAAAGACGCTGAACTAACCATTACAAACACATCATGTCAGCTGTTCTTTGGTAAACAGCGTTGAATTATAACCAAAAAGATTGCTTCCTCTTGCATTCCCCAATCCTCACTTCCTCTTTATCCAGTTCTTTCTGTCTGATGCCTCTATGATCCCTCCTATTCCATCCTAAAAACTGGAGATATATAAGCCTCATCCCTGGTGTGGCAAACACATACTAGGATAATTACAGCAAAACAATACTTGTCAAATTACCGCCAATAACTTAAATTTATAACGTTAAGAAAAGCTGTATCAACAGTGCTTATTTAAATGTAAGTCCGTACAAAGACAATATGAATGCAGGTAAATTGGAAATGTATATTATTTATTAAAGATGTAATATTACAAAGTTCTAAAAATGTCCTGTCTGTAAATTGTAGCTAATTAAAAGACAACAACTGGAAGAGACTATAAACAATGGAGAACACGATGCATTTTTAAAAAATTGTTATCTGTTTGTTCGGGATTCATGTAAAAACTACTAGGCCGATTTCGATGCAGTTTTCGCTGATCGACAGTAACTTTTTAGATTTCAAATCTGAGCTAATTTTTAACCAGAGAATTCGGACTGTTTTACCGAGAATTATTCAAAATAGCCGGATTTAAATAAAACGAATCTCAATGCGATTTTTATAGCAATTTGCTATCGATCAATGAAAAATTTTTTTTTTTTTTTTTATTGCAGGAGATCAGCAGACAGGCAGACGGCCCACTTGATGGACAGCGGTTACCATCGCCTATGGACATTTGCAACACCAAAGGTGCTACGAATGCGCTGCTGCTCTCTTTAGGGAGCCTGGAACCTGGTCACTAATGCCGGAACACAACACAAGGTTGTTATGGCGACATACTCTAGACCAGGGGTGGTAGCCATCCAGTCGGGCAAATGCCCTACCACCTGGCTGTGGGTTGTTTTGTCGCCTCTTACGACAGGCCGCCGGACCGCAGGAAATTGTATTCTTTCTCCGTTCCTGCACGGATAAAAAGTGTGATATTTTATTGTCCCGGAAATTTTCTCGACAGCGGTTTGAAGTAGTTCGGGTTCATAAAAATAGCTTATTCCAGCACGTTTCCACTAAAACAATAGCTTATAATCTTTTTTAAATGCCGTGGGCATATCCTAGTAAATAGATAAAAAATCATTCCGGAGTTTCTTAAACAAAGACAGGCACAGATTGCGCTAAGCACGTTCCCTCCACGCCCTTACGAGCGACGCCACGAGACAATAAGACTATGCGTAAATACCTAATGGTTCATCTCACTACTATCTTAGTCAGTTATAATAGGGGTGTAGTGGTTTAGATCTTGAGTTGCGGCTACTAATTGAGTAGCAGCGCAGTTAACCACAATATCTCAATTAGTAGCTCCTCATAGGCGTTGTGTGCGCTGCGGCCACACCCCGATAACCCCGACATTGCACACGCTAAACCTAACGGAGTGGGCTGTAATCAGCTCTCTGATCACAGCTAATTTATGGGTGGTCCCCCTGAACTGTACACGAAGTCTCTTACTGCGTGAAAAGCGAGCACAGTCGATAGATAATTTTTATCCATGCAGGAACGAAGAAAGAATACAAGGCCGGGCGGCCGAAGTAAGAAGTGACAGGTAGGGCATTTGTCTGACTGGATGGCTACCACCCCTGATCTAGAGTATGCACAGCCTTGGGTTGTGTTCCGGCATTAGTGGCCAGGTTCCAGTCTCCCTTAAGAGACCAGCAGCACATTTGTAGCACCTTTTGTGTTGTTAATGTCCATAGGCGAAGGTAACCGCTTTTCATCAAGTGGGCCGTCTGCCTGTCTACTGAACTACCGAAATAAAAAAGACAAACCCTACCGGTGACCGCAGCGATTCAGCAAGGTGATGTGATGTGCCTATAAGGGCGTGATAGTGTATAGAGCGCACATCGTAAGCATTTTATTATCTGTGTTCTGTTTGTGAAAGTGTATCTGTTATTTTGTTCTTTTTGCTTGTCATTCTCTGCCTCTGTCCCTGTGTGTAAAACTGTAAAAACGTTTCTACTTTTATTTTCCGAAAATCCAAGATAATCCAGACGAAACAAAATCCATAGCCTTTCAGGGCATCAGCTAGCTCCCACTTAGTATCTGGCGGCCATATCACTGCATCTTTCTATATACCGTCATACTGGGCCATCAGACTTAGATTTTCGTATAGACATTTAATATATGAACAGTATTTTAGAAATACATCATGACTCTTTATAGAAATTGAAAAAAAAAATCACTCACTAGTGAGTAATAAAACTTAAGTCTAGAATTTTACCCTGATTTTTGAGTATATTTTCTCTATATTAAGCAAGTTTGTTTGCGTGTAAAAGACTTGTACATTTAGTATTACCATATATATTTAATTAACCAGCTGTCCTGGCAGACGTCGTCCTGCCCGGAAAAGCTCCAATCGATATGCCGACAGCAGCGCCACCTACCGGGTCCAATTGGGAACCAACTCAGAAACCGCTGACTCATGCACAACAACTTTGCTAAAGATCATCACATATTCAAATGTATAGTTTACGATTCAATAAAGGACATACAGACAAACATTCATTTTTATATATAAGAAGAAGAAGATTTAAGCATTTCAATGTATCAGATATTCGCAAGCTTAATAAATAAATAAAAAAACTTGCATCAAATCAAGATCTTGGGCGAAATCATAAGATAGAGCGAGGTCTTCCATTTACGGAATACGTAACATATCTCAGTAAACACATGTTGGTGGATTTACCTAATTTTCTCCAAATCACACAACACATTCCATTTACGTGAGGAATTCCGGTCCATGGAGCGATTTCAGACGAGGGTCGGTTAATTTCCGCAAACCTTATCTGCCAGTCATGAGGAAGGTACTGCACTAATAAATTATTTACGCAGTTATTACCTACCTACACTAATATTTTTTTCATAGATATCTTTTCGACATTGTAATTCCGTATTCCGTTGAATGGATTTTGTTCATTAATACTTACTCATGTCCGTCTGCTCGTCTGCCTTTGTATGCCACAATAACGATTTTCGGAAAAAAACTGTTTATCGTAGATAACATATTTTGCTCAATGGAAACGATTTTATTTTTAAAAGTATAAAACTGCATTTAAACATTTTAAAAAAATGCTTACCTCGACAGGAATAGGAGGAATATAGGAATCGAATCGACCAAATTTCAAAAGGAACAGAGTGTGTTTTTATGATGTTGATAGAAATAATTAGTTATTTTTTTGGAACACCTGTATAGTATTAAAATATGTCAGGAAAACTTTGTTTGCGTCGCTGCCACGACAACGTATTTAGTTAATTAGTCTCCATGATGATTACAGTATCAGCACATTTTATCTACTCACTATACACATTCAACAAACATTTGTATCGCCATTCCTCCAAGAATTTTACAGTATATGAAATTTAGCAAATTGGGACAAGCGATAGCGGATTGAAGTCATTGATAAACTACTTTAATTGAAACGGTTATGAATGACAAGAAATTAATATATAATTATTTGGAAATTTTAGATAATATTTTCTATAATATGTATGGATTAAATTAATCATATTTTTGCTCATTTAATTATTAAATACTACTAAACTATAAAATTAAATACTACTATAAACATATTCCTATTATATATCCCAAAACGCTGGCCGCATTCCCTCGCTGTATGGCAACGCTTATTCGTTGCCCTAAATAAAGGCCAGCCCTTTGGTCACGCGAGACTTCTTTCAATCGTCTTGATAAGTTGAAGAAGATAATAAAGTTGATAAGCCTCTCGTCCCCATGGCCCCAAACTCTCAACCCCGAAAGCTACAAATATGTATCCGTTACCGATGGATGCATATTTGCGGCGTTTCAGGGTCTCTTGAAGTGCGGCAGCGCCCCCGGCAGTGACGGCTGTATTTGGAAGATGGGAAGCCGCCAACGTATCGACACACGTTGCGTCCCAATCTAAGGGGCGTCCCATATTCCAAGGTATCAACGACATTCCATTTCTATAAAATATTATTTTTAAAGTTTTACATACAACAAAATAAATCAAACACAGTAAAGAAATCTATCACATCTGCCAACATGAATATAAAATGTAGTGAATACCGTCTATACACAATTGAAAGATTTTGAATTATAATCTACACGATACCACATCATATTAGGGATAAATATTGTTTCATAAAATAATCGTAAATTATAGACAACTACTCTATACATAACACATAAATAAAAACATTATTATTCGATCAAGGAAATGATAGATTATATCGTTTAAATATACGAAGGTACTTAAAATTAATTATTAACCTTAAAAAGAAGTGATTATGCAACTAAATAAATATAACAATAGCCCGTAAACGACCATTGGGAAATTTTCCAAATTGCTCGCATTTCCACACTAGGTGGCTACGCTAAAACGTTGCCTGAAATTAATATTAAACAATTAAATTTTCCACGAAGCTCCACCAAAATGGCGAGTACGAGTCAAAAGCCAGTCGTTCTAAGATTTACGACGTCTCGTAACAGAACCAAGTGCTTCTCAGTACTCATAACTCATTTAAATGTGGACGAAAATAATATAGTCACAACAGCGCGGGCGATGTTAATATCTAATTAAAATTTATCTCTTGGAACATACACAGGTTTCTTTATTACAGTCTAATCATTGATATTGGTACGAGTTGCAGGACTCGAATTAAAATGCCGTTGGAATTATAGAGTTTATTAGAACAACACAAACACGTATACACCACACAGGTACAAATACAACTGAACATAACCAGTCCATCCGTAATGCACAATTCAATAACACGCGGAAAGTCCGTCACAATATAGTTGTATTTAAGGGTGTTAAGTACGTTTTGTGTTTCTTAAATAAATTTAAGCAACCTGATGCAAGCAGCCCGAAGTGTAGAATTAATTTATGATCGTAGCTTGAAAATTTTTACGACCAATCAAACAAGAAATGGAAGGATTTTGATCCGAAGATTGGATCCGAAACATTTTGGATCCAATCCAATAATATCTAAAGACGCGACAGACGCGAACAGGAAGTCAATGCGTGTACTTTTATTTTTAATTTTTATTGGATGATAATATACATCTTCCTCAGTCTATAAAATTAATTTGATGACGTTAATCATTTAAGATTTTAATGATCATCTTCCGAAAGGTGGACACGGTATCGAACATGTTCATATTTAATTAATAACTTCCGGTTATATATTAATAGCCTTAAACATTAATAATGTATTAATCAAATCGCAAAATTAATTAAATTTAATCAACGTTCAAATTGTACCGACATTTTTATTAGGATTCCGAACCAATTTTGAGTAAAAAAGAAACACGGCTGAAATTGTTATGTACTTCCATCCGTCTGGAGTAATTTTCCTGAGAAACTACTAGTTCTATATGAACAAAATTTAGTAAGAGTATGTACTCTGGGGCATTGTTTCTCAAATCGGGATTAGGGACCTTGGTTTCATTGTTAAGAAAATTGAACCCTTTTTGTTATTACATGAGTTAGCAGACAGGCAGACAGCCCACCTGATGGAAAGCGCTACTGATCTCTTAAGGGACACTGGAACCTGGTCACTAATGCCGTAGAACTACACATAAATAAAACATATAAACATACTATATATATAAACTTCTACCCGTGCAGGAACGGAGAAAGAATACAATTTCCTGCGGCCGGGTGGCCTCTCGTAAGAGGCGACAAAACAACCCACAGCCAGGTGGTAGGGTAATTGCCCGACTGGATGGCGACCACCCCTGGTCTAGAGCATGCCGCCATAACAATCTTGTGTTGTGTTCCGGCATTAGTGGCCAGATTCCAGTCTCCCTTAAGACAGCAGCAGCGCATTTGTAGCACCTTTGGTGTTGCAAATGTCCTTAGGAGATGGTAACCTCATGCAATAATATTTTTTTTGAAATTTTGTTACCATCGCCTATGGACATCATAGGCGATGGTAACCGCTTTTCCTTAAGTGGCCTGTCTGCCTGCCTGTTGAACTCCTGCATAAAAAATAAAAAAAAACAATTTAATTACAATTTTAAAACACCCGGATACAACAAGAAAACTAACACACAAGGCACTAATTAAGCTTATTATAAGTATTGGTACATATTATAACATGAATACAAAAAAAAAGAGAAAAAAAAACTAGCATATATCATATAAGCAATACACTTCCATAGCTACCATCTATACCACGTCATCGTAACTGTAAAATTTCACATTAGATTAAGTACTATATATAATCTATAATAAAGATAGACCCCAACATAAATACCGCACCGCCATTTCTTGTTAAAACCAAAATACTCATCCTAGATACATACCTATTCCTTCTCTCTTTACACGTAGAGGCCCCTTGACAAATTTAATGTACAATTAAATGTGGCCTGACACTGACCGGCGATTATCCCTTTCTACACCATATAATAATGCACCCAAGCCCCGGCCAGTGTAGGACTATTGTGGGAAGTAAGAACAAATAGTACCGGGCTATTGTGGTGAACTATAGTGGTACTAGGGGTCTGGGAATATGGCGACTATGGCGTCTGCACGTCGCAATGTTCGGAGAACATGGAAAACTGGGCAGACGGTGATTCGCCACTCCCTGTATGGGCTCCAGAAAATATCATAGCAGATAGGGGCAATATGGGTGTGGGTAGCTAAGGGGTGTAGAGAGGTGGGCGGCAGGTTCACCAAAGCAACTTTTAACGTATTTATTATTTATTCGACAAACATTTACAAAACAATTGAAGGCAAAAATCTTCAGCGGCTTCGTGTGTGCGGAATGTAAGTAGGTATGTGGAATATTTCAAGTTGAATTTGAACAACTTCTCGATTTCCGATTGAGCTGAAATTTTTCCCGCATATGCATATCGCGTGACAATGTAATAATGTGGTACCATGGAACTGATCTGATGATTGAGTCGGAAGGTGGCCATAGGAACTCCTGTACTGAACAAGATAGACCTGTCGTGTTTGGGCTCGTTTTACTTGTCTTGGCAAGCACTGTTCTGCTACATGATATCCATGATCTCAAAAGCTCTTATTTAAAAAAAGCATTTACCTTTAGATTTTATTACATACATATTTTACACACAATATTGTTCGAAAATTTTATAAAGCACCCTAGAAAGAAGAAAATCGTGCTTCATATCAGACTTTTCTTACGTATAGAATGTGTATCAACAATATGAATATTTCACGTCTTAAAGATACAAAAGCCGGTGGCAATCTACATTATATCTTTACAATATTTATCTTAGCAAACTGAGTTTACTCGTTGCGTTCTATTCAGTGCGCTTTCTTATACTGAGGGGAACGTAGCAATTTCCTTCTAAAACAACAAGGGTTACAGACGGAAAAGTATCAATTTTTAAACAATATCGATCTGTTTGGATTATTTGATTTGTTTGGAAGAGACAGATAAAAAGCAGTTTAAATAAGCGTGTATGTTTTTTTTTTTATTGCAGGAGTTCAGCAGACAGGCAGACGGCCCACTTGATGGATAGCGGTTACCATCGCCTATGGACATTTGTAACACCAAAGGTATTATACTAATGCGCTGCTGCTCTCTTGAAGGAGACTGGAGCCTGGTCACTAATGCCGGAACACAACTAAGGCGACATACTTTAGACCAGGGGTGGTAGCCATCCAGTCGGGCAAATGCCCTACCACCTGGCTGTGGGTTGTTTTGTCGCCTCTTACGACAGGCCGCCCGGCCGCAGGAATTTGTATTCTTTCTCCGTTCCTGCACGGATAATGTATGAAAAGATTAATGAAAGTGCACGAAGTGAAAATTTGTAAGGATCGTAGTAGGTGGCGATCCATGGTCTCTGCCAACCCCAATGGGAAACAAGCGTGATAAGATCTATTTATGTATAGAAGACACCTATTATGAAGTCTACTTAGACATTTAAAAAAAATTTTTTATTAAATAACAATACTTTTATATACTTGTAGCTCATATTAACTTAGACTTATTAATAATAATTAAATTTATTGTATTGTTTAGTTTTATTTTATCAGTTAGTACATAATTAAACATAGTGCTATTGTTGCTTGTTTGCTGAAAGTGCTGCGTACAAACTTTCTAAATATGCTATGTATATAAAACAACATGTAAGCAACGTCATTATGTCGCTATTTCTTTAAATAAAGTCTTTCTCTTTCTTTTTTCTGCTTATTTATATTTTTACTAATTTTCCCCGCGACTTAGCTGGCTTTAAAAATGGATATGTATGTATTGAAGTGGGCATGTTATAATTCTTACAAATATCAAACTCTTTCATTGCAAGTATCTAACGATAAATAATCGTAACGCCACCTAGCGAAGGTGGCAATAACTATACATTACAGTAAAATATTAAACTTGTGGCTGTCATTCGCGTTGCCATGTGTTTTTGTTAGCGCCAAAAAGACCCGGCCGAAGCGCCACTGGCATCTTTTCACGAGATTCATTTAAATATGATCAAAAGCAGAATTGAACCCTGTTCTTTTGATAGGGCAGTGAAATGTGGTCTGTACTTGAGCAACACAAGAACTGCGTGTTACGGAGATGAATATGCACCAGTGGATGCCTCGAATCACGCGGCATCGCATCAGGAACACCCGTATCCGTGGCAGTCTTCATGTCAATCCATGCCAATTCCGCTAGGTCCGAGAAGAAAGGAATACCCGAAAAATCCTGGCATGACGTTATGAAGTATGACAGGAGTACCAATGGTCTCAAAACGAGGAATACTGAAAACAGCGCGAAGTAGAGAAGAAAAAGTAGGAAAGCGGATCTGGGTGTCAAAGCGAACGCTCCGAACGCAACCGGGATTTAACCTTCGGATAAAGATGGATGGATGGATTTTACTGTACATTGAAAGACAATATGAGAGTAAAAAATAACAAAACGCACATACCAAGACAAAACTAAACAAAGGAGGCCCAAAGGCAGAAACGTGATATCTCTGAAATTTGATAATACTTACAGATCACAAACAAATGAACTTGCCCGCATTAGTAAACCACATCCAAACGAGAGTTGAAATTGTTCAAACAACAAATGTTTATAAAGGTTTTTGTTATTAACGAACATAAAATAATTTACTTCAAGGTATATAATAAAAACTTAACATTTTAACTTAACAAATACACAAAAGCAATTGTGGCATTCCATAAATGTGTTTCAGAAATCCTGGATAAACAAACATACTGTTAATAATTATATAAATGTATAATTTAGCATAGTTAAAGAATACAATTTCTTTTATTTTTCGTGGTGGTAAATTAGATTATGCTCTCATAGAGTAAATAATAACCATAAAAAAATAAAAATAAATCATTAAAATGAACACGTTGGCGGTAAGTAAATAAAACTTTAACAGCACTCTTTGACACTTGACAACTTTGTCTTCCATGATCACGGCCACTGAGAAGTGGCCGAAACGTCAGAATAACAAAAATCAAATAAATTACCGCGTTCAAGTTTCATGTGAACGAACGGCATACAAAGAAAGATAGAAAACTTTATTTAAAAAACTGCGATGTAATTACATTACTTATATTATTTATTATACACTGAGAATAGTTTCAGATTTGTACGCCGCATTTTCAGCAAACAAGGTTTGCACTCAGCGTATTGCTGTGCCCGAATTAATTCCGACACAACGCTGATTTTCAGTGCAGTGTACCTTCCTTTTTGCGTAAGACCAAAACGTCCAAAGTGTTCAGATCTTCAAATATATACTCTACATATGCATTACACATCAACCATGTTTAGTTCCATTGAACTATTATGTATTAACAAATATCTAATGTTACACCGATATACGTCGGCATATCTGTCGGACAAAGTCATAGAACCGAACATTACCACATATTGGCGTAGAAAGTCTAATTGAAAAATTGTGCCGAGCAAATTACAAGTAGCTGCTTAAGCTCAACAGTCAAAACATAACAAGTCAAACATCAATAAAAGCAAAACAAATAACCTACTCCTTCGCACTGTCTCTCACAATTGGTTAACCGCTATCTTACCAAGTTATTATTGCATCCTATTAATCCTTATTTAAATCTAGATAAGGTTGTTTTTGATAATTTATCCAGGCTTTGTCAGTTTGGTGACTATTTTATTTTTATTTTCACCCATTATGATCTGTATTACAAAAGTAATAAGTTTCATTTTACTAAAAGTAAGTACAATTTATTTTAGTCATGTTATAAGTTAATGTCACGCTGTCACTTAGAGATTATGCAAAGTTGATGACTTTTTTGTAATATTATCATAATGCCTGGCTGTTTGATAAGCTACAAAACGTCGTGGGAAAGGCTCATGTCGTATTGAAGGCAGATTGTTTATGTCTCTTTTTAAAATACTCCATTAGAGATTTATAGGACAAAACTGATTGGGGAGAATATTCAATCAAGCTAGAGTTATAAAACACTCTAAGTCGGTTGTAATATATCAGACTTAGAGTGTTTTAATATTATTAAAATTATTATATATTCGTTTTCAATTCGTCCCTTTTGTGAAAAACGTATTATATATTAAAGAAATAAATTTATTGCAACAACGATTTATGTAGCCTTTTTTGTCAACCCTACTGACCATTGACGCGTGAGATCATGAAGCTATCGGCGAACTTTCTGCGCATGAGTAGTATTAGAAATGAAAATGAAATAAAATAATTGGTCTCAGAAGAAACTTTTAGATTTTTGTAGTTTAAAAAATAAATATATATCAAAGTAAAGAAAAGGAATCAATTTTTATTATAGGTCGTCAGATGTATAGTAAACATTTTTGATCCTCGTACTGCTCCTCATTTAAAGGAACGTTTTGATTTCCTACATCTTTTCATTCCCGTTGTTTGCATTCTAGTAATAATCTTTGTTTAATAACACCTGTACACACTTCTTCCTTCGTTGATAACTCTTTCACAGTCCAAGACAGCCTGTACGTTTATGGAACTCACTGCCACTCAACATCAGACAAGCTAAGTCAATCTCCTGTTTTAAAATCATGGTTTTTAATTATTTTTGGTTCTCTTGGGTATAATACTGCTATGGTATGTTTATATAGTATATAATAAAGATTTTTATATATTTATTTCATATATTTTAAATGGTTTATATTATTTATTGTCTACACCGCTACTGTCATGTTTTAATATTTCAATTAGTTTAGGGGGTTGGAAGAGATCGTTTTAAGAGAAAGGCCGCCTTTTATTCAACATTTATTGTATCTAGTTTTTAAGAACATACTTTTAATTTTGGTGATAAATAAAGTTTTTCATTAATTCATTCATTCATTAAACATTACTGTATATTATTAACTTTGTAAGTATTTTTTCTAATGCTTGTTTTGCCGGATAAAGTCATCAAACGTCCATTTTGGCCGTTTATTACCATCAAAGAATTTCGCGCTCGATTGTATGGGCGCGTGCGCACGGTACGTTTATTTTGACTAATGGTTCGCACACAAACCGATGTACATGTAAACAGACAAAGCATTGCTACATTTAATTTTAATTTAACACACTTCACGGATGTCCCAATGAGTAATGCGTACAAATGTTCCTGTTTAGTCGTAAATCTTTGATGTGGAATTTTGAAAATTTTTGTTTAAGTATACCGTGGTAAAAGTAATTTGTTTTAAGGTTAATTTATATTCAAATGAAAATAGATAAACTAAATTTAGTTTTACATGACTGAAAATACAAAGGCACTGCAATTTCAAAACCTAGCAAGAACATTCTGATAAACCTTACATCACAGGACAAAAAAAATATCATGAACTTCAATAAAATGCCATTTCGATGTTATTTATGAAGCTTATCGGGAACTATAGCAAATTTTGTAACCATCTTGATGTTTCGATAGGCGCAATACATCAGCAAATGTCCAATTAGGCAATAAATGCACAAAAAATGATGAAACAAAATGGGTGTTTCTAGAATAGAATGAATATCATTTCTTGTATAAATTGTCACACTTGTATAATTAAAATATACAGAAGAGATGTTATAGTCGTTATAGGGACGACAGTTTGTCCTTTCGAAAGGACAATATGCCTGCATTGTAATTATTGTTTATAATGTTGCCTTGCCATAATATAATATTATTATTATCATGTATTATATCTATGTTATTTATTACAAAAATTACATTAATAAAAATACTTATATAAAACTTCAAAAATCAAATGTAAAAAATTCTTTGTAAGTCATAACATGTATGTTTTTTAGACCAACGCAGCATATGCTTCTTCTTTAAAAAAATCTTAACCTTTAATTTGAATATATAACTTTAACTTATAGTCAGAAGCTCATCTGGTAGATGATTGTATAACTTTGATGTCATACAAAAAAGTCTATTTTCCGGCTTTTTCTAAGTTGCATGAGTTCAGCAGAAAGGCATAAACCCACATGATGGAAATCGGTTACCATCGCCTATGGACATTTGTTGACAAGTAATTCTGTTACATAAGTACAATTTCGATGTAAATTTTCTTTGTACTAATAGCAAAACAAATCCGCAACACTTAAATCCGAAATTAATACTTAATTAACTTAAGAGATTTTATTCGCAGCTAATTAAGTTTAATTAAATTCCTATCACTCGCCAAACTCGTAACGAAGGGAAACGGAGGCTTTTTGATTCAAGTTTTAAAGATTTTTTCCGCTTTAATTAAAATGGTCGTAAAAATTAAATTCACGGTTAGTCCACTTTGGAGTGCGGGAGACAAGTGTCACTTGCAACATTCGCTGTACATTTTTGTAATATTTAAATTGTTTTACAGCCACAACCGAAGATATTTACATTATCTTATATTTATTAGTATGGATTAAAAACGTTAAAATCATGACTTTCCCATTTACAATAATCACATCCCACTGCTGGGCTCGGCCCCAAGTAAGCTTCACTGTCAAGAAATGTGTAATTTGATATACGTGCAAACGTCAAAAGTAAATATAGTCGAAACCGAATATAACGACAGATCGGTTATAACAACCGAATGGCAAGGTCCCGGCTGAATCTCTACATAAACTAATAAGTACACATACCGCCTATAACGACATCGGGTACAGCGACATATCGCTGAAAACGACGAAACATTGTCGATATTAATCGGCTATAATGACCAACCTATTTAGAAAAACAATACATTATGAAAAATTTTCACTTTTATCTTAACATAAAGGAATATTTTGCTAGGCCTATTAAAAAGCCTAAGATAAAGCCATATTATTCTCCTATTTTGTCCAAATCTCTTTCCCGCTCTTTGCCATTTGACCTTGCATGGTTTAGGACTTGGATGTTCTATGACTATGTATGTACTTGTGTATGTATGTTATGTATATTGCTTATAACAACTATCGGACATAACGTTCGAAGTATACGGTCCCTTCAATGTCGTTATATCCGGTTTCGACTGTAAATGCTCAAAAACAGTACAAATAAACCACGAGAAAAGAACATTTTCAAACAGACATAAATAGCATAAATCCTTTTTCCAAACAGACCTCAGTCATTCTAGAGATCCAACTGCCGCCATCTAGTGACCACTTATGGTAGTCGTAGTCGATTTCTATAGCTCTTGAGTTCAAGAAGGCAAACAGGCTATTGTCCATCTCACTGGGCTTTATTGCAGTAAAATGCAAGTACATTCCCTTTTTTTGAAAATTCGAATTTGAACTTTAAATTAGATGGAAATAAGAGAGTCAAGTCTATTTAAAGGCAAATGATAGATACTTCTAAGGCAAGGGATATATGTATAATAAACACATTTTATTATTTTTTATTTATTTATTATTGAACAATTATGCACTTGTTTTATTGTACGAGTTCAGCAGACAGGTAGACGATCTTGATGGAAAGCGGTTACCATCGCTTATAGACATTTCTGGCGCTACCGATGTGCTGCTGCTCTCATGAGAGACTGGAACCTGGCCACTAATGCCGGAATATAACTCAAGGTTGTTATGGCGGCATAATCTAGACCAGGGTCGGTAGCCATCCAGACAGGCAAGTACCACCTGGCTGGCAGCATTTGTATTTGTAATTTTCTCAGTTCCTGCACAGATACTTCTTTCTTGAATTTCTTCATTCTTTGTATGACTTTCTATCTCAGACCCATTCTTTTGAAATAATAATCGGCAGGCAAATACTCAAGTTTTATTCCCAATCTAAGCAATTCATGTACGTGTTCAATCTCAGCCCGAAAACTTATACCACTAATATAATAAATAATAATTAATTATTTATTTTTACATCAAGCAAAGGCTCCTAGTTATTTTAACCGGCTAGATCTAGTTAGAATCAATTGTATGTTTAAATTATAACTATTTAAAATAATTTCCATATTTTTTGCCTTTATTATTGAAGCTCATCAAACAAGCTTAGTGTTTTATCCGTGCAGGAACGGAGTTAGAATACAAATTCCTGCGTTGGGGTGGCCTGTCGTAAGAGGCGACAAAACAACCTACAGCTTTATAGTAGGGCATTTGCCTGTTTAGATGGCTACCACTTCTAGTAGGCCGCCATAACAACATTGAATTGTGTTTTGGCATCAAAGGCCTAGTTTAAGTCTCTGGAGAGCAGCAGCGCATTTGTAACGCCTTTGGTGTTGCAAATGTCTACAGACGATGGCAACCGATGCAGTAAAAAATAAAATTAAAAAGTCTACATGAGAGTAGTATAAAAACTTTCGTTTCATATAAGTCACAGGTAAATCTCTGCTGAGTGAGTTGACCAACAACAACGAGGGCAGAAGTAACAATGGGTCACTGACACGATGATCTAAGAACAAAACAGCACATTGTACTAATGAAATCCTAAGGATAAACGACGTATGTATTTCCTGTCCGTTTACAAAATGGCAGAAATTGAACCCACGACTGATCCAGGGGGCTAAGAGGACAAAGACTTAGATCACTAGACCAGAGAAAGAGAAGCAGTATAATTAAGTCTCACGACATTTCTTTATTAAAAAAGCACATCGCATTGTCCTCGAATAATGTCTAACAAATTCAAAATGGCCGACATCTTAACAACCGCTTTACAACTTTCACGTATAAAATTTCTCTGTGCATGTCTTTTATGTAAAGGTTAAGTGCAAAAATAGAAGACAGAACATACTAAGTTATATCAGTCCAAGTGTTAAGTTTTGCTATTTTTATTCCATGGGACGTGTTATGAGTATAAATCGCGAGTGAAACAACAAACTGCAAGCTCGTCTTGTTAGACGACATTCTTGAGTGTACTGCACACTTGGTTTGTTCGGTATTGTGCACCTATACTTGTTTAGGGTTCCTTAACCATTTTGCTCAACAAGGAACCTTTGTGTTTTCATCGTGTTCATCTGCCCGTCGGCCTTTTTATGACGTATCATTTTCTCGAAACTTCTGGATCTATCTGAAAAAAATGAAAGTCACAAATAAGAAGTAAGCTATGACTGGTCACGGTGGCTTTTCGGCTTACCTTGACCTTGGTCTTTGTGACGAATGCGCTTTAGAAACTATTCTGCAGATGCTTTTAGACTGGCTGAAGTATAGTGGTTTCAGGCGCGGCCTGGAATTAGTAACCAATATTAAGTTGACAAAGTCAATATTGTATGAAATGTAGCTGGAGGGTTCTGTAGTAAAGTGGTGGAGGACGTCGGGACGAGAAAAAGACCAGGCAATGATTACCATAGCTTCGATTCACTCGTTGCCTAACTCTGAGCGTCGTATTGGTCACTAAATTAATATCGATTTAACAGAGTACTTCGAACTTGCGAACTCGTGGGAAGGAAGGTAAACGGTTAGTATATAACGACGGGCAGCACTCCGGCTTACTGAGCGAACTGCACCGTTGACCGCGCGCATCGCTCGCTGCTAATCAGCCGCTCACTGAAGGAGTCGTCAAGTAAAACGCCGCAAATTGCGTACATTACACGCAATGTGGACTCGATTTAGAAATTATAGGGAAACTGGGAGCAAACAGTTAGTCGCTCAGTGTTGTCTGTTGGGGACACGGCCTAAAACATCAATAACACATTGTAAGCGGTGTACATAAAATTGATGGTAAATGTAAATTTTAACGATGAGACTTTTGGTAAATGAGCTTAGTATACAGAAAATGTTATAAATTTGAAAAATTATGGTTTTAAATATTTATGGTTGTGGCCTTATCTAATATATCTATGTAAGCCTTATAAAAAAGTTTAATTATCAGTGCTTTAAGCGATAACAACCCCCCCCCCCTCATATTTTTATCGTGAAAATATTGTAATTGGACATTTTTGTTTCTTTGTATAATTGTTTATTTGGTATTATTTTAACATCTGTTTTTTTAGATGTATAAATATTAGGATTTACTGTGACATGTCTTAGTCTCAGTTCGAAGTTTAATGGTTCGCAATAGAAAAACAACAATATAATATTTAGGAACATAATTATCTATTTCCTTTACCATAATACGTAACAAAACCCTTAATTGGCATGGCGTTTCTTACATTTTAACAAGCGGTTCACAATTTAACTCCTACAACATCTGGACTCTTTAACTATTCTCTGTTATAATTCCTCCTTATCCAATTTGTCTCATTAGTAATTATCAGAGCACTTGTGTCTACTTCAGCTTTCAATAAATTAAATATTTTTTTGCTACCCTATATTAAAAATAAAAACAGGGCTACCAGCCGTCAAACACACGCCATTATTTACTGATAAAAGAGAATGTAGACTGTTGTTGAATGCAAGTTAACACATGTGTTGGCGTATCTATTCTACATTCACCTTAATAGTGAAATATCAGCACTTGATATTTTCTCGCCAGTTTCCGTTATCTTGAAGCGTGCTATAAATCCTTCACGTCACGCGTCGCGCCGCGGGAGAGAACATGTATGTACACCGCCTCGCGAACTTAGATCGCAATAAAACCAATTGCAACATCATAATTTACGTTGATGATTCATTTATAAGTGACAATACTGAGAATACTGCTTTTCTTGGTACGTTTACAATTGCTGTATTTTTTTGCACAGTTATTAACAAATTTTAAGAATATATGTAGTTATAATATAACTACGTTTCAACGGTTTTAAGCGTGGTAATTTATTTGATTTTGGTTGCCAGACCTCAAGACACTGTGAGCTCTTTCTGCGTGCAATGGAACACAAACCAACTTGACTAATCATTTTTTTATATTCTTCCATCAATTTTAATAATATATAACATTTTTAGAGATAGGCTTGTTTGCTGAAGAGTTTCTTGCGACGCTTCTCCTCTTCAAGCCACAACATGTTGTAAAGCGGTGGTAAATTAGATTAGGCTCCCATAAAGTAAATAATAACCATAAACAAAATTAAAATAAACAAGTTGGCGGTAGGCTAAATAAAATTTTAACAATACTCTTTGGACAGTTGTCACCTTTGTCGTCCTTGACCACGGCCACTGAAAAGCAGCCGAAACGTCGGATAAACCAAAATCAAATAAATTACCGCCCTTAAAATTGTTAAAACTAGTTTTATTATGTATGCAAGGGTCTAAAACTTAAGAAAATATTATGTATATGTAGCTCCCGGCACGAATCTTGAGCGGTCGGCGGAACAGGAGGGATCGCTTTACGCATTGATAATAAGCAATCAGTATTCAATAAAGACGCAAATTCAAATTCAAAGTTTTTATTCAAAATAAGTTCTACTGAAGAACATTTTTAGTTAAAATTTAATTTTACTTCCTAGTCTATGTACACCGCTTCGCAACGTGTGTTATTGCTGTTAAAGGAGAAGAAGCGGCAAGAAACTCCCCAACAACACGTCTAGCTAAAAATCGTTTTTCTTCATATTTCTTGTTCTGTTTATATTTCAAGTTCTTTTTCAATTCTCCCTTAATAAAGCAATTAACAATATATTTAGTAAAACAGCACATACGATGTTAAATCGTACATAATATGGGATCAGGAGGGGCCAGTCGCATCAATTAACGGATTACCACCCCTGTCCGGGATTAAGTGCACTGGACGCGATTTGCATTCGCCATTGTCGTGCATTAATCATATTTTTGATTTCACACAATTGTTTTTCAAGTGATACTTCTTTAGAATCGTTGCGATTTGAAACTCTATGAAACAAAAAAGACACTAAAATAGATAAACACAAAATCTATAGGAGTAAGCCTGCGAGAGAATGAGATACGAGTTTTACATGGTGCAGCACAGATTAGAGGGTAATAAGACCGATGATTAAACAGGTCCGACTTGGACCGAAATAAAACTGATAATAATAGTTTTTAGACTAAAACAGTGAAAAATTGAAAGTTTACCTAAGAAGTTTATCTTGAATTATAATATGTTGACGTATATAGGCTAAGGGATTAATTATATTTAATATATTATCCGTGCAGGAACGGAGAGAGTATACAATTTCCTGCGGCCGTCCCTGTCGTAAGAGGCGACAAAGCAACCCACAGACAGGTAGTAGGGCATTTGCCCTACTGAATGGCTACCACCCTGGTCTAAAGTATATCGCCATAACAACCTTGAGTTGTATTCCGGCATTAGGTCCAGGTTCCAGTCTCCCTTAAGAGTGCAGCAGCGCATTTGTAGCACCTTTGGTGTTGCAAATGATCATAGGCGATGGTAACCGCTTTCCATCAAATCGGCCATCTGCCTGTCTGCTGAACTCCTGCAATAAAAAAATTTAATATTAATAAAAGTTCGAGAAGAATTATCTGTGAGCATATTGTCTGAAGTTTTACCTTTACTGCGTGTGAAGGTGCAGTTCACACATATCTTTTTAACACTCGTCGATAGGACCTTAAATAGTCAATACACGTCTTACAAGTTTTGTATTCAAGGCCCGATTCTCAATATTTAATAATTATTTTCGCAAGCCGGTATTTAGCTCAATTTGGGTACAACGCATTAATGATATTTTAAAATTCGTCCAGCATTTTGGGAACATTCTCCACCGACAGTGATCTGGAATCTATTATCCATCAAGAAATATTCCTCAACTTGTATCTAACAAAATTAACTGAACTGAACATTACAGTTTTTTGGTCCTTCGAGCCAGATAGATGGAAAGGATTTGTCTCAAGCAGAGTACAAACCATCGTTACAGTAGTTCCACCATGACATTAGAACCATGTGTAAATATTACATACCTCAACTTTCACCTAACAAAGTTAACTGAAATTTTTATACAAAATAGAATATTTTGTTCAAAAACAACCCTTTCCCTTGGTTTGCCGTTCGACATTCCTTCACAGAAATAAGTTGCACTCTGATTTGGTGTAATAATACATGTTTTTTTTTATCGGCTGATCTGATTTCTGACGGGGTTCATTGATTTTCCAAAAATCTAAAAGGCTCCTTTGTATCAGTGTATTTCGCTATTTTACATAGCCCAAGTGAGGCCGCATAGGGAGTACTGCTCACACGTGTGGGCCTGGGCACCCCCGCCTACCATCTAAAACACCTGGACAGTATTCAACGTCGAGCCGTTCGCAATGTCGACGATCCCATACTTACCGCCGGTTTAGATACGCTTGGCCTTACAATGGGGTACAATGGGGAGTGTTCAGAGGAACTGTTCAGATTAGTGCCTTCATCCTCCTTTTACCACCGCACCCCACGCCATCGGCTGGACGTTCATTCCCATTTCCTAGAGCCGCCTCGCTCTTGTACGGAACGATTCACTAGAATGTTTCTCTTTTCATCGTGGGGATTTGGAATGAGCTCCAGCCGTGGTTTTTCCACAGCGCTAAAATATAGGGTTTTTAAAAAGGGTGTCATAAGAACATCTCTGGTGTTGCAAACATCTCTGGTGTTCATAGGCGACGGTAACCGCTTTCCATCAGGTGGGCCGTCTGCCTGTCTACTGTACTCCATCCATAAAAAAAAAAAATTCGTATAGTTTAAGTAGAATTTTGCCCTAAAGGCCTACTTGGAAAATTCACCCTGTATAGCCGCAAATACTAGTAATTATCATAGCGCAGATCGTTCATAGCAAGATGGCGTGATAAAATCGCTATATTTATTTAGGCAGGCATCAGTTAGTAATGTAAATAGCAATGTTGTATAACCACCGGTTGCTAAGTCAGCGAGTGGCCGCAGCGGCGCCGATTGGAACCCGCAAATTGCGCCCTCGATGCTGCTAATTAACGTTCACTGTACCACACAACGTGTCGAGCCATACAATCACCGAGTGAAAAGTCGAGCCATACAATCACCGAGTGCAAATAAAAATTAATTCTATTCTTAAGGCAAAAGTTTCATTAGCCATATTAGGCACTTTTTGGTAGGGGAAATTCTTCGCGTCACCGACATGCTCATGATTGGCGCATGAGCAGCGGCCGTGTACTGTACGCTTTAGACGCTTTTTGGATGGGTGAAATTTCGTTCGTTCGCGCCACCAACATGCTTATAGTAGTATATCTATAGCTATACAGCTGACGTATTGTGTAACATTAGTGCTATATCTTATAAGTGAAATTGAATGGCTTTAGTAAAAAGTTAAATGTGTATATACTGTGCATTATTGAAATAGAGTTTTAATTCAAGTTTTATGAAATTTTAGTTTCGTTTTAATATTAAAAAATCTGTTATTACTTCTATCAGCAGTCTCTATCACTGCCAATTTTTTTTGCTGGAGCTAAGCAGACAGGCTGAGGGCCCAATTGTGATGAAAAATGGTTACCGTCAAAACTGTAAATTAATAACCACTGA
Source organism: Dendrolimus punctatus (assembly GCA_012273795.1). Classification (NCBI taxonomy): domain Eukaryota; kingdom Metazoa; phylum Arthropoda; class Insecta; order Lepidoptera; family Lasiocampidae; genus Dendrolimus; species Dendrolimus punctatus. Next base: position 1,725,980 of record CM022534.1, on the reverse strand, counting down.
TGCCGGCCGGCATACAACTCAAAACTTGTTACGGCGGCATACTCTAGATCAGGGATGATAGCCAGTTGGGCAAATGTCCTGGCATCTGGCTGTGGGTTGTTTTGTTACCTCTTACGACAGGCTGCCCGTTCGCAGGAATTATTATTCTTATTCCGTGCCTGCATTTATTAAATTACTGAATGCGGGGCTTGAAATCTGAAAAATCTAACCACTTGTAGCCTGAATATGTAGAAACAAGCTTTTCATATCGGTTCAGATGCCCTAGACATATGGTAGTATAATGGCATTAGGGGTATTTCCGGTTTCTACCCACTTTTTCTACCCAAAAATATTTTTTCCGCTTTCAACCCAAAATCTATTCCGGTTTCAACCTACAAAAATAATTATAATATTTTTTACCGTCTTCTACCCAAAAAGCTTTCCGTTTTCAACCCATTACTAATTTTCATTGTTTTGAAGTACGGTCAGAAACATTGTTGCTTTCAAATATTTATTCATTTACAAGATAAACAGCTCACAATATTAAAATGTTTAAATCTACTCAATATTAATTCACGAACGACTTCTTAGCTGCAAGTGTGTATGACGTCACTGGATAATAATAACCCAACACACAAATGATAAAACAAGTTTTTTTTAAATTATTTCGCCTGAAACTAAAACCAGAATTTGTTACTTTCACTTTTGTCAAGCTATATTTAAAAAAGGCAAACAGTTCAATATGACCAAGAAAAGGGATTTTAAAAAACATGTATGTATCTTTGATGCTTAGGTTTAATACCGAAAGAAATGGTGGATGAAGCTTTTCTCTATATTATGGAATAGAGTCCCACGCATTAAGATGCAGTGAGATTTAATGATTATATTGTCAAAGCATATATGTTTGGCGCAAACTATCCCCTAGAATTATGGTCTTCATGCGGATGTCGACAAAAAGCAACTAACGCTCTTGAAAGCTAGCATGTGACTGTAAACCGCGTTGTGTGACAAAGAAAAAGTCACTAAACATGCTTCAGTTCCTTTCAAATATTAATAATGACGCTAAAAAATAAAATACACGGTTCAAAGGAAAAGATATTTAATAGCAAGGAATCGAAAAACATGATGTGTTAGAGAGAGACAATAAATAGTATTTGCGCTTAATGACTTGGCTTGTGGCAAAATTTTTATAGGCCACTGTTAGAAAACATAGCTCGTTTATATATTAAATTTAAAAAATGCTATTACATAATTTATGTCAATACTTCATACTTTTAACATTGATTATTACCCAATCTATCCAATTATTCAAATTTTACTTAACTTTTATTTATGTTTTCAATATTTTGATTCCATAAGCAATAAATGCATCCAGTGTATTGAACAATAGTTACAAACATTTTCTTTATTAAACTAATTTATAGTTCCTCAAAGTCTAATTGATATTTTACTTTTGATAGGTTGTGAATTTCGAAAATGTTATGTACCAAACGTTAATTATGTGATCTATGTAATAATGTTTTATTATCTAAATGTGAGTTTTAGTTGTTTGTAAAGAATGTATAAGAATCTTTTTGACTTTATTATTTTTTAAATAAATATTTTTAAACGAGTTAACTTTTTCTGCTGTCTGTACTCAGTTCAGTGGGTAGAAACCGGAATTGAATTTTGTAATGGGTTGAAAACGGAATTATTATTATTATTATTTTAGACTTGTGGGTAGAAAAAGTGGGTAGAAAACGGAAACACCCCTTGTTCTAAACGAATGAAAATGTGTGAGAATGATGGACAACACTTTATTGCTCACCAAAATTTACAGTTACAAAAAATGAATAGTTACAATTCTTCTAGGGAAAACAATAGTTAGTAATACTTATGGTTAAAAGCAATTTCTTCTACGCAACCAAGTATAAAAATAACATTCTTAACTAATCTGGCGATTAAACTTAAGCAAGGAGCTTATTTCAAATTTCTAAAGTGCGCAAGATACATTTTTGGAAATTTTTGCGTAGAAGAACAGAGCTGAATTCTCAACCGAAAGATCTTTCTAGATCTAAGAGACCCTATACTGTAGTTCTGTAAGAATGTCTCAAATAGCAAGATTATAATTAATTTTATCTGTGACGCCATATTTTCATATAGGACTTATGAGCTTTACACATTTAAAAAATCTATTTTGATGTATACACATTATTATTTTTTATGTGGGTATAATACCTAGTAGGTTGTATAATTAAAATATACATGGCGATTCTAGTACTCTAGTATTTCCATGGTTCAAGTAGAATTTATAAGATTTCAAAATACTACGCTCTAAATATGCATCTTCAGTGACGGCGCACCGCATATAGCGGATTACGGAGCGTATTTACACAATACAATTCACATTATATTTGAATTTTATGCACCTGCAGCACTCCGGGCAAGGCCATTCATTCCGCCTGCGCGGTGCACTGTCACTTAGGACGCCCATTAAAAAATTTGGTCGACCAAAATCGCTTATTTCGTTGCCCAGCTCGAACACCATTATTAAATAGTTGCCTGTACAAGACTTCCGTTGTTACTGAGACTTATTCTTTGACCAATGATGTGATCTGAACATATACTTATACTAGCTTCTGCCCGCGACTTCGTCCGCGTGGTGCGGTTTTTTAACTATCTCACGGGAACTCTTTAATTTTTCTGGATCAAAAGTATCCTATATGTTGACCAGGGATATAAGCTACCAGCCTGTAAAATTTCATTTAAATCGGTCCAGTCGTTTCGGAGATTAGCCGGTACAAACAGAGAAAGAATAAATTTAAAAAAAATATCTAAATTAGTTCTATTTCACTTTTTACACCCCCCTGACTCGGTTTTTAGCATTTTTTTTAATTGTACAGAAATCGACCTCTACAATTTTATTGTATGTATAGATAACTTAATTCAATATATAAATGTAAATGATTCCTTTTTTTATTGCAAACAGGCAGACGGCCCACCTGATGGAAAGCAGTTACCATCGCCTATGGAGATTTCTCACACCAAAGGTGCTACCAATGCTCCACCGCTCTCTAAAATGAGACTGGAACCTGCCCACTAACGCCAGAACAAAATTTGTTAGGCCGGCAAATTCTAGACCAGGGGTGGTAGTCATCCAGACGGGCAAATACCCTACACCTGGCTGTTACCGACGCGAATATCTGGCGCCGGCTTTGGATTCCCGCGAGAATGCATATGTTCCTTTATGTAATGTCATTCAAAAAAAAAGTAAAATAAAAATCTCTCTTCCGTTTTGGAGTCAATGGCGTCGTTTCATTCTCTCAACAAAAATCACCTTTCGCTTCCTAGTGATCATTACATACGTATATTCTAAAGTACGAACCAGCTACAAACTGATCCTGCGACCGGATCTAATATATGTATTTCACTCCCGAGAAGGAAATGGTGCAGACACGAAAGAATCAAGAAGGCGCCGGCGTGAGCAGAAAGGACGCCATGCGGGATACGTCAAATAATTCTCAAAAATCGACGTCTTCGTCCTTGTTGGCGCGCAAGAAACAATTAGAACTGCAAGCGGCGGAGGCTAAAGCTCGCATCGAGATCGATCTTGTTGAAAAACGCTTGGAGGCTAATCTGGCTGAACTGCAAGAGGAATATAATAGCCAAAGGGGCGCAAATGACAAGCGTTCGAATGGTTCAAATATCGAACAGTGGATGGAGCAAGGTGATCAAGAATTAAAGGCACACACAGCCCAGGAACAAGGACAGCCAGGTCCTATAACATCACATGACAAAGGTGGGACGACGGTACATCTTCTTGCTAAGGCACTGAATGACCTTACAGCCTCAGCACACAATGGTCCAGACTCTAGCTTGTTGAGTCGCATATCTACACCCCGAGACTTGCCATCATTTGCCGGGGACTGTATGGAATGGCTTCAGTTCAAACAAGCATATGAAGAGTCCACAGAAGTATGTAAGTTTACCCCAAAAGAGAACCTGTGGCGCTTACGGAAGTGCCTACATGGGGCAGCCAAGGATTCTGTTGCAGCGCTTCTAATCAGCGCTTCATCCCCGGAAACGGTTATGGCTACATTGCAACTTCAATTTGGAAACCCAGATAACATAATAACTAAGATTATGCAGGATATTAGAAAAATGCATTCAATGTCACAAGATTATCATAAAGAAATAGTTTCTTTTTCAGTCAAAGTACAAAATTATGTAGCAGCGGTACAGGCACTTGGCAAACAGGAATATCTGCAGGGCATGAATGTCGCTACCATCATATTGGGTAAGATGCCTGCCATCCTTATCTCCAAGTGGGTGGACTACAGTCATACACTCATCGCTTCAGGTAAACCTACACTTTTTTGTCTACCTTCTTATATAAAGAAGCAAAAAAAGTATCTTTTTCTAGTGTTCATTTAATAAATTCTAAACCTGATTATTATAACTACAAACGTAGAGATAACTTTAATGTGAATAAACCTCAAGTGTTGCTGCAGTCTGAATTGCAACAAAATACAAATAATTCAAAAGTGTTAGTGCAATCTGAATTAAATAAAATATGCAAATTTTGTCATTTAGGTAAACATGTACTTTTAGATTGTAAATTATTCAAAAGATCACTGAGAAAAAACAGATGGTTATTTGTGAAACGGTATGGTATTTGTTATCAGTGTTTAATGTCTCATCATAAAAGGGACACTTGTACTGCCCCTATGTGTGAAGTAGACGGATGTGGTTTGCCCCATCATCATTTGCTACATTATAATTTCAGTAAACATCCTCAAAACAATGCAAATGATGATGAGACACCTCAATCAAGCCAAAATGGTGAAATTGTGTCTAATGTTAACAGTAACACATATAATTTTTTGTTAAAAATTGTACCTATCAAAATATATGGCCAAAATGGAAATATAATAAATACTGCAGCTTTGCTAGATATGGTTCAACTGTCTCACTCACCAATAGTTGGCAAATGGTTTAGGTTTAGGTAGTATCCAACACTGTATGAAGGTGAGTGGGGCATGGCAGAATGGTGAAATTAAGTTGTATTGCAAATACCTATTAATATTAATTTGGTAAATAAATGTGGTGAAATGTTCCAATGTCAAATGTTAAGTGTAGAAGGTTTAGATATTCCTATACAAAATATACCAATGGTTAATTGTAAATTTTATAAACATTTATATGAAATCAAAAATGAATTTAACTTAGGGTTGTCAAAACCACAAGTCTTGATAGGTCAAGATAATTATCATTTAATTAAGGCCTTTAGAAACTAAGTTAGGTAAACCAAACGAACCGTGTGCCACACTTACTCCTCTGGGCTGGTGCATTCATGGTAGGGTGCAGTTGAACTCGCCCACTACACATAAGCTTGGAGCGAACATGTTAAATTGTAACCAAACTACTTTATTTTGTGAAGACACTTCATGTGAGGATAATAATCATATTCTACAAGACATTCATGACTTGGTTAAGAGTTCATTTTCTCTTGATGCAATTGGCATATCGGCTAAACAACGTCAGAATCCAGATGATTTACATGCTCAGACTCAGTTAGATCAAACAGCTAGGTTGTTTGATGGAAGATGGGAGGTGGGACTGCCCTGGAAGAACAGAAATTCAATTATGCCAGACACCTTTCCCACTGCGCTGAAGAGATTGAAGTATGTGGAAAAAAGATAATGTTTAATGAAGAGTATGGTGAACGATATAAAGGTAGAATAACTCATCTTTTTCAGAACAATTATGCACATAAAGTAACAGTTCCAGACACTCCACTACCTACCTGGTACCTGCCTCACTTTGGAGTTGACAATCCAAACAAGAAGAAACTGCGACTGGTGTTTGACGCTGCTGCCAGGTCAAATGGTTTGTCTTTAAACGATTTTTTACTTAAAGGGCCTGACCTATTGGCTTCATTACTTGGCATTATGTTCAGATTTAGAATACATAAGGTAGCTGTAACAGCAGATATAAAAGATATGTTTTTAAGAATAAAAATTAGATCTGAGGATCAAAGTGCTTTAAGATTTCTTTGGAGAGACAGCCCTAGTGAACCTGTCAATATATATGCAATGTCTTCTTTAATTTTTGGTGCTAATTGCTCCCCATTTATAGCTCAATATGTTAAAAACAAAAATGCTAAACAATATGAGTCAACTATGCCATCTGCGGTAAGTGCTATATGTCAACAACATTTTATGGATGATTATATTGATTCTTTACCTAATGAAAAAATGGCAATTGAATTGACAAAACAAATAATCTTTATTCATCAACAAGGTGGATTTAATATTTGTAATTGGACAAGTAATAGTGAAACAGTGTTAAATAATCTGCCAAAGAACATCATTAGTTCATCAGCTGTAAATCTTACAATTGACAAAGAACATACAAGTGAAAGAACGCTCGGATTGTTATGGTATCCTGGTGATGATACTTTAAGGTTTGATTTATCATTCAAGAAGATATCTCATGATATAATTAGTGGGAAACAAAGGCCTACTAAACGTGAAATGTTACAAATTATCATGTCAGTGTTTGATGTTTATGGATTTTTGTCACCATTTACAATTAATGGAAAGATTATGCTTCAAGATACTTGGCGGTCAAAGATTAATTGGGATGATTACATTACAGATGAAGTTAACCAAAAATGGCGCAACTGGCTAAAGCAACTAAAGGTTATTAGTAATATAAGTTTACCAAGATGTTATCAATCTGCCAGTTCTACATGTCAACAAGTTATATTGGGTAATTTGTCACATGGAAACCAAACAAGTATACATTCATCTCAGTTCAATAAAACACTGGATTCTAACAAATCGGATATAATTTATTCAAATTTAGAGCTACATGTATTTTGTGATGCTTCAACAAAGGCAATGTGTGCTGTTGCTTATTGGCGTTGGTTATACAATGATCAAATTATGGTTGCATTTGTTGCCAGCAAAAGTAGAGTTGCTCCGCTGAAATCCGTGACTGTGCCACGTCTTGAATTACAAGCGGCTTTGTTAGGAGCGAGACTTGCTAAAACAATTATAGAGGATCATAAACTGACACCGTGTCGTCGAGTTTTTTGGTGTGACTCAACAACAGTTTTACATTGGATTAATAATAATACACGCTCATATAAAACATATGAAGCGAACAGATTGGCTGAGATTGATGAAATTACAAAGTCTAACGAGTGGAGGTATATTCCAACAGGTGTTAATGTGGCAGATATTGCAACTAGGGAGAATTATGATTGTACATCTTTACAAAAGGAATGGTTTAGTGGTCCACAGTTCTTATACATGAATGAAGTACGGCCACAATGTACAATCAAATTTGATAAAGATCAAGATGAATTGCAATTAGTGAATATCATACAGAACTTACCTAAAAATGCTGACTTACCCGTACCTGAGGTGACTAGATTTTCTCAATGGCTGCGCTTACTTCGATCCACTGCGGCAGTATTTAAGTTTATAAATAAATGTAGAAAACTTATTGTTGATGAAAGTACAATATTAAAGAATGCTGAACTCATGTTGATTCTAAATTCACAACAAGATACATTCTGGGAAGAAATAATTATGCTTAAAAATAATAAGAATATTGACAAGAAAAGTAGAATACTTACCCTGTCGCCTTACCTGGATGAAGATGGACTTCTACGAGTAGGTGGTCGAATAGATGCTGCTAGAAATGTCAATTTTGAGACGAAAAGACCTGTCATTTTGGATGAAAAGAATTATTTAGCTAAATTAATAGTCAAGCATTACCATGTCAGTTCTTTACATGGAAATCAAGAAACTGTAGTCAATGAATTAAAACAAAAATACTGGATTGTGAAAATAAGGCCTACAGTAAAGGAGATCGCTTCAAAGTGCATGTTCTGTCGCATCAGGAAAGCTAAACCGGTACCACCTCGTATGGGGGATTTACCCGCGGCCAGAGTAGCCCACCATCAACGCACATTTACCTTCTGCGGTCTAGATCTCTTCGGACCTATGGAAATCACTGTCACAAGACACAGAGAAAAAAGATATGGAGTTTTATTTACCTGTTTAACTGTTAGAGCTATACATATAGAAATTGTGAATACACTAACCTCAGATTCCCTTATAATAGCACTACGTCGCATGGCTGCACGAAGAGGTTGGCCACTCAATCTGTATTCCGATAATGGGACAAACCTTAGAGGAGCAGATGCAGAGTTGAAGCTGTCTATTCAAGCCCTAGATATTGAGAAACTGAAAGGTGAAGCTCTCAACAAAGGTACCACCTGGCATTTCATTCCACCGGCAAGCCCCCATTGGGGTGGGGCTTGGGAAAGATTAATACGAAGCGTTAAGGTTTCTCTTAAAGTTATCCTACAGGAGCGTGCACCCAAGGAGGAAACGCTCATTACACTGCTTACAGAGGTTGAAAATATAGTTAATAGCAGACCGTTGACACACGTCTCCGTGGACCCTTGCAGTATGGAGTCACTTACACCTAACCATTTTTTACTTGGTTCTTCAAACAATTTGCCTCGACTTGGAGTTTTTGATGAGTCAGAGATTTATTTGAAGAAGCAGTGGCGCATAGCACAGTGGTTAGCCGATATGTTCTGGAAGAGATGGACAAGGGAGGTCCTTCCAGATATGTTGCCCAGGAGAAAGTGGACAAGTGATGAAGCTCCTCCTTTAAAAATTGGGGACTTAGTTTTTGTGGTAGACCCAGATGCACCGAGGAACGTGTGGCCACGGGGCGTTATCGAAAATGTTGTTTCTGGTAAATATGGACGTGTACGTATGGTTATTTTAAAAACTAAATCGGGTATTCTCAAGAGGTCTGCTATTCGCGTCGCCCGGATCCCTGTTGAGAGTTAGTGCTGCAGTAGCAGCACTGGGGTGGGGATTTGTTACCGACACGAATATCTGGCGCCGGCTTTGGATTCCCGCGAGAATGCATATGTTCCTTTATGTAATGTCATTCAAAAAAAAAGTAAAATAAAAATCTCTCTTCCGTTTTGGAGTTAATGGCGTCGTTTCATTCTCTCAACAAAAATCACCTTTCGCTTCCTAGTGATCATTACATACGTATATTCTAAAGTACGAACCAGCTACACTGGCTAAGGTTTTTTTAGTCGCCTCTCACGACAGGCCGCCCGGCCACAGGGAATTTTTATTCTATCTTGAGATAAAAATTTAAAATATCCTTTCAGCAGAAAATAATGTTCTCACCACTTTAAAGCCACAAACATCGTAACAAACTGAACTAGGTCAGTTAGCCGTCGGTCATTTCATTACAAAGAACTCTAATTTAATTTGAACTTTAGTTTCAGGTCGTTTGTTACGCGTGAACGGTCGGTTAACGGGAAAGTTTCTGTAATTTAACATAGGCCTTGTAATTAAACATTCACGAAATTATATTTGGCACGTTGGTTGTTTTCTAATTATGTCCAGTTGTACTAAGAATGTAAAATAGTCAGCATTTTACAAATATCAAATGAGGCCTTATGCATAACAACACATTTTATCCGTGCACGAACAGAGAAAGAACACAATTTCCTGTGGCCGGGCGGCCTGTCGCAAGAGGCGACAAAACAACCCACAACCAGGTGGGTATTTAATCGACTAGATGGCGACTACCCCTGGTGTAGGATATGCCGCAATAACAACCTTGAGTTGTGTTCCGGCGTTAGTGACCAGGTTCCAGTCTCCCTTAAGAGAGCAGCAGCGCATTGGTAGCGCTGGTGTTGCAAATGTACATAGGTGATGATAGCCGCCTTCCATCAGGCTATCTCCCTGTTTGCTGAACTCCTGCATTTAATAAAAAAACATTTATAATCTGATACTTTTGGTAATAAACTCAGTATCATTACAGCGCTCGTTGGGTTTGGTATTTCTTACATTTTACCCTTCCCTCCTAAACTAAAACTGTATACATACTACAGTTTTTTGGTCCTTCGAACAGTCGTGATATGAAAATGTTCGCCAGTTTTCAAATTGATTTATTTAACGTTCCGGGAGCACGTGTTACCTTTTTAAAGTAAGTCACAGAAGACACTGTTCCACAGAAAATTATGTATAAAGATGACGATCACTTTCATTCTTGCACCTAATGGAAGTTCACACAGTTAATAGGGTAGATTGATAGTAAGACGACTTTCCATTTCCATAGTCAGAGCACATGAAAGTGATAATAAAAGGAAGTAATAGCAGGTAATAAGGTGAATGGCCTCCTCTTGGATAGGTTGATCAGTATTGTTTGTATGTCGTGTCGGAAAAGGTTTGCGTCTTCAATGAAAGCACAGCGCCATCTATTGGCTTGAAAGTGTTGCACTACACCAGCATGGCTTTGCCACGTCTAAAATTGTATTATCGCTTTCGACACGTTACAGAACTTATTACCGACTTTTTATCGGCTTTTTTTTAATTCAGGGTACATTGCATGTTACATTACACTATTTAATTGTTTCTATTCTACCTTACAAAGTACAATTATTTACAATGGGAAATTGCCAATTATTTATGCTCAATCCAGCAAAGTGATTGGCACAGCACTTTACGAATTTACCTCTGAAAATTTCACTGGAAACCCTCATGATAGCATCAAAGTTTAATGACGTCAATCAATACAGTTGGAAAGTGCACGCCCAAACAAAAAGGGCAAGGGATAGCTTTGTAAATAACGGGGCGAGCTCTGCGGGTAATTTGCCAATTTACCCCGCTTCACCCGTACAGGTCGATTATTACCAATGCTTTGGACTTAGGTACAATTTAATAATCAAGCAAGTCTTTAAATAAACTTACATCGGCCACCGTTACATGGTCGAAATACCACCAGTCGGAACCAAGCGCTTTGCTTCGTCTTTTTAGGTGTGCACTGCCGAAGGGTGGAATAATTTGCCGATGTCTGTTTTTCCTGACAAATACAATCTTGAAGTCTTCAAGTCACGAATGAAAAGGTATCTTTTAGGTAAGCGTGCTCCATCCTAGACTGCGTCATCACTCAACATCAGGTGAGACGACAGTGGTCAAAAACAAACTTATACTTCCTTTAAAAAAAACAAAAGTACTTCTGGTCAATGTTTGGTAATGAACTCTATTGTCGCAAGTAACGACCACTAAATTTTTGTTGCAAATTTTGTTTAAACCAACTTTATAAGTATCCATGTGATAATAACAGCCCATAAAGATCCCACTGCTGGACTCGGGCTTCCGTTTTTATAGGGTAACGAATTGTATATCCGCCACGCATCGCGTCAAAGGCGGAGTGAATTGCACACATCGGTTATCTATATTTGCAGCTTTCATGACAATTTTTCTTCATCGTTATCAAGTGGTAATTGTAACAATATGCACATTCAGTCAAGAAACTGTCTAAATAGCGCATTGCGTCTTTTTAATGTAGGACGCTTGCGCTATCCACAAAGATACCACGTTACATATCCATTAACAATATTTTTTTAAATATTGGATAATTCAATATTTTCTTTACATTGGATGACACTCTATTTCTTGCTGATTCCAATCAAGTACATCGAAATAGAAAAGAGAACTGTGTACAGAATCTTATAATTAAAATTAAAACTAGTTCAGAATAGAAGTAACTCTTTATATTTTAAGTAGAGATATAATACATAATAATATATCTCTTCTAATATAATATATTGTCTAAAATAATATTTTGTCTAATATACATTTAAAAGACTAATGATTATGCTACCTTTGTACAGTCAAAATACTGCAGCCCTTTAATTTTTATCAGTGGGCAGATTAAACTTTAAATTAAAATCAAAAAGACATGTTTTTGATAAACAAGTGGACATAAAATTTTGCCTAGTGTGTGTATTTGTATAATATAATGTCATAAAAAAATGTATGTTTAAATATTTCTGTATGACTGTATCGCTTTCCTAGCAAATAAATTATTTCTTTTCTTTTCTTTCTTCTGTGGTCTGCAAAACCTGATTACAATTATGATTTTATTTATTTTCCAGAGACATTCCCAACACGTTATTTTTATTCAAATTATGTTTAGTAATAAGGTCGGTCGTAAAAGTGAGCATTTTTGAAATTCAAAATATTTTTCTTAAAGAAGTTGGTCGTACATCATAAAATTTATCCTAAGTTCCAACTTTCTGGTGTCGGTATGGATAGTAAAAGTAAACAGTACAATATTGTCGAAGCATAACCGCTTGTTAGTTGCATATTTAATGGATATAGTTATAAATTATGACTATTTTTAATGTCAACTCTCAGACCATCGTTCCAGTACTTATAATAAGTGACAAAATAATTTGTAAATATTGAAAGATATATCAAAAGAGAACCAAAGTCACAACCACCTACCAAAACCGACGAGCTGAAGTAGGAAAGTTTTTAGTTTTATGTAATAGAATATGTGATATTTTTTATCCCGGGAATCCCGCGGGAATTTCAAGTCAAGTGTTGACAAAGTCGTGGGTATATCCTAGTATTTAATAACTACGAAGTCAACAGGTTCGAGCTTTTACAATGCGTTTAAAAATTTGAAAAAAATCAGGTGTATAAAACGAAAAACAGGTTTCGACAATGCGAACCATATGAAAACTGATACATGGATTTAAATGAAAGCGAGATAGAGCTAACTTATTTTCCAGGCTATTAGCTAGGATACTTGCTATCCTGATAAATGACGTCCAGTGTTAATTCCACCGGAGGTCTCGCGTGCTCCATATTGCACGATGATGACACACATTAATTCGCTAAATATTAATGAAATTATCACATTTTAATTAGTTTTTAACAGGTTTTAACTTAATACCGCTGTCACCATATAATAAACACTCAGTGGTTGCTTGCGAACTGTTTTATTATATCCTTTTATCAACTACCCACATACATATATTTTAATACACTAATGCACACACCATATATACTACAGTTCCTGTAGGATGACGTGGGTCGTATTTTTTTTTGGCACAGCCATTGCAAGTCGGACGGTCTCTGCGGCTTAGCGTGCTAAATCTTAGCCGGTCGAACTCACTGGAACCCAGAGGCACCGGGTTCGATTCCTGGCATAGTAAATTTCGGTAACGAATTTTCTGTTATTTGCTATGGTCTGAGAGTCTGGGGACCCCAGAGTGGTCTATTGTGTGTTTGTCAAAAAGATTAGATTACATTATTTTTTTAGATATATTTTAAGTTCGCTTATAGGCACACTGCAGATGGGTCCACTTGATTATATATATTTTTTTTAACTCGTTGCCGTTGATACCGGGATGACCTTTTTCTAGCACGCAATAGTATCAGATAATACTTCAAAATTATTTTCAAGTCAGAAATGATTGCAAGTAAGAGCCCTATTTAAACATTAAACTAAGTGCCTGTATACCGTACGAGGGAAGTTTTTATGCTACTCACATTTCCGGTGCAATAATGAAATAGGAGACCGACTATAGGGCGAAACCGGAAGTGCCACCAATGCAGGAAATAATGCAAAATGGGGAACTTTATTGATTGGGATCCTCAGTATACATCGATTTTCATGGATATTTCTTTGATGTTACGAACATAAACATCATAATTTTGTGATATATAACATTATCCGTTCAGAACGGAGAATATATGCGATTTTTCACGGCCGGACGGCCTGTTGTAAGAGGTGACTAAACGACCCACAGTCAGTGGTAGGGTATTTTTGCCTATCTGGATGGCTGCCACCCTTGGTCTAGCTGCCATAATAACCTTAAGTGGTGTTCCAGTATTAGTGTGCAGGTTCCAGTTTCCCGTTTTGAGAGCGACAGCACATTGTTAGGAGCTTTGGTGACTGATGTTCATAGGAGATGGCAATCGCTTTCTATAAGGTGGGCCTGGTGGATATCTTCATCTACTCTGGACCGATTTCCACTTTTTTTCCTTTATTCATAAGAGTATACCACCCGATACGCTATACATATATACATACATAACTTCACGCCAGGTCCCTTGCGGGGTAGGCACGAACAACAGAGCGCCACACAGGCCCATTCTTACACACCTCACTTGCTTCTTTGACATTCATAGCTCTTGTCATGCACGCTCGTCTGTTCTTAAGGCTCCTAACATCACCTATACGCTATACGATACCCAGTTTATATATGCTTGGTCTTCGGAGTGACTTCGCGTCTCTCTGGGAATTCTACCGACTATATAGCGGAGAGTGTTCCGAGGAATTGTTCAGAATAGTGCCTTCGTCTTCTTTTTACCACCGCACCGCACGCCATCGGCTGGGCGTTCATCCCCACTTCCTTAAGCTGCTTCGCTCTTGTACGCAACGGTTCTCTCGAACGTTTGTCTTGCGCACTGTAGGGATTTGGAATGAACTCCCAGCCGTTGTTTTCCTACAGCGCTACAATATGGGGTGTCATATAAAATATTTCATCGAGGCCGGCAGCGCGTTGGTGACACCTATGGTGTTACAAACGTCCATAGGCGACGTTAACCGCTTCCCATCAGGTGGGCTGTCTAAGTATCTGCTGTACTCCAGCGATAAAAAAATCCCGATCTGTTCCCATAATTATCAAGTCATGAGTGGATTCCAGGGCAATCGAGAACAACACTTTTTGACGAGCGTCAACACCGAAAAGTCATCCATATATACGTCTGCCATTAATGCAATTTTTACATGCGCTTATTATATTATTTCCAAAGCTATTTAACTACTTGCTCAACTAAAACGAAAACACAATTCATAAGGAATATAATTACGCCATTATATTTGCAAATAAAGTTTTTCTTGCTTTCTAAAAATACAGCAAAACGGACTTCATACTAAAAATCAAAAATGAATATTTAACCCACTTCTTTCTACAACATCTTGAAGTTCGTGCGAAGTAAATCATAAAAATTACTATATTTGGCACAATTGTTGTTATCTTTTTATGTTTTACTTGGCACCGACTTCAAGACGGTATAGAAAAAAGGCTGTTACATATATTTTTTTGGTTTTTAGTTTGACATCGGTTTCGTCTATGTATTTGAAATATTTCGTAGCATATCACCAGTACACCATAATCCCGTAACTTGACACTTTTGTTTACCACCAGAGACGAAGCAAAAATAAACAGGGCGTTCTTCAATTTTCCCTCCAGTGAGTAGACGCCTGATTATATAGGGTGATGGACTGTTGGGCCATAGAATTAGCGGTTGATACACAAAATTGTTCAAAATTATAAAACCTGAACATATTCTACGATGACTTTTGATTAACCACCAGTTCCTCTTATATAATTATGTTACAAAACATTTTTTTTATATTCTGATATGCTCGCTTCATCTTTCACTTTCGTTGTTTGTCAGGATCATCACAAGTAGAGATCCATAGTCTAATATTATGTATGTATATGTATAAACATTTTTGAAGTGAAATTTCGTTAAAGTCTTTGTGATTTATAACTGGATAAAACGAAAAAAAGCGACACTAAAAGTCAGAAATTACAACACATAAATCTATTTTATTTTAGAAAGACTTGCAGTTCAATACATGCAAAATACGTGCAAAAATAACATTTTAAAAGAGATGCGGATAATAAGCCTCCACGGTAAAGAAAAAAACCATATACATACACGATATCGAGGGATATGATTTTTTTAGCTGTTAGTTCTATCGAATAAAACTGAACCAAATTGCGCTCTACAGACTTCATATTTTGGCAATACAGATCTGAGTCTACTATGAGATTTGCGTGTGCTACTATTTCATTAAAATAATTTGAGCTATAGGACTAAGTCTGCGAGAGATAGAATACATTTTATCTAATAATTTAAACACTTTGCTCATGCAGATAGAGTTGGAAATGTTTTGAAGTTTTTCGTTTGTACTTGTGTTTTAAAACTTATAGTATAACGATATAATATATAAAATGTAACGTCGCAAAATGTAGAATCCTTCCCATCCCTTGTCACACTTTGCTTCACTTCTACTGCGTATGAACTGCACACACACTTCTAGGCCCTCCCTGGTTGGTATACGGTCTTGTTGTAAATCAGTGGACTGCTGTGATTATTTATTTATAGAAAACCTACAGCTAAATTCATTTGATTAGATATCAAAAATAAATACAAGAAAGCCAATGACAGGTTTTCACGGATAAGATATAGCTTAAAAGTAACATGCAAACATAAAAAAAGCACTGAGATGTCTAATCTCTGTTGAAAAATTTCAGGCTTAGACACCGCTTGGCTCCTGAAATACTAATTACAAATGGGTCGATATCATCGTATTTAGTTACATTATTAAAATAGTTACTTGCTTGCACTAAAAATGAGTTTTGTTTATAGTTTAAGTAGTATAGTAAAACTTAAAGGTACATTTATAGGTTGATTGAATCGTATAGATTTTCATGGAATATTAAAGTGGACTTTACTTAGGAGATCTGGACAATCAATATCAGAGGTGATAATTTTTTGAAGTAGTAAAAAGTCAGCAATATCTCGTTGGTCTTTCAGTGATAATAGGTCAAACTTTACATACATACATAACTTCACGCCAGGTCCCTTGCGGGGTAGGCACGAACAACAGAGCGCCATACAGGTTTATTCTTACTCACCTCACTTGCTTCTTTGACATTCATAGTTCTTGTCATGCACGCTCGTCTGTTCTTAAGGCTCCTGACATCACCTTCT
This sequence comes from Dendrolimus punctatus, assembly GCA_012273795.1. Classification (NCBI taxonomy): domain Eukaryota; kingdom Metazoa; phylum Arthropoda; class Insecta; order Lepidoptera; family Lasiocampidae; genus Dendrolimus; species Dendrolimus punctatus. The sequence goes on along the minus strand of CM022534.1, from coordinate 1,709,376 downwards.
GCTTGTACGAAACTTTACAAAGATCAAACTACATATCACTAGTGTACTGGATCTTTTTCCTATAAGATAAATACCGAATAAAACGCTTTTGTACACTTTCAATGCGGTTTATATATTTATGATAGAGAGGGTTCCATATACGAGATGTATATTCTAAATTAGATCTGAAAAAAATACTATACCTATATAGTATTTTTTTGCGCTTTTATTTCATTAACGCAGTTAGATATTCTAAATATGAAACCAAGGGACTTGGAAGCTTTACTGACTATTTTATTGATATAAACGTCAAATGTTAGCTTGCTATCGTGGTACACACCTAGATCACGGATTTAGCTCTTCGAGTCTTCGGCAACACCTGACCCGATAGGGTATAATGGGTTAGGATGACATTCTCTTTTCGTGCTATTATATGAGCATACTATGTAAGCTTTATTGACCACAGTACAGATATTATACGCGTCAAAAGTAAACGATGTGTATGCGTAAGCGTCGTCGGACGGTGTAAGGAGGACTGGGCGTGTGTTGTAGTATTGGCGGCTCCCCAGCAGAGCAGAACCGGTTAAGCTCCAACACACACACTTATTTAACTAAAAATAAATAAATAATGGAACGTTTTAACGAACTCACTTTCATAAACGCTGTTTTAGTGGGCCAACCTACCCCTGCACTAGCGTGCCATGTCACCGTCTCCCGGCTGACACATCCGAAATCACTGTGACGTTCTGCGTAAATGTCCCGAACAATAGCACCGGGGTGGCTTCCTATACAAAGTTAGCGATTACTGTCCGTGTTTAAACAGAAACGGTTCAGATTAATATATTCCTGTAGAGTGTACATACAAACTCTTAAAAATAGGAAAGCCACTCAGTTACATGCCCTTTCTTCTCTTTAATGGCATTTGCCTTACTATGCTTGTAAGCGTCATCGAAACTCCGCATAATAAATCAATAGACACATATTTATCGTAATCACAGAAACCTGAGAAAGAGTACCTCTGTTCCATTTTTTCATAGTGGTCGCCCGTAGTCGAAATTGACCATAATAATTAATTTAAATTATTAGTTTGAACATTATTAAGGTTCTGTTGTCAAAGACTTGTCTTCTGGCTACACTGTTAATTTGACTTTAACAATTAAAAAAGTGTATACATATATATGCGTGAGTGTGTCAAATACATGGTAGTGTGTGTAATGTTTTTTTTATTGATTTAATGTATTTTTAATCATAATTTTAAATAAATATTATAATGGCATTTTGCACTCCTCTATATTAACTATAAATGGGCGAATTTTTTTACTCCTCTCCGTCCGCGTAATTTTCGTAAAAAGGAATGCAAAGTTATATAAATCTACATTATTATATATATTACATACATACATACATATTTTCACGCCTGTTTCCCGTTGGGGTAGGCAGAAACAATGGATCTCCACTTGTTACGATCTTGACAAACACTTTTCGCTTCATCAACTTTCATTAATCTTCTCATACATACACGCTTATTTAAACTACTTTTTATCTGACCTTTCTTCAAAATATGTTCAATTTGATCATGGTGAGTACGTCTTTGTCTACCGGCACTGACTCTTCCAGTCACATTGCTATCATATACTTGTTTTGTGATTCTGTTATCATTCATTCTCTCTACATGACCAAACCATCTTAACATTCCCTTTTCAACTCTTGTCACTACATCTTCTTTCAATTCACAACGCTCCCTTATCACACTGTTTCTATTATATATATTATGTATACTTATATATAGATTTGGAATAACTGCTTTTGTAAGAATAAGTTTCAATTTTTTTTTAATAATAATAGTCTTTATAGTGCACCATTTAGTTGCACATGATTAATTTTACTATATTTATTTTTGGCGAATGGTTTCAGTATTTGGTTATTAAATCTAAATTTTTACAACCATCTTCATAACAATTTGGCATGTTAATAAAATGGAAAATTATTTATGTGAAAGGTGTCAGTTTAAAGTTCAGCAAGGATTTTGGGGATTGGCAGCTGCATTACTAAATTTGTACAGAAGCAAGACTGTTTTTCCGTCATTAAACACTTTAATGTAAGAGAATAAAGTCCATTTTAGATTAGTCAGGTTACTTCAAAACTTTGTCAGGCTGTCTTAGGGCGTAAGAAACTTTCAAGTTTGTACTGGAGTAGGGGAATCGATTTTAAATTGTTTACTGTTTGACTTATTTCTGTAGGGGCGCGCAATATTTGAGAATGTCGTATCCATTTGTTTATTTAGGATATTAACACATTTGGAAATATTTATTTTTGAAATGAAACCCATTTGTTTTCTCGGGAAGCTGAAAGTTAATTTTACATTTCTATATTAAGCTTTTGAACTGTTATTTGAAAGCCTTTGGGAGGGTAGTGGACTCCCGGTGATATATTCGGACCTACCACCTAAACCACATCTTTAATCCGTCTCGAGGCTGTATGTCCTCTGACGCTGTACCTCAGAAACCAAGACATCATGCAAGACACATACGATGATCCTAATTGAATTTAAAATTACATACATACATAACTTCACGCCAGGTCCCTTGCGGGGTAGGCAAGAACAATGTAAACAATTTAAACAACAATTTAAAATTAATTTTAATTAAATAACCATTAGCAATAAGTAGCGCGTGTCGAAACATGTTCCGACACAGCACTGATTTTCAGTGCCCACCTCCATAATCTAGTATGAAAAGAGAGGCGACAAAACAACCCACTGCCAGGCGGTAGGTTATTCGCCCGTCTGAATGGCTAACACCCCTGGTCTAAAGTATGCAGCCAGGCTGTGGTTTGTTTTGCCGCCTCTAACGACAAGCCCCCTGCCGCAGGCACTCGTATTCTTTCTCCGTTCCTGCATGAATATATACTCGGAAATATTCCTATTTGGATTTATATCTACTACATGGATATATATCTACTACACGGATATTCTCGTATATCTACTAGTATATATATGTATATATATCTCGTACACGGATACATTCCAAGTAATGTACAGAACTCCATCAGACATTAAACACTCAGACAGTAAATACGACATTTGCATGCGAGCTCGTGTACTCCATATAGAGGGGCGCCATCTGGCGCCTTTTAAGATGCACCTGAGTTTCCTTCACGGTACACTAACCACGTTCCAGACATCCTTTTGTTACAAGTTTGTTCATAAAAGTATATGTTCCCTCTTCCCTAGTAGTTGCATATGAAATATGTATGCAGGTATTATAAGTACGTATACGTTTACTTCTTTCTTAAATGAATTATGTTAAATTTGTGTATCTAGGCAGAACATAAAAAAACGATACTTATAAGTGTTCGCTTCGTGAGGAAAGCATTTGGGACGGCCGGTAGGTCGGCGTCCGGTCGGCCGTCCCAAATATCGCTGGAAGGACAGAGTGGACGCTGACGACGACGACGAGGCTGAGGCACGAGCCATAATCGACTTTGGGTCGCTGAGTCAACGGAATAAGTCAGTAAGTATGAGTGTTCGTGTCAACCAAACATCTTAGAGTTCGAATCTAGTAGCGAGCACGCTCAGTCCCACACACATTAATCATTCTATTATTTTATGTCAGTCAGTCATTATCATTTATCATTACTTTCATAAGTTTATCATTATACGTATTCTACCGCCTGTACAACGGTAAGTGTTCCTAGGAACTGTTTGATGTGGTGGCACGCCTCATTTTTACAACCGCATCGCTCGCCATCGACAGGATGCTCACCCCCATTTCCTGGAGCACCCACGCTCAACTACGCAACGGTTCTCTACAACGTTTATTCCGCGTACGACAATGATCTGGAGGGGACTTCCCGCCGAGGTTTTCCCACTGCGCTACGACATGGGGCAACGCGGCAACGCGTTGGCAACGCCCTTGGTGTTACAAACGTCCATAGGCGACGGTAACCACATTTCATTAAGTGAGCTGTCCGTTTGTTTGCCTGCTTTAGCTAATTAAAAAAAAACTTTATCATTTTATTTAATATACACCACTTAGTCATTCGTGACGATATTCTATCATCATCATCATCCTCTCTCATCATCATCATCACCATATGGACGGGTGTCACACAGTAGCCTGTACATAGGCTAATTTCATACTTACACCTATACTTTTGTAGGATGTACATTTATTATTATATGATGAAGAATAAAGTTTCTATGTAACTATTTGATGATACCTACCAAATATAACAATATACTTTGAATACCAAGAAACATAATAGTTCATGTAGTTAGATATGTAGAGTTTTTTGTGTTGAGATATACAGAAAAATTTTATTTTTGTTTTAATAAAAAATATAATATAAATCATGCAAATGGACCAGATTTTTAATATTCCAAAACAAATATAAAAAAATATAAAGAATATGATGTTCCATATTAAAATATAAGAAAAAGAAGAATACCTTATTTAAAAACTAGCTGACCCGGCAAACGTTGTTTTGCCATATAAACGATAACTTCTGCCCGCGCCTTTGCCCGCGTGGTGCGGTTTTTTTAACTATCCCACGGGAACTCTTTAATTTTTGTGGATCAAAAGTATCCTATATGTTGACCAGGGATATAAGCTACTACCATACAAAATTTCATGTAAACCGGTCCAGTTGTTTCGGAGATTAGCCGTTACAAACAGAGAAGCAAGAAATTTAAAAAAAAATCTTAATTAGTTCTATTTCACTTCTTACATCCCCCTGACTCGGTTTTTAGCATTTTTTTTCATTGTACAGAAATTTGACCTCTACAATTTTATTATATGTATAAATTATCCACATTGTTTAATTTTCGTGACACGAATGTACGTAGTGAATGTTCGCAGATTATTGTTGAGCTGGCATTTCCTGGTAATTCCTGTGAGGAGACGTAAACTTATTTAATACGCGGAAGCGAAACGATTTACAGGCACCAACCACGGGCATAGAATATTTTCATTTTGCATATACTGATTGAAGACATGAGTGGATGAAGGTAAGATAAGTCGCATAATTCCAATTCTGAGTAAATCGAGATAAAAGTTTTACTTTTGTTTTAAACTGAACTGAACTTAACACCTTTTTCAACTATTTTTTTTTAATATGCCTTATATCTATGGTCTAAGGTCTGTAGTCATTTCATCGACTTATAACCTTCATCTATGAAAAAAAAAAGCAAAAAACCGAATATGCGACGTATCACCTTCATCCACTCGCGTCTTCGATTATTATCAGGTCATCGACGTCCCACTTCTGGGCTTGGGCATCCCCATTTAGGTCAAGTAACTAACAATATACTCGACGAGCTTGACTAGGGCAAGTTTGACATACAAGATTTATTGTGCAGTTTTCAATACGATGATTTGATTACACGTAGCAATTGCATGGTCAGAAAAATACCTAAGTGGGTACTCCTCCTTGGCCAGGATTATAATCAGTGCTATTTGGAATATGTTTGCTACCACGGTTCTGACTTTAGCTATAGCAAAGTTACTAACTTAAGCAGCTTGATAGACGAGAATACAACATGACAAGACAGGCCTGGCCTCGGCAACAGTAATAAAATAACTATGAAAATAAATGTAATTATTATTTAAATAAAAATTATTGCGCCATTTCCTCTCTTCATATACTACAAAATTATGGCGTAATAAGTTTGTACGCTCGTATAGAATCTATAAGGCTGTAACATTATAAGATGATAAGAAGTTATTCGGCGTCCGTATTGTTAAATACGGCAGTTATGCCGTGATCAAAAATGTATGAGGACTTACCCATCTCCTTCAGTATATAGTCTATTCCAAAAATAACTTTAGTGAGTAATCTCTTCATACATTGTAGTAGCCCATTGCTAGGGTTGTTTGAAAGGGTTTTACGACCGCAAACCACCAGCTTACTGTTTACAATCACTGTTCATTGCCGATTGTATTGAGTGGAATTGCCAATTTACGTATGTATGGAGTATTCACGGTCCGGAATTTTAAAGACTCACTGCTTGGGTATTTTCTTACTTTTTTTTGTATTATTGACGCATTTTTTATTTATTTTTCGTTTTTACCTCAGACGTGTCTCTTTTTTGAATTAGACTGGATAGTACTTGTATTTAATTTACTATTATGTTCTAGTTTAGTATACATTGCGTGTTTTGTTTGGCATTATTTTGGTTTACATGATATAAAAAGGCAAACCGCTTGCAATTTATCTACGAAAATGTATAAGTGTCTTATAGGTTTGACGGCCTCTGTGGTTCAGCGGACTAAGACTTTGCCGGCCATCTCACTTTAAGGCAGAAACTCCGGGTTTGATTCCTGGTATAGTAAATTTCGGAAACGTATTTACTCCGTTATTTACCATGGTCTCTGGGTGTCTTGGATCGCCCTCAGAGTAGACCATCGTATATTACCCGTAATACAAGCGTAACTTGCTTAATTTTGGATATACAATACGTATGTTTTTTTGTGGATTTGTATGTCTTTCAAGACCACGGGCCATAAAAATGGCCCGGACTTTTGGAGGGCTTGCGTGGGGCCATGGGGAGGCCAACACGTAGAGGCCCCTTGACAAATTTAATGTAAATATGTGGCGTGACACTGACCGGCGATTATCCCTGTCTGCACCATATAATAATGCACCCAAGGACAAGCCCCGGCCAGTGTAGGACTATTGTGGGAAACGAGGACAAAAAGTACCGGGCTATTGAGATGAACTGTTAGTGGTACTAGCGGTCTGGGAATATGGGGACTATGGCGTCTGCCCGTCGCAATGTTCAGGGAACATGGAAAAATGGGCAGACGGTGACTCGCCACTCCCTGCATGGCCCTAAAAATGCCGTAAAAGGCAGGGGCAACATGGGTGTGAGTGGCTAAGGGGTGTAGAGAGGTGGGCTGCAGGTTCACCGAAGCTACTTCCGACATTAGGCCATTTATCACTTCCACCCCTGGAGCTTGAGTCTTAGCTCTAGCGATCTCCACTCCGTGCCGGCTGGTTAAGGCAAGCACGGAGGCGGGGGCCTTGTCTTGACCGCCGGAGTCAGGTACGAGGTGTCGCCACTCACCTAAGGCTTCGCCACAAAGCCCCCCTGCGGGTTATTATTATATTATTATTATAGGTAAATTAGCATCGATAAGTTTTTAACTTTCTAGTATAGTATATTTATAGGAATTCTAAATTTCAAATTCCTGGTACAATCAGCAAAAATAGGTACGTTACGTTTTAAACAAGAAAATATACTTACAATCAATGGTCAATGGTGAAAGTCAAATAAATAATTGAAGACGTGAGTGGATGAAGGTGATATGTCGCATATTGCTTTTTTTGCGTAGATGAATGTTATAAGTCGATACCAAATGACTACAGACCTTAGACCATAGATATAAGGCATATTTAAAAATAAAAAGTTGCTAAAGGTGTTATGTTCAGTTCAGTTTCAAATAAAAGTAAAACTTTTATCTCGATTTACTCAGAATTGGAATTATGTGACTTATCACCTTCATCCACTCATGTCTTCAATTATTATTTACATTGCCAATTTTTGTGAGGTCTGACTATTTGGTTATAGTTTGATAATTAATGAATTAATTGATTTTATTTGTGGTTCAGTTTTGTAATTTATTGTACAGTGTTATTATTTGTTACTAATCGTTCTTATTTGTTATTAAATTTGTTCATTAAAATGGTTCCGATGTTGAAATGTGGTCAAGGTAAGCATTTGACTTCCAAACTAAAGAAGTTTTGTATAATTTGTACAAAGATTTCGATAATGAGTGCAATAGCAATCCGAGCAGTATTATGACTCCAGAATCAACCAGAATATCATTGACTTCCATCGGAAAAGTGCAATCAGAAATGTTGTTCTTCAGAACAGGGACCAACAGTTTTGTAATTAATAATTTTGTTTAATATTTCATGGGGAGTTACTTGCCGCTTCGTCTTTTTAACAGCAATAACACGTTCCGAAGCGGTGTACATAGAATAGATAGTAAAATTAATTATTAACTTATATGTATGACCTTCAAAAAGTGTTCTCCAGTGGAACTTGTTTTGAATCAAAAAAATTGAATTTGAATTGGACGTAGTTACGCAAAAAGGGTCCAACCCACAAAATGTTACTTTTGAATTATTAAAGATTAAAATTTTAGCTATTTCCGCATTGATGTACTATAAGCGTTAATGTATCATTTTTTATATAAATAATAAGTTTAACTGCGTCAATACGGAAATACAGTTAAAATTTTAATCTTTAATAATTCAAAAGTAACATATTGTGGGTTGGATCCTTTTTGCGTACCTACGTCCAATTTGACTATACAAATTTTGAATAAGAAACATCAGCTAAAGAAATTACCTTGTCAAAAGCTTGATTTTTAAATTTGTCCTAGTTTCTAATAATTCCCGGCTACATCCCACCCATCCATCAGTCAGTTGGAACGTATTTTTCCAGGGTCCCCGCTGAGTGAGACAAAACGCCGCAATCAATTCTTATTACTGCGGCCCACCAATATTAATTCCACCATATTTCTGTGTAACGCTAAGTGCTTTATTTATTTTTTAGTCAACAAAATTAGCTTTTGACCGAGTATCCTACGTTGTAAGGGGCCGTAATTAAATTCTAACTTAAACCATAAGTGTGTCAACGACTTCGTACGCTTTATTTAGATAAACAAAAGATTATCAACATCTATAGTAGAATTATTTTCTCTGTGCAGTTTGGGTTATAAATAATCGGAGCGGTGAAGCGAGTATTTCGCTCTCTTTTCCACTCACGGGCCTTATGGGCAGGCATAGTGATACGCATTATTGTTGTCAATAAGCGTTATTGATAGTGTATTTAGTTTTGTCATTTTTTGTATAGATAAAACAACGTATTTAATAAAATATCTATCTAAGTATCTATGTATTAAAAAATAATTACAAGTAAAAATAAGTACAAAAGTTTAGAATGTAGCAAGTTATATAAAAATAAATATAAATACTTATATCTAAGTTTAAAATTAACAGCAAAAAAGATAATAATGATTTTTATAAGAATGATAATCTTTCTTTGATAAGAATGAGTTTTTATCGATAATGGCGTTACGCCTGCGCAACATGCTCACCACCCTAGCCGGGCTGAGGCCGAGTTTGATTTATGACCCAAACTGCACGGAGAAAATAATTCTACTATAGTTACAGTATTGTATTCACAAGGCCTAAAAATTAATATATTAGACTAAACTGAAAATTGTATCCGGGTAGGAACGTATAATAAACACGACTCCCTGCGATTTAACTGTCGTGGTCTATATTACGTAAACAACGTCATTTATTTTTTTTATTTTTTATTGCAGGAGCTCAGCAGACAGGCAGACATCCCACTTGATGGAAAGTGGTTACCGTCGCCTATGGACATTTGCAACAACAAAGGTGCTACAAATGCGCTGCTGCTCTTCTAAAGGAAACTGGAACCTGCTCACTGATACCGGAACACAACTCAAGGTTGTTATGGCGGCATGCCTTAGACCAGCGGTGGTAGCCATCCAGTCGGGCAACTGCCCTACCTGGCTGTGGGTTGTTTTGTCGCCTCTCACGACAGGTCGCCCGGCCGCAGGAAATTGTATTCTTTCTCCGTTCCTGCACAGACAAAACTGAGAAAAAATCTAAAAAATAACTTTTCGCATTCTGCTGTTCCGAATTAACTGAGGCTGGTATTGATGACTTCGTAGTGCGCGCTTAATCTTAGAGGCTTACGCGAACAAAACTTTTAGGTGTAAGGGTGAGCTTAAAGAATTACTATAGAGTAATCTTGCATTTTGTTGGCATAAAAACTAAAGATTTACACCTTATTAGTTTGTTCAAATCATTATTCAGATTTTTTGGTAGTCATATATAAAGTTGATAAAGGTACTTCCCACTAATAACTTGTCTAAGTGTGAACAATAAGAATGGAGAGAAAAACACTTGTCATAAAATAAAGGAGTCATGTAAGTGTCAAATAAACCAGCGCCGCGTAAGAAGTTAATGAAACAGAAAGGCAAGAAATAAAAAGTAAATAAATAAATAAAAGTGTTCTTAATAAACTTGTCACGCGAGAGGGAGAAACTTAATTTCCTGTTTCGTCCAGTATAACTGGTAAGGTCTCACGTCCATGAATAGATATGCTATGAAGATGTGGAAAGATTTAAAAATGCAACTTTTCTTTCTTTTTGAATTCTTGCAGTTTAATCAGCCTTTAAGTATCTTTGACAAGTCAAATAGTGTATTTAGCATGGTGTGAAAACTTTATCAATTACCTTTAAAAGTATAGGTAAATACCGGTAATTTCGAAAAAGGTACTTCCATGCCGGTATTTTTTACCATTATTTGGTAACTTTTATGATTTTAACGTTTTAATATATCGTTAAAAATGGTATGTATAACGACAAGTGATGTTGTCATTTTTAAGTATTAGAATTGACTGCATGTTATCGAAACCATCGACAAACACAGCTCTGAATATTGCGCGCGATCTTAGCACAGTGCTGTTTGACTATCTTTGCGAGTGAAAGAGAGCGACGATGGTAATAATATAATTAAAACGGTAAAATTACCGATGAAAATAGAATTAACGTTATATATTTTTACCGGTAAAATGGCTGAAATAACGGTAATTTTATAACGATATTTATTTTTTGTCGTTATCTGAAATTAACATAAATAACAATACCAAATTTTTGCCGGTATTTCAAGGCCTAGTATTTAGTATTATTTAAATACTATCGAAATTTATTCTTATCGTGATATTTAAAAAATTACTTGTACTTAGATATTTTAACGCTCGCTCTTTTATATTGTTTGAGCATTTATTGCAAGACAAATCATCTAGCCAATTACAATTAAGCAAAGACTAATTCGATTATTTGTCTTTTTCTTTAATACGTATTGAATAGAATATGTCTCTATAATAGATAAAAAAGATTTCTCATTTCTCTATGAAAAAATGGAACACTACGAGATCATAAATAACATAATTGTTGAGGCGAGATTGGCGCTGAAATCGATGAAAGTGTTCGATAAGATTCTAGCAAAGCAAAACAAAAATCTGAAACTGTTCATCAAATTTAAACGGTTCTTCGTTCAAATTTTATGAAATGTTAAGAAGACATATATATATAGCTTAGCTTTATGTGTAAGTTGATCTTAAATGAGGAAAATTAGTGTTTTATTGCAGACCACGACTCCTTTCGTTCTCTTGGTGTTATTTACTACAAGGAAGTAAGCAAGGAGGGAGGGTATTAAAAAATCCCGCCGAGGTAATGTGATTTAAGCAATCTCGTCGACAACAGAATTTGCTGGCTTTAACATTATATTTTTACTTAAAATAACGAGTGCCATTCTTTTATTGGGTTTTCTTTCAGGCTGATTGTGATACTTGTATAAGTCATGTTCAGTATAAATTTGTATGGCTAGCAAACTGCTATCAAATTTTTTATTTTCATCTTTATTTATTTGGTTTACCAAAAATTACTTGCACTAATACAAAGGATGTACATAGCTTTAAAAAAAAATGAAAAATGCAGTTATCATTATCGGGAAACACTACATGCAATTTGATATTTAATATATAAAATTCTCGTGTCACAGTTTTCGTTGCCATAGTCCTCCGAAACGGCTTGACCGATTTTGATGAAATTTTTTGTACTTATCCGGTATCTATGAGACATCTATTTTTCATCCCCCTAAATGTTAGGGGTAGTCCACCCCTAAATTTTATTTTTTTATTTTTTAGACAAATTTTTAATTTCTAGTTTTTTATGATACAACATACAAAAATACATACAATCCTCAATTTTCACCCTTCTACGATCAACCCTTATTTTTTACCGGGCAGGACGACGTCTGTCGGGACAGCTAGTTTTGTATAAAAATTATAAGGCTTTTAAAAACTATTGTCTCAAACATATAAATAAATTAAAAAATGAGAAGTTAATTAATGTGAGATGCAAATAATTGACGAATTTGTAATATGAATTTGCATGTAGATCAGTAATATCACTATAAAGGTTACTAAAATGACTATTATACACAGAGATTGAATTTAATAAAAATGTTTTTAAATAATTAATACGTAATAAAACCATGTTTTGGTGGTTTTAAGCTCGGTGTTTAATTTGATTTTTATTATTCCGACTAATAATTAATAATAATTAAATTAGATTAGGCAGAGTAAATAATAACTATAAACAAAATTAAAACTAAATAATTAAAATGAACAAGTTTCTAATAAGCTAAATAAAACTTTAATAATACTCACTGACATTTGACATCTTTGTCTTCCATTATCCCGGCAAACCAACAGTACCCATCAGTAGGTTATTATTTACTCACATTTACATCATCACATCATTTACATTAAACTTGTCAAGGGTCTCTACGTGTTGGCCCTACCATAGCCCAACATGAGCACTCCATAAGTACGAGCCATTTTTATGGCCCGTGGTCTTGAGAGACATACATGTAAAATTTAATAACATTAAATTATTTAAATTTAAATAATTAAATACAATTAGAGACCGGAGGACAATTAGCCTCTGTAGCCGAGATAATGCAACCTTCTAGGTACAATGCCCAGCTGTCTGGTGGAGCTTGACGGGCTTTAATATTTTTTATTGTATATGATATTTTTTTAACATTTGTGTTTTATTTTTATTAATGTTATTTTTTTTTTTTTTTTTTTTTTTTTTTTTTTTTTTTTTTTTTTTTTTTTTTTTTTTTTTTTTATATATTTTTAAATTGGTTTTATTTATAGGATAGTTAACTTTTTAGTATTACAATTAATATTAATTTAAAAAAATACTAAACAAAAAGGGCCTTACTTATAATAATCTCGTTAAGAAAGGATTAGCCATCTCTAAAATAAGAGACTCTTAAGCCCCTAATGAATGGCTGTTTCAAAAAAACTTGCCATCTTGCAACTTAGCAGTCACGTAAACTACCTCTCGATGTTGGTTATTTTGACCACCACCTTTTTTTTATTTGACTTGACTTTATGTTGTTGGTCCGAAGACCTCACAACTTTACCGGGGTTTATACCACCACCTCTTATCCTTAAGAGGAGTTTATGGGTACGATTTACGTTAATCAGTGGTTGAGCAGTTTCTTAAAATTTAACAAACGATTATAAGTAAGGCCATAAATGATTACATGAATATAAACAATCAAAACATATAATTAAAATATTACGTACTCAATAAATGTCTTTGAATACCACAACTAAAAAGGATTTGCAATCAGTCCCCTAGTATCCTGGGATTACGTGGGGAGCCCTGATTAAAGGGTTCCCGCAAGGAGCTATATTAGTACTTCGGCCACAGAAATATTCCCTGCTTGTGTTAGCCCACAAACCGGTAATTACAGTGCAATTTCAAATACAAAAGCACTGATTAAGGATAAAAGAGGGATACTTTTAAGCGTGCTGTGTAATAGGGGGACTTAAGAACGTAATGATATGCTGGAGTTTCGCAATAGGGATGCGTACGCACGTTATAACGAATTCTAAGCCCTCCTACGCACTAGCGGTTAACCGCAGGGTTGGCTAAACGCGCGGCTAGTCACTTTTCCAGTTTAATATGCAACCGCCTGTGATTCAAGTGCGCTAGTGCGTAGGAGGGCTGAATTTACATAGGTTCTAAATTTAGGCCTACAACGCACTAGCGGCTGGCCGCGATGCGGCAGGCCGCACATCAATTTTTACATGAAACCGCATGATAACAGAGCATTGATTTGCGGCCAGGTGTCAACCGCTCCGGTTGTTCTGGGGCTGCGGCTAGCCGCACCGATTGAATGCTGCGGCGCGCCGCATTCCCTCCACGCACGGCGCGTTTAGCCGAAAACGCCTCAGTCGTCGCCAAAGAGTTCATTGAATAAAGATAGTCTTCAGTCGCGTAAATGAGCTACTAGCAATGTCTAGCGGATAAAAAGACGATACGGTTATCCGGGATACGGCGTGCCGTCACGGCAGACTTTATATAATACGGCCTGCCGCCTTCAAATAAAATTAGATAATCATATTAAACTGCCTAAATACGTTTTACACAAAACGTATTGACAGTTCTTTAATCATATGTAGCGGCAAATATTGCGTTGTGCAAGACCCTTACTTATAATAATCTCGATAAGAAACAATTAGGCATCTCTTAAGTAAGAGAATCAGAATCAGACCCTAATCCATTAATATCTTTTTTTTCACTTATAAACGTGTATTATCTGTTGTTTACCTAAGAGGAGCATAGAAAAATGAAATTTGAATGATTAAAGTAGGTTGTACCCAAAATATTCGACTAAAGAGAAGTTTATGGGTAAGATTTTTACTAATCAGTTGCTGATCCGTTTCTTTAAATTTAAGAAACGATTATAAGTAAGGCCCTAATTGTATTTAAGATGTTAAACACAATTTGTGTTTCTTAAATAAATTTAAGCAACCCTTATGCAAGCGGCCCTTAAAGTTTAACAAAGTTTAATTAAAATATTATACACTTATATAGACAATACCATCTTATCATGAAAAAGCATGGAATTATACTCTCATCTTTGGGGTGGGTCAGCAAAACACCAGCTCGAGACACTCGAGTCAATAGAGAAAAGAGCTAGGAAGCTGATATGCAATAACCGACTATTCGACAAGAGGCTTCAGAGCCTAAATCATCAAGTTACTAGTTTGTCGGTATTCCATAGGATACTCTAGCGAGTATGCCACGGAGTTGCATGTATTTCCTCCCTCACGATTTTACCACCAGACAAGCAGATGTACGAACTCACGTCACTGATATATGCCGGAAATACCAACAAAGCGGACGAAACATACTTCTACTTTCAGCAGAGCTGCAGCAGAGAAATAATATAAATTCCGCGGCCGGGCATCCTGTCGTAAGAAGCGACAAAACAATCCACAGCCAGGTGGTAGGGAATTTGCTCCACTGGATGGCTACCATCCCTGGTCTAGAGTATGCCGCCATAACAACCTTGAGTTGTGTTCCGGTATTAGTGATTAGGTCCAGTCTCCCTTAAGAGAGCAGCAGCGGAAGCACCTTTGGTGTTGTAAATGTCTATAGGCGATGATACTTTCGATAAAGTAGACGATCTGCCTGTCTGCCGCACACCTGCAATAAAAAAAAAATATAAAATATTATCAGTCAATTATTGAGTTACTTGCGAAATGGCGTCATAAAATGAACATTAAATTTTATATTTATGTCTTTCCTTTGTACTATAAATGAAACATTGCGCATACGCATCCCTTTGACGTTTAAGCACCATAAACGCATAACGATCGTATGTGTGACACTTAAATATGACTTTTATGACCTTTATAATCTTATATACATACCTAAAATAATTTGGTTGTCAAACATCGAATCTAGTTTAAATCCACTTTCAAGTGTGATGAGGATTGTAAATCCAATGAGAAATAACATTTTGATTTATCAAGTACTAACTTGTCCCCGGGCTTTGTTGGCATTAATTAAGATTTTATAGACAGAGTGGAGGACTGGCCGTTGAGACTCCCACATCGTCATTAGAAATGTCAAACTTAATTTGGACATATAATTATCTATGTATATATATCATAACATCTTCATCTGTCCCATATTTACGTAATTCTAGATACATTATTACTATCTTTTTTTTTTCAAGACCACGGGCCTTAAAAATGGCCCGGACTTTTGGAGGGCTTGCGTGGGGCCATGGGGAGGCCAACACGTAGAGGCCCCTTGACAAATTTAATGAAAATGTGGCGTGACACTGACCGGCGATTATCCCTGTCTACACCATATAATAATGCACCCAAGGACAAGCCCTGGCCAGTGTAGGACTATTGTTGGAAATGAGGACAAAAAGTACCGGGCTATTGGGGGAACTGTTGGTGGTACTAGCGGTCTGGGAATATGGGGACTATGGCGTCTGCCCGTCGCAATGTTCGGGGTACATGGAAAAATGGGCAGATGGTGACTCGCCACTCCCTGCATGGACCCCAAAAAATGCCATAAAAGGCAGGGGCAACATGGGTATGAGTGGCTAATGGGTGTAGAGAGGTGGGCTGCAGGTTCACCGAAGCTACTCCCGACATTAGGCCATTTATCACTTCCATCCCTGGAGCTTGAGTCTTAGCTCTAGCGATCTCCACTCCGTGCCGGATGGCTAAGGCAAGCACGGAGGCCTTGTCTTTACCGCCGGAGTCAGGTACGAGGTGTCGCCACTCACCTAAGGCTTCGCCACAAAGCCCCCTGCGGGATTACTATGATTATTATATATATCAATATATGTATCTTTTTGCCTTATTTCTGTGTCTATTATACTTGCCATTTTAAAATGTATATAATTAAACTTTTTATTGTAGTTATATTGCAAAACTCACATGTTACACAATTTTAATCTAATCCATCCTAAGGTTGTCTGGAAGAAATTGATTTTAGTGATAATATCGCCTATCGTCTTCTGTACTTAAACTTCATGAATTAAGTATATCTTAACATTATGCAATGAAATATTTATATTCTATTCTGTACATAATTTAAAATACCTGTAACGCCATCTAACGAGTCTCTGACGATCTGATTATACACTTTTGTGTGATTGTACTGTAAGTTTATCCTAATCCTTATCAGCGTTCGACGTACAAAGTGACGTTTCAAGTTATCGCTTAATGCACAACGACTTGTAACTTATGTCGTATAGGATTTGTTAATGACGTGGTCTTGGTGTTTTTAACTTTGTATATCATAAGCAAATTGTTCACTTTAACATACAATTATTATGACGATTTCGAGACGACCGTGTTCGCTGCCCTTTTCTTGTAAGTCGAATATCGCCGTCGCGCGCGGGCCTTCTCCCGCTTGTCTTCCCTTCGCGTTGCAAGCCCCACTCCTACTTACAGCGTGATCAGGTTTAGACGCACTTAACAGAGCTAATTCAGACATTTCTTACAAAGATATAGATAAAGAGCTCTGCATAGCATGTAGCCTTGAATGGAAGGTTAGCAAGATAGGAAACCTTTTAAGAAAGGTAGTCACCACAAATCGTCTTCTAAGTTAAATCTGACTCATTTGGATCTTTGTGGACACGAAAGATGAAACCCTCTGATTCACCTTTTCTGCTGCGAAACCGACGAAGACTGGAATAATTTTCTGGATCCTGTTTTTCTTGACAATTACATTCTTGAAGTCTTCAAGTGACGAGTGAATAGATAGCTTCTAGGTAAGCGTGCTGCTCCTTGGACTGCGTCATCACTCAACAACAGGCGAGACAGTGGTCAAATACAAACCTATACATCCATAAAGAAAAGTGGACCGTCTGCCTGTTGGTAAACTCATGCAATGAAACGGTTCATCAATAACGCTATCCATATATACGAATGAACATAATATACGAGCAATATGATATATGAATAGCGCTTAATTACCTGCTGCTTGCTAATTAGGCATATCATGGCTCAAATGAATAGGCACGAATGCATGAACTATAGAGACGAACTATAAATAGGGAAACAATATATACTACCTATTACAGATGCCTTTAAAAACCTTCAACAAAAAATTGTCTGAACAATAATATCTGTTAAATAGGTTTTTTTATTTTAATCGGTCATTATGAATGAACTTAAAGAACTTTTTTATCTCTTTCACAGTGAATCGATTCTTTGACATAGTCAGAGAGTTTACTACTCAGATCTACGTTACGTACTACGGACATTTACGAAAGATCGTTCTCTGTTCAGATAGTGCATCTCTGGAATGCTCCGGCAGATGTCCGCTGTTAAATCTATCCATTCCTTCAACAGACTTGTGAAGGAGCACTATCTAAATGTAAATAGAATAGTTTTGACACTGAAACAACACTTTCCGTGTAATTTATAAAATTCGATCAAATTTTGAACAATGAACTTGACCTGAATAACTTTGAACGCGTGACAAATCAAAAATTTATCAACCTTTTTGTAGAGCGTTCAATTCTTATAAAGATTGAACAGCGATTTATCAGTCAACCAGTCGTTTGAACGGTACAAAAATCAGAAGAAGCAAAAAAAAAATCCTGTGTTATTCTTATGGGAATTTAAAAAATGCGATGAGGACTATCTTAATATTAATATTATGGGCTCATCTTTTCACATAATTTTTTTTACACCCAAAAGAAACTTCTGAGCCTGTTTGGAAAAAAAAATATATTTTTTTTGGATCACCCTAATATAATATATATATTATATATATATATATATTATATATATATATATATATATATATATATATATATATTATAATATATATATATATATATATATATATAAATATATAACAACTAGTGTGTCTTATTATTAATATCTATTTAAACTGCACGACACGCTATCTTTGCAATTAGATCTTGTCCATCCAAAGGTTGCTTGGAAGAGATTGCTTTAAGCAATGAGGCCGAGGTACTATGTAATAGTATTTAAGCGTGATAAAAACCATACGTTTTTAATTGTATATTGTATTGTATGAAAAAAATCATGTTGATCGATTATGTTACATCTATAAATATTATAAAAAGGTAAAGCTTGTGAGTTTGTTTGTAAGAAGTAATCTTTTAAAGTATAGAACCGATATTGAAAAGTATTTCACCAGTAAGAAACTACTTCATTACTTTTTTATTATAAAATATATAGCAGTAGCCCTTAAATGTCCCACTGCTGGGCTCGAGCCTCCCACTATAGGGGGAACGGACAGTATGACACACCCGCCACGCTTGTCCAGGGCAGCTTGGCAGGTTTGACATATCGGTTATCTCGATGTGCAGGTTGCATCACGATATTTTCCTTCACCGTTGTTAGCACGTGGTAATTTTTTAATTTATTTAATTTTAGGAAGGCTTACAGACTAATACATATCAATATAGTAAAAAGAAAAGTATATAAAAAACAAATGCTGATAACAAGCCTCCACCTATTGGTAAGAAAACGTACAACACGATTCCTATTGATAATACAGTTACTAAGTTTCTGTCTTGCTAAAAAATTCTTGAGTCAGTATTCGCTTGACCGAATTTATACTAGTGCAGTATAAGTCTAGGTTCAATTTTACTACTATTTTGTTGAAACAATTTGAGCTTCGTAGAATAAAGGCGTTTTGTCTATAGTTACTGGTCACTAAAGGTGTATGAAGTAAACCTCTCTGTCTAAGACCAAGCTGATTAGCCCGTAAATATATTTTTGAAATTAAGTCTGGGCAATCAATATCGCCTCTAGCCAACTTCATCAAAAAAGTTATATCATTTATATTGCGTCTAACATTTAAAGGTAAAAAATGATATTTTTTGCAGCGCTCGTTGTAGCATTTGGACGATTGCTGTGCTCGGTAATCTAGATATCTTAGGAACTTTTTTTGAATTTGTTCAATTCTATTTATATATATATATTATATTGTGGATTCCAA
Source organism: Dendrolimus punctatus (assembly GCA_012273795.1). NCBI lineage: Eukaryota > Metazoa > Arthropoda > Insecta > Lepidoptera > Lasiocampidae > Dendrolimus > Dendrolimus punctatus. The sequence continues at coordinate 1,689,967 of CM022534.1, read as the reverse complement.
ACTTGTGATGCGTATTCAAGATGACTGCGGACAAATGAACAGTACAAAATTTTTATTGGCTTAAATGATTGGAAGCATGCCGATGCTCTCATTATAAAGCCCAGAGATTTAGATGCCCTGTTTATTATGTGATTAATATGATTATCAAATATTAACTTACTGTCGTGCATGACCCCTAAATCTCTGATGACGGTCAATCTGTGAATTTTTATATTATAAAAGGTGTAATTAGTATTTATGATATTCTTTTGCTTTGAGAAAGTAATAATATGACATTTTGATATATTCAATTGTAGTCTATTGCAAGTACAGTATTCCGAGAAGCGATTTAGTTCATCTTGAAGCAGAAGCAGAAGAGCGTCTTCGTTGTTACGAATCGAATAATTGTAACAATATGCACATTAGATCAGAAAACTGACTAATTGGTGCATGCGTTCCGGCCAGGATCGAACCCGAGCCCTTTGAGTTTGGGACGCGTGCGCTAGCCATTACGTTATCACGAGTATTGTGATGTATAAATGTGACATATGAATTCTGAGAAATGATTTATCGTGTGCTGACTAAACAACAAATAAGTCCATGGGTCAAACTTTCTTTTGACTTGAGAATTGTTTCCCATGGGCAATTATACGTTACTATATTAATATCTTGGTTTGAGGCCCAACGAACTCGGTGCGGGTCAGGTAATCGATCATAAGGGGGTGAAAGTATAACAGACTTATATTTATAAATTTATTTAAGATTAAAGCGCTACAAGCGCTTAACGTTTAAAATACAAGGGAGAATTTTCGAAAATATTCACCCAAAATTTCGGTAAACACCCTTTTTAAATATATTTCAAGTAAAGTAAAATATGCATTACCTTTTTATTAGATTTGCTTCGATAGCATCGTCTTGCAAGCACGCATTCAAGCATGCGGCATACCTGTCTCGCTGCAGTCGAACATCTCCGAGCATTCTGCAGCTTCTAGTACCGAATCGCAAAGGTCTACCCTCAACGTCTTTCAAATATCAACCATATTTCAAAGGCTATAAACTCAAATCGACTTTGACAAGAAGCTATATAAAGGCTTGCTACTTTAGTTATTAGAATGTAAACTTTATCATTAACATGTTTAAGATCAAATTTATTCAAAGCATTTCTCCGTCATCTGTAAACAAACTTTCAAGCAAATATAGACTTTATCACACAGGTTAAAGAATATTTTAGCTTGTGTTTTCTGGTATGTAAGGAAAGCCTTCAGGCACTATATTTCGGATGGGAAATTGCAAAGTGACGTTCCTTACCTTGGACATGTAACGTAGTTATTCGAGATATTTTGGCTAATTCCATGTCTATTGGATTACTGGTACGTTTGCGGGAAGATTGAATTGTTGGTAAATGTCCTTAGCAAGTTGTTTGTTCGGCTTAGTATATTATAATCAAGAATCAATGTAATGTATCAATCTGTCTATAATGTTAACAATAAAATTTATTTCTATATGTAAGCCTTTAGAATGAACTGAAGATAGTCTTAAAATTTGATACGTGCATTTTTATTACTGGAGAAAATATATGGTTATTGTACGAGCTACGTACATTATTTAAGGGTTCTACATAAAAAACCCTTACTTATTCATTAATATTGTTACACGCTGACAAAGTGAATGCACACCTGCAGATTATTACTTTTCCGCATTTGTACTTCTTTTATTTACTTTCTGTTTAAATTTGTAATTAAGAAAAACATCCTATTGTTATTGTACTCGTTTATAGCCACAGGTGCGCAGATTACGTTTTCTTGGAAAATTCAGTCCACGCGGTCGATTGTTGTATCGTATAGTTTAGTATAAAACAACACCCGAATGGACGGGTGAGGCAGTCAAGCTACGATTACGATACGAGCAAGACGTGTACATTAGATAAGCTATATAGTGAAGGAATTTGCGCGTGTTATTGAATCGTGCAGTTTGTACTGGTTGTGTGCATTTATATTTGTACCTGTGTTATACGTGTTTGTATAGTTCTAATAAACTCTTTAGCAAAAATGCAGTTAGAATTACTAACTGCATTTTAATTCGTGTCTTGCAACTCGTAACAGTGTCTTTAGAACCATACCATAGACAAAGCTAGTACATGAGCTCAACAAACTTTTTACTCTATGGCCACACACCAATCTGTAATTAAACCAACAATAACTGTAATTAAATCACCCACTCCAATTCAAATTACACACAGACAAGACGTGTTTGCTGAACACACCTACCGGCATATTCATTTGGCTAATTGTTCCACAGGACTTGGAGTGGAATCTGCATATTACCTGATTGTCTCAATGTCTGGTATTGATTTCCACTGGAATTTATTGGTTCAATGTATTAACCAGTTGAATTAAATATTTATGATTAGGAATTTGGTTTTATATCTAGCTAGAAGTAGCAGTGAAATGTCTTTCGGGTTGCTATTACGACTTTTGTTAGTAGATTGTAACGCCGCGGCAGTACCACAAAATGGCAATCGCAGCGGTATTCTGCGATTATATTCATCTATACTACAGAACCACCTCTTTTAACGGGTAATAAGTATTAAAATTTAAAATTAATAAAAGTTTTTATTGAAAATAAACTCCATTGGAGAACACTTTTTGAAGGTCCTACATTTTAGATCTACTTTCTATTCAATATACATTGCTTCGCAACGTATTATCGCTGTTTAAGGGAGAAGAAGCGGTAAGAATCTCCCCAGAAACAAGTCTAGCATTTTGTTTTTATAATATTATTATTGGAATCTCCTACAAATAGATTTTATTAATTTGATGCGGTATGGTACTGGCCACCAAATATACAAATGGCGTTACTTATAATAATCTCGTTGAGGAAAGATTACCCATCTCTTAAGTAAATAATTAAATAATACCCTAGTGATTATATATTGTTTGATTTCATAAAACTTTTAGAATTTCCTTTACAAATAAGCACTTTAGCTACGGTAGCCACCAATTTAATGCCTTTAGCCGTTACTTTACTACCTCTTATCCTTAAGAGGAGATCATAGGTAAGATTTTCACTAATCAGTTGCTGAGCAATTTCTTAAAATTTAATAATCGATTATAAGTAAGGCTATAAATGTTTAAATTTAGAACATAGATGTTCTTTGGTTTTTTATCTGTTTTTCTTCCCTATTATTATTAAAATCGGGAGTTTTTGGCGGGACCTGAAAGGTAATGCAGTTTTATTTTCTAAAAATGTGTAAAATTACTCTAAAATGAACAATATTTGTAGCGTATTGATAGTTTTTGAGTAGCAATTATGTGTTTTGTGAGAAATGTGAACTGTATAGTCAAATGTGGCCTTTTGATTTGTCACAAGAACTCCGTTGAATGGCACTAGCTGATTACCTACAGTTTAACTGTGCTACACATAGTCTTAGAAACTATATTGTAAACTAAGATCTGGCTTAAAGGCCTAGCTGCCAAGCCATAAACCTAAATAAATAAATAATTAAAATCGTCATACATTACGCACGTGCAGTTTTGTTTTACAGTTAAAATAATTACAGTCCAAATAAAATTAATGTTTAAAGTAGTGTTAAACAAATGTTATATCTACCTTAAGGGCCGCTTGCATAACGTTCCTTAAATTTATTTGAGAAACATTAAACGCATTTAACACCCTTAAATAGAATTAGCATCTTATACAACGCAAAATTTGCCGCTAAATATGTTTAAAGAAGTGTCAATACGTTTTGTGTAAAACGTATTAAGGCAGTTTAATGTGATTAACTAATTTTATTCAAAGGCGATCGTCATGCAACCAGCCCTAAGTGTCGACCCGGGATATAAACTGTGTTGAGTTTGGTTTAAATCCTTTCAGTAGTTTTAATGTCTAACAGACAGACATTGTATTTTTGGAGTTTGCTAGTTCGATTTTTTTTATTCAGTATTTTTTTATAATTTTAATTAATTAATAATTTAATTTAGTTTATTCAATGTTTTATTTAGTTAATTTATTTCTTAATTTTCAACTTATAGATATGACGAGCAAGACATATTCTCAAGTGAAATTTGTTTCAATAAAACCTTTTAAATTTAAATCCCTCTATAATAATCATATACATACATACATAACTTCACGCCAGCTCCCTTGTGGGGTAGGTACGAACGACAGAGCGCCATTCAGGCTTATTCTTACACACCTCTCTTGCTTCTTTGACATTCATAGCTCTTGTCATGCACGCTCGTCTGTTATTAAGGCTCCTGACATTACCTTCTCTCTCTCCTCTATAATAATGAGTATCCAATATACATAATAGATAACGAATAACATGAAAATAAAGGCTGTACGTTTGCGCAACAAATCAAATCATTTTTTCTCAATCATAAATTACAAAACGACTTCATAATTTCATCCAATAGACTCAATAATTGCAACATGGGCCGTCGACCCGCACCGTTAACCACTGATCAATCAATTAATCAATTAAATTGGCACCGGACGCATCGTGGCCACAACTGACAGACCGAAACATACAGACAGACTCATCTATTCGACATAACATAGTACATTCGTACTATTATTGCTTACGTAAGTAATCTTAATGCGAAGAAAACAAAGGTTATGGTGTTTGAAAGAGAAGAAACCAGAACGAATGCAAGTATAATGGTCGATGATGTTATGCTGGAACAAGTGAATGAGTTTGTATATCTTGGATGTGTTTTTAGCAGGGATGGAAGGTACACCGCTGACATAGAAAGAAGAGTAAATTTGGGGAATAGTGTGAATGGAGCATTAGGTAAACTTCTAGGCGCTAAGAACCTCTGGTACCTACGCTCACGTATGGAAGCGAGAGTTGGGTATGGAATAGAGAGCATGAAAGTAGAGTAAACGCGGTCGAGATGCGAGCACTGCGCAAAATCCGAATACCGTCTATCTGCGTAATACCGAAGTAAGAAAGAGAGTTGGTCTGAAAGAGAGTGTCGGGGTGAAGGTAAAGAAAGGAATGCTCCGGTGGTTCGGGCATGTGGAAAGAATGTATGATGAAAGAATGACTAAACAGATATACAATGCAAAAGTGGATGGATGCAGAAGTCGCGGAAGGCCACGACACACCTTCCATGATCAAATTGATCATGTATTAGCAGAAGGTGATTTTAAGAGCCTTAATAATAGACGAGCGTGCATGACAAGAGCTATGAATGTCAAAGAAGCAAGTGATGTGTCTAAGAATGGGCCTGTGTGGCGCTCTGTTGTTCGTGCCTACCCCGCAAGGGACCTGGCGTGAAGTTATGTATGTATGTAAGTAATCTCGCAAAACTTTATAGATAACATTTCCATCTAATCCGTAGTAGCTTACGATTTTATTCATATTGAGTTAGACTAAGTTTATAATAAAAGTAGTATTCTTTAAGAACCATCAAGTATAACTACATATTACTATAACTCAATATTAATAAGACCTTACGCGGTCACTCAAATGTGGGGCCACCAAAGTGATAAACCACAAACGTCTCCACTCAGCTGTGATGGGAATGTTCAGATGGATGTGTGGTGTCTTGTAACACCTACACCACTATTTCACCACAAACTGCCCTTGGAAACAGTGGGTAAATCCATAGATTCGTGGCCAAACAGATTAAAGGGTTGTATAAAAGCCAAAGGTGGCCATTTTGAATAGAATATTTTTTATTTTTGGTGAGACAAATAAATATGAAGGTATAAATTTTAATAATATTACTTTACTGTATTGAAAAAATATTTTCATTTGTAACAGAACTCATGGCTGGACTAGATATAAAACTGTCATACGACCAGTCATGCTATACGGGTCCGAATGTTGGGCCACTAAAGTGGTAAACCACAAACGTCTCCACTCAGCTGAGATGAGAATGTTGAGATGGATGTGGTGAGGAGGAATGAAAGTCACGTCACAAAAAGAATGTTAAACTAGAAAATGGATGGATACAGATGTAAAGGTAGACCAAAAAGATGGATGGATTGCGTGAAGGATGATATATTGATTTGTGGTGTGACAGAAGATGTATGTCAGAATAGTGGAGTGTGGAAGGAAAAGACACTGTGCCAACCCCAATTAATTGGGATATGGTGAAAGCCGCGGTTACTCAAATGACGTGGTTCCAACCCTGACCAAAAAAGCGTGCAACTAGTTGGCAATTTTCTGAGCTCATGTGCATGTTATACTAACCAAATTCTTCTAGAACAGGTAGAATAGCATTATTATTCTTTCTACAATAATTTTGATTATTCTTTTTAAAAACTGGTTTAATGTTGTAAACCATATATTTATTGAAAGTGCCTATTGGTGGTGCCAAAAAACTTAATTAAAGATACAACGAGACTAAAATTGGGTTTTCATATTTGAGACTGGCTAAGTAACAAATCGTACAGAGTGATGTTTAAATGGAAGAAAAATGAAAGATCAGTCTTGAAGCATTGTCCAAAATTTTAGTATACATACATCTGACTCATACAAGTTATGCTTTGCATGAAATCTTTCCTAGAACTGGCTTGAGTCAGTCCTTGTAACTAACTAGAATTATCCTACACTGTTGTTATTTTGGGATGTGATTCAGAATTTCTGGAATAATTTTGTAGGAAAAACAAAGTGAATCAGATCAGAGCCAACCTTAATTAGAATATTAATTATAATATAAGCAAACCTAAAAACATTATACTTAGATGGATTGTATATATGATAACATACATACATACATAACTTCACGCCAGGTCCCTTGCGGGGTAGGCACGAACAACAGAGCGCCACACAGGCCCATTCTTATACACCTCACTTGCTTCTTTGACATTCATAGCTCTTGTCATGCACGCTCGTCTGTTCTTAAGGCTCCTGACATCACCTTCTGCTAGTACACGATCAATTTGATCATGGAAGGTGTGTCGTGACCTTCCGCGAATTCTGCATCCATCCACTTTTGCATTGTTAGTTAGTTATTAACTGTTAGTTATTCTTTCATCATACATTCTTTCCACATGCCCGAACCACCGGAGCATTCCTTTCCTTACCTTCACCCCGACACTCTCTTTCAGACCAACTCTCTTTCTTACTTCGGTATTACGAACGCGGTCCGCGATATATGATAACAGTAGTATCAAAACTTTGTTTCAGTACGTCTACTGTTAACCCAGACGTTGCTCATAAAAAAACATGGAAGAAGAAACCTAACTAGAAAGAAAAGAAAGAAAGAAAATATTATTTCTAAAAATGCGACACTTAACAATAATTTATAATATTATAATACCCGCAGGGGGGCTTTGTGGCGAAGCCTTAGGTGAGTAGCGACACCTCGTATCTGACTCCGAGGGTCAAGACAAGGCCCCCGCCTCCGTGCTTGCCTTAACCAGCCGGCACGGAGTGGAGATCGCTAGAGCTAAGACTCAAGCTCCAGGGGTGGAAGTGATAAATGGCATCACGTCAGAAGTAGCTTCGGTGAACTTGCAGCCCACCTGTCTACACCCCTTAGCCACTCACACCCATGTTGCCCCTGCCTTTTACGGCATTTTTAGGGGCCCATGCAGGGAGTGGCGAGTCACCGTCTGCCCATTTTTCCATGTTCCCTGAACATTGCGACGGGCAGACGCCATAGTCCCCGTATTCCCAACCGCTAGTACCACTAACAGTTCACCCCAATAGCCTGGTACTTTCTCTTCTCATTTCCCACAATAGTCCTACTCTGGCCGGGGCTTGTCCTTGGGTACATTACTATATGATGGAGACAGGGATAATCGTCAGTGTCACGCCACATTTAGATTAAATTTGTCAAGGGGCCTCTACGTGTTGGTCTCCCCATGGCCCCACGCAAGCTCTTCAAAAATCCGGGGTCATTTTTATGACCCGTGGTCTTGAAAGACATACATTAACTTATAATAATAACAATAAAAATATGTGCCAACTGAGGTTGGTACTCAGTATTGACGTATGCCGAAACATAGTCCGACACAACGTAAAGGTGAAAGGAATAATAACAAAGAAAAAAATATAGTATTAGGCATGCATGGCGTTAAACTGCTGCATAAAATTCCTAATCTTATACTAATATATAAAGCTGAAAAGTTTGTTTGTTTGAACGAGCTAATCTTAGGAACTATTAGTCAGATCTGTAAAATTCTTTCAGTGTTAGATAGCCCATTTATCGAGGAAGGCTATAGGCGATATGTCACCACGCTAAGACCGATAGGAGCGGAGCACCAATGAGGAATGTTTCAAAATCGAGGTTCTTTTTAACTATTCCACGTGCACGAAGTCGCGTGTAAAAGTATAAAAAGAAGAACAAAAGTACATGATGCAGTAATAAAGGTAAAAATTCTCAAATGGAATTAGGCAGGACACGTTCACAGAATGAACGCGAAAATTCGACAAAAAAAGTGTCAGAATGGATACCTAGAGAAGCTAAGCGGAGAAGAAGGAGACCAAATTAAAGATGGGAAAACATATTCAAAGAAAGATGCGGCCCACAATGTCTTGTCCATGGAAAGAAACAGAGATGAATGGAGAAAGTTGGAGGAGGCCTACGCCGCTGAGGCGACTTCAGTAGATAAGTAATAATGTATTAAATGGTTTAAAAGGGCCATAGATTTTATTAATTTAATTTTTTTTTTATTTATGTAACAATATATGAAATTAGTTATGTATCTAGATATGACCTAATTTTTTTAATATGACGGTATAATAAAGGCTTTTTATTTTATTTATTTTGTCATTAAAAACAAACCATTTAAATTTTATTTATTTATATACATATGACAATGGACTAGTAGCGCTAACAGTATCTGAAGAATGTGTTACATGTTACTTATTTTCCTGGCGACTGTCATTTTTTAGTATTCTTCTCTATATCAGTAGAAAGTTCATTCCAAAATCCTTAATTTGGTGGCCAAGCGCGAGAACATACATTTTTATTAAATTCTGGCGATACAGTCACCAGCTGCTCACAAAGTAATAAATAACGTGTAAATGCCTTTATCTAAAATCAAAGAGGCCACTTTATAACATCGGATACGTTTAAGCCTGTCCCAATTAGTGTTTACAAGTGACAAATGCCCCGGAGTCGACTTAAAAGGGTGCTCTGGACTTGATTTGAATAATGGAGAGATACAAAAATAACGCACTGATTTATTACTTGCATGACAAACGTTTATTAGTCACGATCAGATTACGATTCGACGTATGTTCACAAATAGCTGAATGCATTATAAGTTATACTTATTACAAAAGCAAAAATAACTTTGGTATTTTTTACGAATAAAAGGCTGAACGGATCTCACTTATTAGTGATTGTGAGATTCCTTACTTTGTTTTAATATGTACATACCGACGTATGGGATTTTATATTAAGTTACTTTTTCTATATATTTTTTTTTGTTTTATAGTTTATATTAATAAACTAAAAAACTGAAAGATACAATTAAATATTAAAAATAAAATAAGTTATTACAAAATATCACGTACCTCTCAATATCGCGGGTCATAAAGATAGCCCGAAATTTGGAGGGCTTGTGTGGAACCATGGGGAAGCTAACATGTAGAGGCCCCTCGACAAATGTTATGTAATTAAGTTTAGTCATAAAATCAAGTAGGTAATTATTCAATTATACACTGAAATTGATTATGTTTCAGGAAATAACATAGGCTACTTAAGTAATTAATGAAACGTTGTATAAGCAACCTATTACTTCTCAAGTTGAGATGTATGAACAAATTATATTTATTTATTTCTTGTCTTAGACCATTTTATTGGTAAGATCATCTTATTTGAGGGTAAAGTAGGGGATAACAATTATTATTTTCCCTAAAATAAAGAAGATCCCTGAAGTTTGTCATGGTTAAAATTTGGTATCAACTTTAAACAAGTACCTAATTTATTGCTACCAGTGCAAGGTAGGAAACTAAAATATATCTATACATATAATAAAACTGTAGAGGTCTAATTTCTGTGCATTGAAAAAATGCTAAAATCCGAGTCAGTGGGAACTAATTTATATTTTATTAAAAAATTTCGTTTCTCTGTTTGTCTGTCTGTTTGCACAGGCTAATCTCTGAAACGACTAGCCGATTTAAATGAAATTTTCTATGGTGGTAGCTTATATTCCTGGTCAACATACAGAATACTTATGATCCTAAAAACTTAAAGAGTTACCGTGGGATAGTTAAAAAAACTTTCCGCGCGGACGAAATCGCGGGCAGAAGCTATATAATATATAACTCAATATACAATAGCATAGTCAGAACTCGTATAAAATACATAAGATGGAGACGATCGTTTCAATAATGAATTCCTTCCAGTCGTATATTGTAAATGGCCTTAAATTTTATCGAAGTCAAAAGCGTTTTGAACTCATTACGTGTAGTACTTAACGGTCATTGGGTGGTCTGTTGTTAATGAGCCGCCACTTGATGGGTCATTGGCATTACTAGAACAGTTACGCAATGCAGGATTAATACGAATATTTTTGAAACCAACTTTCACTTCAAAGATTTAATTGTAAAAATAACGGATTTATAAAAACTAACTGACCCGGCGAACTTCGTACCGCCTACTTTATGAATTCCTAAAAGACTTTGTTCCATGACACAAAAACAAAATTTCTCCCGGTGATTAGGAGGTTTCTAGAACCCGATCTCAATGCCACCTACCGGTCCCAATTGTGGCTATAAACCATCCCGGGACCCACTCAAACACACACACAAAATTTCATCAAAATTGGATATACAGTTTACGATCCTATAAAGGACATACACATAAACATAAATTTTTAACCGACTTCAAAAAATGGAAGAGGTTCTCAATTCTCGTGATTCTTTTTTTAGTTTACGCGGAATAGTCGCCATTTGGTCCCCTGAAAATTTAACATACTTTGGCCCAGTAGTTTTCATTTTTTTTAATGAAAAAATTCCATTCCGTTCCATATGTACACCGATTGCTCTGTCTTAACCTATGACGGAGAAAGCCAATAAAAAAAGAGTAAGCCGCCATAACAACCCACAGCCAGGTGGTAGGGCATTTGCCCGACTGGATGGCTACCACCCCTGGTCTAATGTATGTCGCCATAACAACCTTGAGTTGTATTCCGGCATTAGTGATCAGGTCCCAGTCTCCCTTAAGAGAGCAGAAGCGCATTTGTAGCACTTTCGGTGTTGCAAATGTCCATAGGCGATGGTAACCGCTTTCCATGAGGGCCGTCTGCTGAACTCCGGCAAATAAAAAAAAACAAGCTTGACTTGTGTTCCAGCATTGGTTGTTAGATTCGACTCCCTTCTTTGAGGCTGGAAGCATTTGGGTAGCACTTTAGCTGTTTCAAATCTCTATACGCAACGGTAAGCAACTTTCTATCAGGTGGCCTGTTTGCTGTACTACCCAACATAATCATTTTTGGTAGTATGTTCAAATCAAACAAAAAGTACTAAATATAAAATTCATTGTTCCTTGAAATATAACAAGTTGTTACGAAATTTGATTAATACTTGAAGTTTTGGAAACTTAATTTCCAAACGATTCAATTTTGTTCAGGAAAATTGTTTCTCAGGATTTAGTTAAGGAAACAACAGTCTTGTTAATAATTACATTTATTAAAATATCACAGCTTTAAATACATTCTATTTACAAGCTTAATTACAAATAACTAAATAATTTAATAATACAATTACATTTTTCAAAAACACGATTCTAAAATTGGCAGTACATTGATTGATTCGATGTTCAGTCTTTTGCTATAATATAAGCGAGTATTGTAGACATAAATTAAATTTTAATTAATTATATATATTAATACTAGCTGTCCCGGCAGACGTCGTCCTGCCCGGTAAAAAATAGGGGTTGATCGTAGAGGGTTGAAAATCTAGGGTTGTATGTATTTTTGTATGTTGTATCATAAAAAAATAGAAATTAAAAATTTTGTCTAAAAAATAAATAAAAAAATTTAGGGGTGGACTACCCCTACCATTTAGGGGGATGAAAAATAGATGTTGGCCGATTCTCATAGATATCGGATAAGCACAAAAAATTTCATCAAAATCGGTCAAGCCGTTTCGGAGGAGTATGGCAACGAAAACTGTGACGCGAGAATTTTATATATTAGAAGAAAATCGCGTCGATTTCAAATCAAATATTGAGACCTTGACGAATCGTTATATTTCCAAATCGTAAATACACGATTTGTTTTTGTTTTTAAAAGGGCAAAAACAACACGGTATGAATACAATTAGTAATGAGGAATCATTGAGAGGACAGTTTCATAAAGAACCGTCTTTCGTTTTTTTTTCAATCGGCAGACAAACACACTTGTTGTATATCCCCAAATTAAGCAAGTTACGCTTGTTATGGGCATACAACGGACTACTCTGGGGCCGATCCCAGACACCCAAACAGTAGTAAGTAACGGAGAAAATACATTTCCGAAATTTACTACACCAGGAATCGAACCCGTAGCCTCTGCGTTGCAGTGAGGTAGGCCGGCAAAGGCGTAGCCCGCTTAACCACAGAGGCCGTCGTCGTTTTGACTTTTTAACTTGAATCACGATTCACTGTAACAATTGAACTTCAACAATGTATTCGTCTATAAATAACTTGAAGAATTTTAGTTAAATACAATTCAGCCTGTAAATGCCTATGCCATCTTAAAGGCTGGCAACATATCGCCCGTGGTGTTGTAAACGTCCATTGGAGACGGAAACTACATTCCAAGGCAATTGCAGTCTGTTTATTTGCCAACTTCAAGCAATACAAAAACTACTCATTATTAATAACGAATCGTCAATGTATGAATGCGCCCTTATTTTTTTTACTTTAACATTGGTACATATTTGACATTATTTGAAGTTTATGACAAATTTTAACCAGAAACAAATGAATAGCAAGGTATAACTTTTTTTTACAATGATGGACCTACTTATGCAAAATGGAACCAACCCACATACTGACAGTTTTGAGAAAAAGCCGTTTTTATTAAAATTTTGCATACAAAAAAGGTCTATATTTTGGAGAAAAAAAAATTGTATATTATATTTTGTTCTATATATTCAAGTAATCCTTTTAGGTTTTTGGATTACCATGAGTCATGGATTTTGTTAGTTTATTATATAAAAATGTTGTCAGATCGTTATGATTCTTATTGAGTTGACAGAAGGTGCATTTTGAAAGCCTTCTGCATCCTAAACCCAATTTTGGCATGTTTGTGGATTGGTTCTGTGTTGCATATGTAGGTCCAATTGATGTTCAACAACAGGCTTGTCTAGTTAAGACTATAAGACCAGGTATTTCCAGATTTTAATTTAATTATGCAACAATTTCTTCCCTATTTGTCTAACAGAGTTCATTTAACAATGGTCAAGCATATTTTATCCCTATAACTGGTGTCTATGTGTCCTGTGGGTAAGGTCACTGCGACGTCTACTTTGGACGTGGAAATCGGCGATGACGTCATCAATTCAGCTAATTGAGAGGAGGAGCATTCGCTGGACCGTGACGTCATAGTTCTGGCTGAAATATCAACATTTTCTTCGGATATGAGTTGTGTTCTGGAATTAGTGGTCGGATTCCAGCACTTTGGTAGAAGGTTTGGTATTGCAGATGTTCATAAGCGACTACGTTATTAACGTGGGCCGTCAGCCTGCCTGCTGGACTATAACAATACCAAAAATGAGCAGGAGTTTTTGGCTAGAAGCGGTTTATATTTTCAATAAATGTAATATTTGTATGCATTATGTGTTTGTGACCAAAATCTTAAATGTTTATTGAAATATTTCTTTTCGAGGTTACACAAGAACTTTGAACTCTCCTTGTAGCAAACGCATATAGTAGGTACTTGTAAAATGGCAGTTTTGAAAAAAACACACTAAACGTATTTTTAGATATAACCATGTTATATAACTTTCTAATGTATCTAAAACAATAAAAAATCAAGCTACATACATATATATTAGGATGTTGCAAAAAAAACGTAATTTTTTTGAGTTTCAAGTGAAAAATGTTAGTTTTGATATTTTAAGCATTCCCTCGAAATGACAGCTGAAAATAAATTAAGATGTCGCTCCAAATTCTCCACTAACACTATTTTGTAAGTAGTTTTATGTGTAACTATTTTCTGTCCAATAAATAATAAAGATTTTTTTTACCAAAAATCTATCTTGTAAGAAAAACAAGCTATACAAAGATATATTCAAATTTAAAGAGAAGAAATTATATTTATATGTATACCTACCTATTAAGTAATAACTGATAATAAAGTTAACATAACTATTGAACTTATGAAAACATTTTGTTACATACATACATACATAACTTCACGCCAGTTCCCTTGCGGGGTAGGCACGAACAACAGAGCGCCATTTAGGCTTATTCTTACACACCTCACTTGCTTCTTTGACATTCATAGTTCTTGTCATGCACGCTCGTCTGTTCTTGAGGCTCCTGACATCACCTTCTGCTAGTACACGATCAATTTGATCATGGAAGGTGTGTCGTGGCCTTCCGCGACTTCTGCATCCATCCACTTTTGCATTGTATATCTTTTTGGTCATTCTTTCATCATACATTCTTTCCACATGCCCGAACCACCGGAGCATTCCTTTCCTTACCTTCACCCCGACACTCTCTTTCAGACCAACTCTCTTTCTTACTTCGGTATTACGAACGCGGTCCGCGAGCGTCACTCCGCAGATTTTGCGCAGTGCTCGCATTTTTTTTGCTCTCATTTCACATTTTGTTACATAGGTTAAAAAGATTTTTTGTGGGAATAGTAAGGGAAAATGTAAAATTAAAAAAAACTTTTTTGTAAATAATAATCAGTTGTAGGATATTGTAGAATTTTGAGCAAGACGCAGAATCCTACTTACAATTAGTGTAACAACTGGAAGCGGACTCTCCTGAAGGACTATATGGTTTCATCTCGTAGTGGTTGCTTCCTTGGGACGATTGGTGCCTACTCCTGTTTCCAAACGGTGATGAGTAACTAAAAAATGTATTAAATTTGATCAATAATCGCGAGACATATTGTTTGTTATGTCTTAAGCGTGTAATATTTTTTATTATAATCTGTAATATCTCGCAATGTATCCAAATATTTTTCTTTTTCTAATCAAAAAATAAATATATAATTAATGAATTAAGCAAGAAAGAAAGACACGACAAATAAATAATGCAAGAAAGAGATTATTTTTTTATTGCCTTAAGTAGGCAAACAGGCAGACGGTCCACCTGATGAAAAGTTAAAGAAAAGTTACCGTCGCTATGGACGTTTGCAACACCAGGGGTGTCGTCAACGCGTTGCCGACCTCTAAGAAATTTTATAACCCCCTTCTTAAAGAACCCCATGTCATAGCGCAAAGGGAAAACCGCGGCGGGAAGTTCCCTCCAGATCATTGTTGTACACGGAATAAATGTTCTGGAGAACCGTTGCGTAGTTGAGCGTGGGAGCTCAAGGAAATGAGGGTGAACATCCCGTCGCTGGCGAGCTGTGCGGTGGTAAAAATGAGGCTTTGGCACCAGATCAAATAATTCCTCGGAACACTCTCCGTTGTACATGCGATGGCATGGATGGATGGAATCGAGGGGTCAGTCTGGTAAGCTGGTGCTCCGGCCCATAGATGTGAGCAGTACTCCATATGCTGTCTGATTTGCGCTTTGTACATCGCAAGTCGTTGCCGCGGAGTACTGCTTGGACCTTATCCACACCAAGCTTTTTGGAGGCAAGTTTAGCCTTGCCTTCCAGGCAAGAAAGAAACTATTGATTATACATAAGATAAACAGAAATAAACTGAATCGATTTGTTTGTAACGGCTAGCATTGGAAAGAGACGGCGATATTTAATATAAAATTAATCTCCCTACTTTATGTTTATATGGATTACTTTAGTTTATTTAATTTTATCTACATTACCTGTCTCGTACATGCGGCATGTCGTAGTGGTTATCTGGACTCTGCATCCAGTATTCGTTGCAAGTCCTTGTTAAATCTGGACCTGCGTTATCTTTGCCTCGGTTTATTTGGGATTTTGGTATACCTAGATACATAATTAAATATATTGAAAGATACCGAACATGAAATTTAGCTCCGGCTTTCGCTTTGTAATTATTTACTTTGAGGTTATGCCTGCATCTGTACATTTATGAATATTGGTTTCATCCACAACTCGTGCGAAGTCATTTATTATTTTAAAGAGGAAGACTTAGTGTGTAGTATGACTTGACAGTTAAATTGATATCACCCCTGCACATAGTTCAAATTTCTACAACAATTTTTTTACCGTCAAGGCTATAAAGCTTTGGAACTCGCTGCTAATTGCTATCAGACAAGCAAAATCGCTACCAATATTTAAAACGATGATCAAAAAATATTACCTTTCCTTGGAATATGATGATATTTAAATGTATATACAGATATTTATCTATTTAATATATAGAACGTCCGTATATACTGTATTTATATTGTTACGACCTGAGCGTCGACAAAAGACAAATCCACACCTGCATACCTGTAGATGTTTTATTACCTTTGCGGCATAGGGACTTCTTTTGTTTACTTTGTGATTAAAATTTGTGATTAGGAAAACAGCCCAATGTGTATTAAAATCTTTTATGCTAGTCATTAGCCAGGTGTGATTCTAGAAAATTCAGCCCACGCGTTCGAGCAGACATATTGTATTTGTACAGTAAAAAGCAATGCCCCAATGGAGAGATGAGGCAGTCTAGCGATAGCCACAAGCGATGCAAGACGTTAGTGACGGACTTTACGCGTGTGATTGAATTGTGCATTACGTTTGGACTGGTTGTGTACAGTTAGTTATATTTGTACCTGTGTTATACGTGTTTATATTGTTCTAATAAATTCTATAATAATTCCAACGGAATTTTAATTCGAGTCCTACAACTCGTAACAATATATTCATTACTATAATATAAGAAATTGCACTATTATGTATACCATCAACATCATTATATTCTAAATTCATTATTCCTGGGGTTGTCTGGAAGAGATCGCTTTTGAGCGATAAGACCGCCTACATAACGCCATTTTACAGCATTTAAAGACTAATTATTACCACAATATAATTTAGTCCACATTGTAAAATAATATCATATTGGGTTACCTGCTCTAGCAGCGGAATATCCAGGTCTGGCGGTCTTGTATTTACACCATACATACATTATAGCAACACCGGCAGCTAGCATTGCTATAGTGATCCCAACACCAACGTACAGCGTCATATTGTTGCTATAGAAACCTGTGAAATCAAATTATATAATAAATTAGATTGCTTGCTAGCCAAAATTAGGACTCAAGTCATTGATGAATGCGACCTGGTTGCCTTAGTAACTTACCAGCCGCACACAGCCCGTCAACACAACTAGCATGTTGGAGGGTTGACCCCGAACATGCACTTCCAGAGCATTGCCTTCTTCGGACCCTCAAACATTCTCCTCCACATGCGGACCAAGAGGTCCATGGAGACCAGCTACCTGCTGGGAGACATTCGATCGAGAGGTAACTCTTTATTGTAATACCAAAACATAGATAAGCAAAAAAAGAAAAATATACAACGATAGTAAAACAAACGACCTTATCGCTAAAAATCTCTTCTGGGCAAAATTAAGCTAGGAATCATTATTTTTTTAAGGAGCTGTCTGAGGCCTGATATTTATATCGTATCGACTGTTTATTTGCCTTACCATCAGCTAAAATTTGACATAAATAATCTCCATATATCTAATGTCAAAATTCAACTGGTGGTAGGGAACGCGAATGAAAAATATAGAAACCAACCATAAAATATATTACGCCAGCCCATTTTCAAGATACAAATTTACTTATGACAAATCTGTATTTTACGAATCTCGACAACGAGTATATTAAAAAGTTTCACAACAATATATACTTTGAGTTAAATTCGCTCAATAGATCCATAGAATTTCAATTATTATAGTAGGACAGATTTTTGTGGTGATGATGAATGTAGGAATGATCTCAAGAATCATTTCAAAAACCCGTTTCAATACTTACCATTTTGGCACATTCGGCAATCTTCGTCACTCTGCGAAGATTGCCCTCTGCAGGGTGCTCCGCCGTTAGCGGGTGCTGGATTAGTGCAACTCCTGGTTCGTCTTCTTCCGTCAACTTGGGCTCCACATCTACATGGGACCCATGGACTCCAATCTGACCAGCCTCCGTTTACTAAGGAGTAAAATTTAATTCTTTCTCTAAGGCATTTAAAGCAACGAGTATACCACGACACGTTCAGCTGGATCAAGCAGCAATCGATATATCATAATTAATTCAACCTACTAGCATTCATACTACGTATAAAATAGAAATGTTTTTGTTAAACATAACACAAATGAAGTAATCATTCTTAAATTATAAGTAGGTACTTATAGTCAATCTTATTTTTCAATTTTTTATCATAAATTTCGTCTTGTAAAAATTATTTGCTGTTTATATTTAATGACCAATAAAGAGTTATCTTTCCATATATATTTGCTTTTATGTTCAATTTAATGTAATAAAATGCTCTTGTACTATCTCATGTTAAAAGCATAAAACTGTAATAATTACACATGAGTATGTGAAAAAAATCACGAACGTAAATTCACATTCACACAGAAATTCACATAATAAATTGTATAGTATCTATCTACAGTCACTACTTTTTACCAGCTGGTCTTATTAAAGCCAACGCTTACATAATAATTCAATAGTCAAGACACAGAAGCGATAATGGCTATTGTTCTCTACGTATTGTTTAAAGGTATAAACCTACCATATACAGACAGTACAGCAACATCAGACTCCCTGCGACCGGCAATATTTTCTGCTATGCATGTGTAGTTTGCTATATCCTGTGAAACCGAAAGAATGGAGAACATTTGTTTGAAATTATAACTCTTTAATAATGTTTTTGCAGTCTTAATTGGATGGGTAAAGGTAGGATAACTCATTGAGACACCCAGAAGCCGACCAGCACCGGATTACCTCGGTCGGTCGGGTCATGAACCACTTCCTGACAAGCCGCTGATGATTCACCGATAGACCTCGTACCAATCGTTGATAGACTACTCGTTGATTCGTAGATCACGCGAAGATTATTTTGTTGACCACGCGAAGTTAACCAATTGAGAAGTTGGCGTCCACCCGTAGATTGCAATGCTTGTCGGAAACTGGGTAACTCTAATGATCTATGACACTAAATTATGTTAAAAGGTACGAGACAATACTAAAAATAACAATAACCCAAAGAACACGTAACCCTGAATCATTTTTTATAGTAGTTAGTATAGGCTGGCATTTGACCATGATCACGCCAGATGTAGAGCGGAGATATGGTCTAACAATGAGACGAGGCACGCTTACCTAGAAGGTATAAGTATCGGGAAGGACGGATTCTAGCAAAGAGTTCACTCTTTTGCGATGCGCGTGATGAAGATTGACACAAAGAAGACAAGATCATTTATTTTTAGGACATGGTAGTTAAAGTAAAACTGAAATTTTGATATTGCTGATTATTTGACTGTATTGTTTTCTTTCTGCGTTATTCGTTTTGCTGACAATAGAGCATACACAATGGAAAGTAGAAAATATAATGTATAATTAAGTACAATTTTCACTATAGGTAGTACTGTGTATTTTTGTGTTTATAGTTTATCTATACGGCTTAGGTACAGATAGTTTGTTAACTGAATTTGCACATACCTGTAAACCAACTTTTGGCAAAACTAGTGTCTCGTCACTAGGTTCAATGATCGCTCCATTCCTTGTCCATTTTAGGGTAGGAGGTGGTGCAGCAGCTGGTGGAACACATCTGAGAGTCACTGTATTACCAGCTTCTACTGTAGAAGATTGAGGCTGGACTGGAAACTGCTTTTTTATATCTGGGGGTGTTAGTTCAATCATAAAATAATTTAAATAATTATCAGATCTAGAAAGAAATAACTAAATAAATATTATGTTCTGGACAAAAACCATACAGAAGACTACCGGAAAGCAAGGAAATAATAGTAAAATAATTCCTAAAATTAGACCCAGTTCCAGCATAATTATGCTGGCCATTTAAAACCAGCACTGTTCTTCCGTCTGTGATCGGATAGTGAAGTGAAATTTGATCAATAGAACAAGCTTTTGAGTAGTTTTTGGGATAAGACATTTGAATAAAACTGAATAAACAAAACAATGATCGGATGTTGCAATTTCGGAAAGACCCTAACCACAAAACAACTAATAAAACCGTTCATTTTTCACCAAAAACTCGCCGGGAAAATGAGAAACACTTAAAACTTTGACGCATCCATTTTTATTGATAGAGATATTTCACTCGTAATTTTTAACGAGTGTTTTTATTTTCATCCCTCGTTTTGGAGGGGTGCGCAGGAACCATTAGTTGCAGGAAACATTATTTCCGCTCGTTAACTCGAGGACTTTGCACTTTGATGAATGCTCACTAGCATTCTTGGGATGTGAAATACCTATCATTTCTAAGTGGGTTAAGTGTAAGCCAGTTGACTCTTTTCTTTTTATTGGTCGGGGGAAGGTTTAATGTCGAGTATTCGGGCATTTTCTTTATGATTTCATATTTCTTCAATCTTAGTAGTTTTTGTAACTACGACGTAAATACTTATAGGTTCAGCCTAAGAACTTGCACTATTTAGGTAATTTTTGGCATATAATTCTAACAATCCACTGTACTACTGACGGAAAGATCAGTTGCGAGCGTATTATCCAATCATACCCATTTTTGGTCTCAAACATTCAAAGATACGTGTTTAAGACAACTAAAGCCTACTCACTCTCGTGAATTGCAGGGAATATAACGTTCATATCGGTATAAATACTTAAGCTGATATTTTTTATTGCTGGAGCACAGCAAAGACAACCGGCTGATAGAAAGAAAGTGTTTAGCATCGCCTACGGACATTTCTAACACCAGAAGTGCTGCCACTAATGCGGAACATAGCTTAAGGCTGTTATAGCAGCATACCTATCTTAGAACAGGGGTGATCGCTATCCAGACCTAAAGGAAAACATATTGGTTATTTTATTTTTGAAAAATTATAACGAAATAGCAGTCTGGTGGAAGAGAAAGACAAGAATATTTGAAGAATTTATGGGGCTAAATCTGTTATATAGACTTTTTATTAGTTATATAAGTGCCTGACTAATGTAGAAATAAATTAGGATTATGGTTTTCGACAACAATATTTCTAAGATACAAAATTGTACAAGTCTGGTACAGACACAGAAATACAATTGTCAAAGCAGAAAGTAATCTCAAATCTCGTTCCAGTCTTTAATTATTTTTCTATCTCCCAAATAGATCTGCCAAAACAACGATACCAAAAAAGAATACGATGAGGAAATCGTCACCTAAATCCAAAATAAAACTGAAACGAACGAAAATGAAGAGGACTGGAGACAATTAAGCGACAGCCATTGTTCAGAAATAAACACCCCACGCGGCGGAACGCAATAGGGCGGCGAAAGAAATAATTATTGAATGACAGTCGTAAAGTTGGCTTCCTGTACTTGTATGACTAGATGTATAGGAAAATAAAAATAGTCCTAAGATACATAGATTACCTATCTATTTAGCTACGAGTTTATTATAATACATTTATAGGGGTTGAGATTGTACATTGAATTTAGAAATGAGAAAAAACAGTATGCTAATTCAGATCAGTGTAATTTCAGAATGCAACTTTTATAATTTTTATAACTGTCTATCTTTCTGTTAGGGCATGACGTGAGAACTTTTGGACGGCGTCAAATGAAACTCAGTATAATTCATCATCAATTATGCCGATTCTTATAGCTTCCTATTCATTCCCTGGCTTTGCCGTTGGTTGAATTTTGACATAACTTGTATGGAGCTTATATTAAATTTTTTTCTATAGTAAGATAAATGAATGGTCGGAAAGATGTAGAAACCGGCTATTTGGAAACTTTTTATCTCAACAAATGACGTCGTTTCTGTGGGATAGTCAAAAAGATGCCACTGTTGTAATTCACTAACAAATACGTCATAGGGCTAATTCTATAATTATCCGTTCGTTCTCAAGGTCGTGGAAAAAATTTTCAAGCATAAGTCACTTATAGTACTCATAATAATTAAAGTGACTCTAAGGCTAGAAGGCTTAAGAAATTATAAACGAACCCCAGTCGTTTATATTGTTAACGTTTAATTAAAATAGAAAATTTTAATTAGTGGAATATAATATAAGAAGCACGGAAAACACAGAAATTATAAACAAGAGACCTAGTTGGCACCGAAAACACTTGGCTAAACGAGCAACAAAATAGTGTGCTAACTGCAACTCAACTGGTGGTACCATACAAAGCCTAATGTTTAAAACTATTATAGCTTTTAATTTATAATATTCTGTAAACATTTTAGCTAAAGATAAACATATAAAATTGTCATGTCCGTCCGTCTGTCAAGTATATCATAGCTTTCTTTTTCAGCTAGCTTCCGCAGGAGCTTCAAGATCTAGATAGGTAGATATATGTTCTAAGCTATATAGTGGTGTAATTAAATTGCGAAAAAAATAAAGGGTAAAAGGTAAGAAAGGGTACCTGAGGGATAATAAAATTTAACTGTAGTATCGTATGGGCTATTGTTAGTCAGATCTTGAAAATTCATTACGATGTTTCTTTATTGACTTTTTATAAAAATCAATAGTGAAGAGATTCAAAATCATAACTTCTTGTGTATGAAGCATAAGTTAGAAGAAAAAAAATGATATAGCTTTTGTTGGTGGGGTCTTACGAACTGTCATTAATTGAAGATTATCCTAAAACCTTACATTTTCTAGAGTTATAAACCTTACAAAGACGTATTGAAAAATCATGTTATAAACATTTTTATACTTACAAGCATATTCAATAAAAACAGCTTGACTTCTAATCTTCCCTTTACTGTTCCAAGCATAACATTCACAACTATATTTTCCACCAAAGTACTCATCTAGTTCATTCCTTGTCACATTAAGCTCGACTTCCACCACTCTCACACCATTCTGAGGGTCAACATGTTCATATTGAACAGTCTTATCTGTCCTTACATCGTTACACTTGAAAAAGACTTGCAAAGCATTTGCTGCTCTACAAATAAGACTTGCTGGTTTTGTTCGCAGCACGTAAGAGTTTTTTGGTTCTAGCAGAAATATTGGTAGGCCGTCAATAGTTTCATCGTTCTCTGGTAGAGGTATGTAGTCATCATCTTCTACTTCTGGCTTGAAGTCTGAGAGGTATGGGTCAAAGTTTAGAAGACCATCTGGGTGTATGTATTCGGGGCGCGTTTCTTTGGACGTTGTCTGTTCGGTTTCTGGAACAAAATTATGATGGGATTACTCACAACATAAAAGTCGTAGGGCATCAGTCGGAAACACATTCGCTTATTATTTTGATGACGTAAACATGCACCGTATAGACTTGCAAGAACGGAGAAAGAATAATACTTTCTGTGGCCGGGCGGCCTGTCGTAATAGGCGACAAAACAACCCACGGCCAGATGGTAGGGAATTTGCCCGTCTGGATGGCTACCACTTCTGATCTAGAGTGTGCCGCCATAACAACCTTGAGTTGTATTTCTGCATTAGTGGCCAGTCTCCATTATCCCTTTAGAGAGTTGTTGCACCTTTGGTGTTGCTATTATCTATAGGCGATGGTAACCTCTTTCCATCGGTGGGCCGTCGGCCTGTCTGCTGAACTTATTCAATAAAAAAAATAGATCGGATAAGAATCCAATATCCTAAAGTTGTCTATAAGAAATTAGTTTTATTATAGTGATAAGATAGACCACTTATTGTTTTCTGTACTTATGTTTCCTTGAACTATATCTTAATGTTCAAAAATTTGTGGGACTATGGGACGTCTGAGCCATTGATGATATACCATAATAATATGTGAAACTCTGATTGATATTATACAATGTATACAATATTCTAAAGCTGCCATCCAATATAAGGTATATCCAATACGTAACGAAGATTTATGTCATTGAAATGTAAAGTATTATTGCCCGGTCATCTCGGTGTAATGCAATCATCTGTTAGAATCCAGTAGAGAAATTATAATAAATAAAAGTATTAATAAAAGTGTAAAGAGAATTTTAAATTCAAAACATCATTGCCATGACAGTAAAGCCATGCCTAAAGTACCCATAAACATAAAAATTCAATTTGCATTTTAACGTCGGTGACTTCGCAAATAAGGTCCGACCTCCGTTATTGAAATGTTATCAGATCTGTATTCGAAAATCGAAATACAATTTGTATACGTAAGTGGCCGTGTAAGAGTCGGAGTCACAATCAGGGTTCTTTATAATGAATGATATGCGTTTATTTTTTATTAAAATTCATTTTTTTAGATATATAACTTGAGTTCAGCAGACAGGCAGAGACGGTCCACCTGATAGAAAGGGGTCAACATCGCCTATGGACATTTGCAACACCATACGTCCTACAAATGCGCTGCTGCCCCTAAGGGAGACTGAAACCTGGCCGGTAATGACGGAACCCAACTCAAGGTTGTTATGGTGGTATACTCTAGACCAGGGGTGGTAGCCATCCAGTCGAGCAAATGTCTTACCAGCTGGCAATATTATTGAAAATAAGTTCTAGGAGGAAACTTTTTGAAGGTCATACATATAAGTGCATATTTAAACCTATTTCTTATTCTAAGTACACCACTTCGCAATGTGTTATCGCTGTTTAAAAAAGAAGCGCCTATAAACAATACATCTAGCTATTATAACGAAGAAAGAAAATTAAAAGGAAGATGACTGAGGTAGTATAGGCATGTAACAAAATGGATATTAAACTGAAAGATCGATGGATACAAGCGTAATAATAACCAAAACAGAGATTTATGGATTGTGTGAACGTGCCATGATGATTTGTGGTGTGAGGACGTATGCCAGAATAGAGAAGTATGGTAGAAAAGAGTGTGCCGACCTCAATTTATAGAGATAAAGTGAAAGACAGGGTATGTAACAAACAATAAATTTTAAAACAATGTACACTTAGAAGAGCAGGCGTTAAAATATTTTAATTTGAAATCACGGTATGAATAATTTTAATTAGTATTTCAAGAATAATTTCTAAGCTATTTAACTCGTTAAAATTAAAACACCGGAACTCATCACATTCTTATAAATCAAAGAGGCGACAGGGTACTTGCCTATTAACTCCGCCACGCTCACCTCTCAAGTTGAAGTACAAGTAAAAGTGTGCTTGAGACCCTAAAAATGTTGACACGCGATTGGCACCTATGTGAATATGAAAAGTTTTTATGCAATATGATAATTTTAATAATGGTACTCAATGATATCTGTAATTTCAAGGAGATCCGTGGATGGAAAAAGCATTTTCTGGAGGTTATATAGGTACATTCGAAACTGATATTCTCAGTCTATTTATACATCTACACAGGTAAATACAATTGAAATGTCTGTTTGCAATGTCATAATAAACATGTGAAAAAATCAGGACGACCATTCGAAGCAGGAAATTCCAAAAATGCAATTTTTAGAGTTTTTGCATATCTGTCTTTTTTTTAATGCGGGAGTTCAGCAGCAGGCAAACGACCCACTAGATGGAAAGCGGTTACCATCGCCTATGGACATTTGCAACACCAAAGGTGCTATAAATACGCTGCTGTTCTCTTAAGGGAGACTGGAACCTGGTCACTAATGCCGGAACACAACACAAGGTTGTTATGGCGACATGCTTTAGACCAGGGGTGGTAGCCATCCAGTCGGGCAAATGCCCTACCACCTGGCTGTGGGTTGTTTTGTCGCCTCTTACGACAGGCCGCCCGGCCGCAGCAAATTGTATTCTTTCTCCGTTCCTGCACGGATAAAATCCTGTCTGTCTGGATGTTCCGGCTAATCTCTGAAACTGGACCGATTTTGATGGAAATTTCACTGGCAGATAGCTGATGTTATAAAGAGTAACTTAAGCAAGTACTTTTTTTAGTGCTGCGAAAAATAAATCCACGAGATCGAAGTGGCGGGCACAGTTAGTAATATAAGAAATCTGTAGAGGGGTTGAATGTGTACAATGAATTTAAAAAGAAGAAAAACATTCGGACCCTCAAATTCGGAAAATACAATTTTTAGAACTTTGGTCTCTGTTGTATTTTTATCCACCTCGATAATACATATACAAATGCATAATTATAGCTAAACCCGTCGATGGGAATGTGTAAGCAATTCAAACAACATCCCCTATTAACAACTGTGAGATTACGTATCTAGTAGCACCCCTAACAATGTTACTACTATTTGTTTCAGATTATAATCTTTAGCGCTATTAGGTAGCAAATTGGAACACAAAGCAATGTTCACTCGTGTGAAAGCGCATGTAAGTGCTTTCGTCAAAACTGTTTCTAGTATGTAATGGGTAGGTACTACGTCTATAGATCATACACGTTTATGCTTTACGACCACCTCTGACTGACTGATGCTGCTAAGCGGAGGGGTTCTCCTGGCAGCTGGAAAAGGCATATCTCAGAATTTATCAATGCAATAGTTCTAAAAAAAAATCATTTTTTTATAACTATTGTACACTTTTAATCAATGAATAAATAATTAGAAATATGATAATAAATAATTAATAAAACCAGAAAGCAAAAACAGGTTTTCAAGTTCCCGCCCAAAAACTCATACGAGGTGTATATCCAAAAGAATTAATATTAAAAAAAAGACACTCAGGACACTCACCCCCTTTCAGTACACGTCCAGCAAATATGAGGAGCAATACAAGTTTTTGGAATAAATTATCCCGACACATCGCTACAATCACTTCAATATCACTAATAACAAACCAAATAAAATGCACTTTTTAAAATACACATTTTATTACCGCCATAAATAATGACAGTTCTTTTTTTAATCTATACTTAGCTTCGATATCGCTCACGAAACTTAAAAAAAAAAAAAATAATTTCATAAATGTTCCAAATCCAAAAAAAGATGAATTTTATTGTTTGTAAACAGATTTAAAACGATTTTATAGAGCACGTGTTTTTAGGAAATAAATGCACACGCGCACTTCGTTCGACCGGCGGCGGTGCACTGACAATTCAACGGTTATCCTGCATTTTATGGTGGCTATGCCATGGTTTTTAGTTTTGTTTTTATAGGTTATGGGAAACGGGAGTGTGTACAGTTTTAATTACTTTTGAATGAGAATCGATCGTTAGTGATCGTGACTCATGAGAAATTGTAATGTATGGTATAATTTAGTAAGAAGTGTGGGAAAGTTGGGTCGTTTTGAAACAAGGTAGGTAAGTCAGTTAAAATTTAAAATATTTTTATTTTCACGATTTAATAATACAAGAAGCAAATTGTTACAATCAACATTTGAATTTTTACTTATATTTGAATCATTTTATCGTATTTCACTTCACATTTAATAGGTTAATTAAATTCAAATAAGCAGATTAAATTATCACTATTTTAAAATTAACGGAAACTATGTATTAAAAATACCAAAGTATGATATTTAAAACTACTAGTTCCATCTATAGGAGTTTTATCACAAGCATTCAGTACTGATTTAGGGGTTTGACATTGCTCAAAATAATAAGTTCAATAGGTTGTTCACTATGCTTCAAAATTTATCGTGAAACTAGAGAAAAATAATAGATGGCGCTTTTTTCACTCACTAGTACGTATGTAATATTTAAATTGTGAGTTTCTAGTACAATTAGGTCAATTAAAAATTAAATTAATAAATACTTAATATAACCTATGCATTTACAACAGTTTACAACTTTATGTCATTTCGATTGTAAATGTAAAAAAAATATAATTTAATTTTTAAATTTTAATTTTAAATGAGATTTAATCACTTTCCTATTTAATATTATATGTAAGTACATAAAAGTTCTCTAGTATTATGTATGTAATTACATAAAACTACGATGAATCGGTACTAGCGAAATCTAGCGAACAAGATAAAATCACTAATGTACTGATTATTATTTCCGTAGGGTTGAAAAAGTTTTCTATTAGAACAGGTTTTTGGTATAACCCAAATTGTCAGAATTAAATATTGCAGTATTTTGAAGATGGCACAGACTTCATACTATGTATTCAGTGACATCTGTCACGGAACACCAATTTTAGTAATAGACCTTTGTAACAGATGTCGCTGGAAACTTAATCGGTGTTGCCAGCTAGCGGATGAAGTTTGAAACTTTGGTAAGCTTTTGGGGTTGCAATTCTTGCTGTGAGGGCTGTTCTTTTTTGTTTAGTATTCAACTACTTATTTGGTACTTACGTAGTTTTAATAATGTAGATGGCATCATCGTCTATACTAGCGCAAACATATTGTAAATATGGCTTCGCGAGGTTTGCAGATTTAACTAGCTTCAAATATAGCTAAAAAATTATTCAACCTTTAAAAGAAAATGGATAATATGAAATCCACTCTCACTCCAGCCTGAGCCAAATGTAGTTTATTATAATATTACAATTTTATTATCACATTTACGTCAAAGTTTAAAACATATTTATATAAGTATTTAAACATACTAAATGTCAATTTTATTGTTTATTAATTATTTATTGTAGAATGTAATTTTAAATTGTGGCAGTCCAATAACTTGTAAGTTGTACAATATTAAACAATTACAGTCTTATTCATATTGAGATAATAATTTGACTGATTATATATGTAAAATTGCAATTAATAAAATATATAAACGGACAGATGGATGGGCGAACGTAGCAAAAACATAACGGGTCTTTTTTTTGCCAAAATGGCTAAATCGAAACTCTAAAATATCCGAGATCCTAAAAAGTAACGGTCCTATTCATATTGAGTTGGAATAAGTTTGTAGGCTCCTTTAAAACCGGTAAAGTATGAATTAAACTCGAGTTTGAATATTTCTACTTTTCATGCCACAAAAACAACCTTCACAAACACACATCGGAAGAAGTTTACCCAAAAATTACGCAAATAATGGTAAAATTTGAAATTCCGAACGATAGATTCGAAATTCAAACGAAGCCAGCAGTGTTGCTAACATTGAATATTGATTGCACAAAAGCGTGTCTTTAACGTATTCTTTATCGGAAAATTATTTTGAAGCCAACGAATTCCTTTGAGGTTCAAAAATATGTAAGTAGCCGATTTACTCCCGGTCACATTTTTGAATTTCTATTATTCTACAGTTCTTTCTCACCCGTGTCTGATTCTATATTGCTATCTCTTTCGTAATTTGTGTAAAGGAAATTCAAATTTGGACGGGTTCGCTCGCCATTCCGCTGCAAATCTTCAAGTATAATGAGCCTGTGAAGATTGTAAAAAAAAAAAACAAAGTACTTCACGTTTGGCCATTAATAGATTCATTATCAGTTTCTATATTAAATCGATGACATTTTTGTCACCCATTTAAACAGTTGTTCTGGTTTTATGTCGTTCCCTCACTGGTGAGGATCGTAACTTGATGTTGTGAATAATTCCTCTCTTCCATCGAGATTTGAATTGATTGATACATTATTATCCAGCTGATCAGCAACCTCGTTAATACACTCATTTGGAGATCTACTACGAGGTCTCTTGCCTTTAACTTTACCAGTGATTACAGTCTCTCCATATTACATTACTGCTGATAACATCTGATGATGATATTGATTGAGTGCTAAAACTAGAACTCCGTTCTCTCGTCTAAATCTCCGTACATCTCCAATCGTGCTTTTTTTGCCTTTTACTTATATCTTCAATACAAATTCGTAGCAATTTGCGTTAGGCGATTGTATCGAGGGCGTCCGACACTACGTTTACCGAAACGTGGTCTCCACTCCAGGATTCGTCGGCTCCATCGACCATCGGTTCTGCGACAAATGTGACCGGTCCACTGCCACTTCAACTTGATAATTTTGCGAGTCTGTTCGATTATCTTGGTTCTCTTGCGGATATTCTCATTTCTAATTTTATCCATAAGAGAAATACTCAACGTAGCTCGCTCCATAGCCCGTTGAGCGACTTGTTTGTGGACCAGTCCTACCGTCAATGTGCTAGTCTTCAAGCACTACGGTCGGTCAGGTCGACTGAACCATTGAACTGATATGTGTCATATTATATATTCATAGATAAATATAATATACCTAACTTACATTAATTGATTAGGTTTAATAAAACTTAATATTGTTCTTGATTGTATAATTGTACAGCAACTAATATGGATAAACTATGTCTAGTGTTTTCTGTTCTTATGACGTTTGTTCAAATCCAGACCAGGGGTCAGATTCCAGTCCCCACATCGAGGCCAAAAGTATATTGGTAACACGTTTGGTGTAGCAAATATTACGCATATATGCTTCATGCATAAGGTACGCCGTATCATGCCTGAAAATTTCCAACATTAAAAAAACTATTAGTAAATACAGAATTAATGACAATAAATTGTATTCCAAACAAACGCCACCTGTCT
Source organism: Dendrolimus punctatus (assembly GCA_012273795.1). NCBI lineage: Eukaryota > Metazoa > Arthropoda > Insecta > Lepidoptera > Lasiocampidae > Dendrolimus > Dendrolimus punctatus. The sequence goes on along the minus strand of CM022534.1, from coordinate 1,659,530 downwards.
CTAAATTCAAAAAACTTCCAACCCATCACTAATCACCAGCAAGATAACAAGTCCGTATTCAGGAGACGGTCTATTGCTTAGCGACCGAACACTTGATCGAGTTAAGCACCCAAGATTCGAAAAATCGGTAACAATTCAGACGGTGTCCGCCTCACTCGTTTGTCGCACGTGATCCGGGTGACCAACGGCGTACTTGAGATATGACATTTACAACAAACGGGACGACGACGATACGATTCTCCCTATAGGTACTAGTCCCTTCTGCCGATCAAAAACATATAACATACATACATACATAACTTCACGTCAGGTCCCTTGCGGGGTAGGCACGAACTACAGAGCGCCATTTTGGCTTATTCTTACACATCTCACTTGCTTATAACGTATAACATAACCAGGCCAAATATTCTCCAGATATTATTATGAACTCATAATATATAAACATACTAGGATATGCCCGCGACTTCCTCCACACTTGATATAAAATTCCCGCGGGATTCCCGGGACACAGAATTTAAAAACAGAATGTAAAGTATTTTTCAAATGCTGTGCTTGTGCTATTTTATAAGTGTTTTAAGGATAAATAAAAAAATTAAAACCAACTTCCACCCATTTTAATATTATATAAAAAAAGAACTAGTCATATTTGCTGAATAGAAGAGTTCTTTGCGCCGCTTCTTCGCCGAGTAAATAATAAACATAAACAAATTATAACTAAATAATTAAAATGAACAAGTTGGCGGTAGGCTAAATAAAACTTTAACAATAAATACTCGTTGACAATTGTCATCTTTGTCTTCCGTGATCACGGCAACTGAAAACGGCCATAACCAAAATCAAATAAATTACCGCTCTTAAAACCGTTAAAACATAGTTTTATTGATTTTTATGCATCCGAAAATCTGCATACGTGAAATTTGATATCGAATAGTAAAAAATCACATTAAAATTCGATTTTAATTTAACTAACCATTTTAAATCATTCCCAGAAAAATTCCCATAGGATTCGCAGGATAAAAAGTAGCATGTTGTTTATATAATGAATTTAAAAATGAGTAAAAATCCAAAATTCTAATTCGGGCCGACTGATTTCGAAAATAGAACTTTTAGAATATTTGTCTATCTGTCTGTTAGATCGTTAAATGAGCTAAATTAAATTTGGATCAACACTCAGGGCCGCTTACATAACGATCGCCTTTAAATAGTTAGTAGTAAAATTTAAGTAGTAGTAAAATTAGTTAATCATAATTAAACCGTATACGATATAAATACGTTTTACACAAAACTTATTGACAGTTCTTTAAACATATTTAGCGGCAGATTTTGTGTTGTGCAAGACAGTAAGGGTGTTAAATGCGTTTTGTGTTTCTTAAATAAAATTAAGTAAGCCCTTGGGATACTTTAAAACCCGATAAATGAAGTTAGACTAAGACTAATATAGCCAAAAATATAGTATTTTTAGTGTCGCTCTCTTGTAATGACACCTGTCACAGTTGCTTTTAACACAGATAGTATCCTCTATTCATCGAATCGTTAAGTATAAAAGTCCTAAAATTCTAAGAGTATGTGAACTCAGCGGTCCAAGCTTACCGCTCTGGAGTGGCTCTAACAAATCGTGGCCAGCCTTTATCCTGCAAGATAAATGCGGATTTGGTCCACTAAGACCACTTCGCAAACTGATTATTGGGATTATTTTCAAATAAGCAATTTCCTAACAACTATCCTTAATAGAAATGCTATAATTATACAACGGTAAAAGGATTAATGACGTAATTTGCGAGGTTAGATATATAGGAAGAGAAATATACGGTTCGGATTAATTGGTATTCAACATCAAATTATAGGTAGGTTGGTAGGTATCTCTTTGTACACCAAAGCATAGACAAAAACAATTATAAAAATACAAAAGATAGTATACAACAGGCGGCCTTATCGCTAAAACGGTCTTCCAGGCCATACATGGCAGGGATTAATAGATTTTTAAATTTGATGATGGTGCAGTCTATAATAATGATGAGTATACATATGCATATAAGTATCAAAACAATATAACTATATATACATAAAGTATATACAAATGGGTACACACACACGTATGTATAAATATGATAATATACACACAATTATAATTATAAGCAGGAAATAATTATAAGTATATATAATTATTATAAGAAGTACTATACATAATATAAAAGAAAAGCTTCTGTACCTAATTTTTAAAGCATTGTAGGATTTGGCCTGTCTTATAGCAATAGGTAGCTGATCCCAGAGACTCAAATTCTGGACAGAGTGATTATATAAACAAGACCTGTGTACACGGTGTTTATTCTGTATTTAGACGAAGAGCGCAAATTTGAAGTGTTCCCTGAGGTAACATAAACTTCATTATCATCACCTAAAAGCGCAGAACTTAGCGAATTTTCCGCATGTGAATCACCATAAGTCTAACATTGACGCAAGATTGCAGTCTAAAGGTTTTCTGGGTGCACTTTGTAAAGTAGGTCAGTTGTTCAATCTCATCCCGCAATTTCCCGTCCGTCATTGGACAACCAGACTCACTGGTATATGCACCGGTATACGATGGTGAACCTGTACGGTTAAAAGAGCTTCGCTTCCTTCATTATTCGCATCGCAAAAGAGTGGAATTCATTGCTGGAGTTTGTTTTTCGCGACACTTACAACCTGGGCGTCTTCAAGTCCCATGAGAGCTAGTACCCTCTAGGTAAGAATACACCATCCTAGACCAGAATAATATCTCCACTCAACATCAAGCGAGATCATGGTCAAACGCGAACTCATACTACAGTAAAAAAAGTACTGCAGCTTTCACAGGCGAAAAAGATAGTCGAGAGTGTCGACACATAAAGACGCATACTTGCTCCACGTCATCAGCCGCTTTAAGTTTTATAGTTTTTTTTTTTAGATTATTGTAAGCTTACATAGATATACATTAAAAACATATTCGATTATGGCACAGAAACCTCATGGGCTTCTTCGTGCTACAGAAAGTCGTGAATACAATATTGTTAAATCAAAAATAGGAGTATAGGCGAGTAATTTTTATCGTCATTCAAGTGTTTAGTACTGATTTTATAATAAAAGTGGAGTTAAAATCATTCTAGTATATGGTTCTGTTCTAGTCCCAGATCTGCACATGTGAACCTGGTGGTCCGCTTTGAGAATCAATATAGAATCTTTTCAGATTATATTTGATTTTATGGTTATTTTTGTACATTGAAGAAATTGATTGCAGGTCCTCTGAGAGATCGTTTACGATGATTGGTCTCATATATTCTTCGCGCCTTGTCCCCATACACGTTATTATATTTAAGAAAAATATATTCAGTCTAGTCTTTTTAACCTTCAAGCGGGCGCGTGGTCATTTGTAACGGGAGCGGGCGCGCGTAACCAAAAAGACCCATGGGATAAATAAAAGAAATAAAGCACTAATTATTTAATAATTATATATTTATTTGTACTCAGATATATTATCATTGTCTTTAAAGTCTAATTTGTCAAAAAAAGTAATTAAAATTATGAGAAAGAAACAATTATTAAATTAATTCACATAACTCAAATATTCTTTGGATCAAAACAAAAATTAGGAACACAAAACCCTTTTACATATCTCAGACTAGTATATATACCTAGTCTAATTATAAAAAATACAAAATAAGAATAAAATGAATTAACTTTAGTTTGGTTTTCATCAGAATCAGTTTCTTTGTCCATATAACATTGATTGCAAATAAATGTTGTATGTATGACTTCTGCAAATATTTTTCATTCATCACTTACATTGCGTTTTTGATTGCCTCCTCTTTTTGGCTGGACATATTTTACAGATTCCTCTGCATCTGCCAGAAGTAACTGCTTCTGTATCAGCAACACCAACCTCCATATTCAAATGCTCCCTTATGTTACTTTTTAGTTTTCTTGGAAGGCCTGCCATCGTTGATCTTCTTTGGACGTACTCTTTTGTCAATCCAGTGCCTGATGCCCGTAAATACATCCGCCTTTTCCATAGAGTCATATTATTTGCCCTCAGAATCACCATAATATTTATTCCTGCAATATCCAGAAGACGAAAGAATAATGTCAATGGCCATCTATTATTCTTCCTTGAAACCGAATACATATTTACCTTTTTATCAACTTCATCGATACCCCCCTTTGTTCAGTATATAGAGGTTCCTCTGCAACGACGTGGTCGGAAGTTTCAGAGTCTTGGTCGCTAAGCTCCGATTCACTCTCTTCTTCGTCTTCTTTTAGTAATTCCCCGAGTATTACAATTTGTGATTACCGTCCAAAACTCATTTTATATAAAAAATCTAAGCTTAATTCGATAATACTGAATGATGGCCGAAGAACTACTATGAGCGTGAACGAGTGTATGCCGCGTTGAGCGTCGCGTGTAACTTTTCCGACGGCAGGCGCGTGTAGTCTTTTCGACGACTGCACCAGGACCAAAAGAATTGCGATCTGTGAAGTGGGGAGAGCGCCCGAGCGACGGTTTGTTCTTAGTTTTACTCCAATGACATAACGACAGGCTACTAGAAGTGACAAATAAATGTAATGGGTAATAATAGTAATATGAACGAAAATGTACTAAGCGCGGTCGATTTGACTACGCGCGCCCGCTTGAAGGTTAACTAAAAGTTCTGGTTTGTAACATTCAGTTACTATTCAAAATTTAACCTTTTCAAATAAAGTCATAACTCATTATCTGAGTAAAAAACAAAACATGTTACAAAAAAGACCATAATATTGCCAGCCGCAGAAATGTATTCTGCCAAATAAAAAACGCATCAACTATCATACTTACCCAGTCCACCGTAAAAAGCGCATCAGCTTAGCGTCGACACTCGAAATAATTATTTTATTGCATTTATTCGACAACCGATAAAATATAATCAGATAAAGGTTTTAATTCTGATTTAATAAAAAATATATTTACTAACAACATTTTTGTCTCTGGGAATTTGGACACTTGTCCGTGGATGCTTTCTCTTTTTGGTGGATAGGGAATGAAAGAGAGGGCTTATAAAGGATTTAGCATCAGGTCAAGTGTAAGATTCGATTGTAGTTTTTAAGCGCCTTTAAAATAGATTATTTATATCTGACTAAATATTATAAAACTACGTTTTAACGGTTTTAAGCGCGGTAATTTATTTTATTTAGGTGTATCCGACCTTTCGGCCGCTTTTCAGTTGCCGTGGTCACGGAAGACAAAGATGACATTTGTCAAACGTGTATTGTCAAAGTTTTTATTCAGCCTACCGCCAACTTGTTCATTTTAATTATTTAGTTTTAATTTTGTTTATGGATATTATTTACTCTATGGGAGCCTAATCTAATTTACCACCGCTTCACAACATGTTGTGACTTGAAGAGAAGAAGCGGCGCAAGAAACTCTTCAGCAAACATGCCTAGTTCTAATTTTTTTTATATAATATTAAAATGAGTGGAAGGAAAAAATAAAAGAAATCATTAGTCAAGTTGGTTTGTTTCGTTGCACGCAGAAAGAGCTCACAGTGTCTTGAGGTCTGGCAGTTGGTTTTTGCTGGGTTTGGGTCTTAATAGTTTTGATGATTGGATCCCAAACAGGTGGTACCTGCCAACCATTATGTGTACAAGTCGCGAAAACTTAAGAAAATATTATGTGACTAAATATTTATTACTAACGTTAGGTTATTCCTTTTACATTATATACTCGTGTTAGATCTCTAAATAGGTGGACTGACCAAGTTGCTGATTATGGGTCAAGTCTGCTATTTTAATAATATCTTGGATGTGCAAAATTTGACAGTCTGTGGTTGAGCCTTTGCCGACCTCCTCCGGCAGAAGTTCCAAGTTCGATTCCTAATTTCAGAAACAATTTTTCACCGTTACTTATTATACTCTGGGTGGGATTGTCTGCCGATTATTATTATTATATTCAAAGTACGATTTCATTGCAATAGCGTCAAAATTTGTATTCTACTAAATCCCCAATATCTTCTCGGTATTGTTGTAGCAGTAGTATAATATTGGAAAAAAGTTGGTAGGTTAGAAATGGAAAACGGATTTTGAAAATTTACCACAAAATTTAATATTATTTTACGAGTTTCCGAATAATAAATATTTTTAGGAACGTGCCACGGGCTCGTCATTAGAATTAACAGAATACGGAAATCAGGCAAACCATCAACCTAATTAAGACATATGGTCTTTTTTTGTCCGGAGTTTTTCACAAAATAGTAGTGGTAAATGGGGCCAGCAATTTGGTAAAATCACTAAGTCAGTGAGTATATCGCCTTTGATACTGTTACATGCCGAAAAAGTAAATGCACACCTGGTTTATTACCTTCCCCGCATTTGCACTTCTTTTGTTTACCTTCTATTTCAAATTAGCAATTAGACAATAGCCTATTGTTATTGTATTGGTTTATGGCCGTTCGCAGGAATAATTAGTCAGGCGTGCAGATTACGTTTTCTTGGAAAAGCTCAGTCCACACGGTCGATTGTTGTATTGTACAGTTTACTATAAAACAATCCCCGAACGGAGGGGTGGGGCAGTCAAGCGACTATTACGTTACAAGTAAGACGTATACATTCGATAAGCTAACTTTGCGCGTGTTATTAAATCGTGCAGTTTGTACTGCTCGTGACCAGTTATATTTGTACCTGTGTTATACGTGTTTATATAGTTCTAATAAATTCTATAGTAATTCTAACGGCATTTTAATTAGAGTTCTGTATCTCGTAACAATACCAACAACACATTGTCAACAGCATTGGTGTTGCCAATATTCATTGGCGATGAATGCAACTTTCCATCAAGAGGACCGTGAGCCTGTCTGCTGCATTCGACCAATAAAAAAAAACATATCCGATTGGCTATCGTAGCATCGGGTTTATTTGTGAACAGCGCTTATAATCTGCGAATGTTACCCTTTAACCAAAACGTGACCATAGGCGTCTAGTCAACGAACTAAGAAATTAAATAGATACGGCATATTATAATATTTATAACGTAGTAAATAATATTAAACTGGCAGCTGAGTACATACATATTTTCACTTTATTTTCCTATTGGGGTATGTCGAAACGATGCATCTCCACTAGCTACGATTATGACAAGCACTTTTTACTTCCTCTATTTTCATTAATCTCTTTATATATACACATTTATTTAAAATGCCTGACCTTTCTTTAAAAATATCTTCAATGATCATGATGATTACGTCACGATCTGCCGGCACCGCTCTACCAATCACATTGCTGTGATATACTTCTTTTGTGATTCTTGCTTCTATTCATAGAACGTTAAACTAGAAGATATATTGAATAATTATGAAAAGGGTCACAGTAAGCCATAAATCGGCCAAGTGCGACACATTTCACGCTCATTTGATAAATAGATAACAGTTACTTAGTTAATTAAAGTAACCATTTAATGAAAAATACCGGATAGTTTGAAAATCAAGGAAACAATTGTTGCACAATAGTTCGATATCATTATAATGGTAATTTCAATAATTAATTTTTTTAGCTAGACGTGTTGCTTGGGAGTTTCTTGCCCCTTCTTCTCTTTAACAGCAATAACACGTTACGAAACGGTGTACATAGACTAGGAAGTAGAATTAAAATTTTAACCTACATGTATGACCTTCAAAAAGTGTTCTCCAGTGGAACTTATTTTGAATAAAAACTTTTGAATTTGAATTTGAATGTGCACTATGTTGGCTTAGAAAAACAATATATACACAAAGTTACAAACACTATATACTTAGTGTTATACTCATTTTATTAATATTTTTGAATGTGTCTCTCTATGTATTGTAAAAACCAAATAAACGTATTCTCTCTCAAATGAAAACCTTAGTCACTGAATTTTTTTTAGGAATTGTATAAATTACTTTAGAACTTATTATTTTCTGTTCCAAACCTATCTCTATAACAACCTTGAGTTGTGTTCCGGCATTAGTGGTCAGGTTCCTGTCTCCCCTTAGAGAGAGACAGCACATTGGTGTGGCACCTTTATTGTTACAAATGTGCCAAAACAAATGTAACCGCTTTCCATCAGGAGCCCTCTATTTGCTGAATTAAGCATTTAAAAAATGTACACTGTGGTGCGTTATTTAAATAGACCTTAATTATGTATAACTAGCTGTGCCCGCAATGTCATACGCGTAAAATTTATTTTCCAAACCCCTCCAATTTTGAAACATTCTTCATTGGTACTCAGCTCCTATTGCTTTAGTCTTAGCGTGATAATACATAGCTTATATATAGCCTTCCTTGATAAATGGATTATCTAACACTGAAATATTTGTTCAAATCGGACCAGTGGTTCCTAAAATTAGTGCGTTCAAACAAACAAACTCTTCAGCTTTATATATTAGTATAAGTTTATGTGTAAAACTGTTTGTAGTATTATACCGCATCCAAAGTTCCCGTGCCGGGTCGACAACGCCGGCAGGCTTGTCTCTTGTCTCCCGCAATCGGCTCAGTGTCCATGGTGGCGTAAAATTGTATTTGACGGGCGTTGGACGGCAGCGGGGCCGGAGGGGATGGAGGGGGGAAATTAACGCGGCTTAAGACAAAATCTCCGTGTTATGATATCGCTCCGCTCGCCCGACGCGATCATCGCTTTAAGTATGTTACCGGATTTATTTTATGCTCTCGCTGTTTATACAAGTGTTCTTATATACGTATGATACATTTGAAAAAAAGTGTGTAAAAACCATCTATACATCAATCGCGCTGAATTATAATAAAACTGTAGAGGTCAAATTTCTGTGCCATTGCACAAAAAAATGTGCTTAAGACCGAGTCAGGGGGATGTAAGAAGTGAAATAGAACTAATATAGATTTTTTTCAAAATTTTTGTTTCTCTGTTTGTCTGTCTGTTTGTACCGGCTAATCTCTGAAACGACTAGACCGATTCAAAAGAAATTTTGTATGGTGGTAGCTTATATCCCTGGTCAACATATAGGATACTTTCGACCCCGAAAAATTAAAGAGTTTGCGTGGGATGGTTAAAAAACAGCACGACGCGGACGAAGTCGCGGACACCAGCTAGTAGAAAACAAAAGATAGAATAAGTTCTTGAGACGCCACTAATTTTTTGTTAGAACAGTGAATGAATTCAACAAACTCAGCAAGTCGGATTGTTGACATTGTCTTGTTTGTGGATAGTCCAGCATCTGTAAATGCGAATTAAATCAGCGTCTATTTTAATAATAATTAGTTTCCCGGTCACAAAATTTTATTATTATTGTTATTTTTTTCCCTAAAATTATTGTATTTTATACTTTATTTTTATTTCCCTGTCATCTGTGGAGGTTTATGAATAGCTATCTCTGTAACGTTAGTTAGTTTGTAAGACAACAGCTATTAACCTCCCAAATAAAATAAGTAATAGATTAAGAAGTATCAAAAGTATTACATAAAGTAAGAAATAGAATAAATAATAGGGTGGTCGTTAAAAATTAAATTTCTTGCGACGCCCCCTAAAAAGCTTCCTTTTAATGAAAAAACACTGGGATTTTTTTTTATAATTTTTTCAAGTCAAGACATCACGTGCCTCAAGACGATTCAAGTTAAAACTAAAAATATAAGAAAAATTGAAAGATAAGCTTGAATCACGAAGAATTTTAAACTTTTTCTGAAACTATAATTTGAAATTCATCACTGAGAATGATAATACGGAAGGTATTTCATTGTTAAAACTTTTCCAATCTTAAAATAATTTTTACTTCTAAGTATGAAGAAGTTTCCTGAAAAAACATGATATTACCCAAAAATTAACTTGAATCGTCTTGAGGCACGTGTTGTCTTGACTTGAAAAAATTATAAAAAAATCCCAGTGTTTTTTCATTAAAAGGAAGCTTTTTAGGGGGCGTCGCAAGAAATTTAATTTTTAACGACCACCCTAATAAATAACAATGTATATAATTGTACCACAGAAGGAGAATGTAATGTAGTATAGCAATAGAAAACACTTTAAATAAACACTATTTCATTTGATTTTTTAGATTAAACACGTATGTAAAAATAGTAAAATAAAATAGCACAGTAATTACAATAGAAACTATGGAAAAATGTTACATAATTAAGATATAAAAACATAAAAAGATGAAAAAGATCCTGACAAATCTAGTTCATCAGGATGAAGGAAAATGTAAAAAAATAAAGGAAAATGTAAAATATTTGAAGTGCTTGTGATTTAAAAAAAAATGACAAATTTTGAAAACTGTTGTATATATATTGACTTGAAATACCAGCAGGATCCCCGGGATACAAAGTACTGCAGCTATCGTTTTAGAGACAACTGTGTCGGGATAAGCTAATTGTAATGCACCCGAACAACTAGAAACCGTCTCCTGAAAAATTCCCACGGGATTCCCTGTATAAAGAATATGCATTTTATTATATTAATTTTTTTATAGATCAGTAAAAAATCACATTTAAATCAGATATATATTTTTAATCTGGACATTTAAATCATTCCCAGAAAAAATCTCGCGGGATTCCCAGGATAAAATGTAGTGCAATTGTTAAGGCTAAAAATTTGTTGGCGATCAGTGAAAACCGCATCGAAATCTGTCCAGCAGCTCTCATGAATCCCGAATTAAGAGACAAACAGACAAACCTACAAACTAGAAATAAAAAAACGGGCATCGTGTTCACCGTCGTTTATATAGTCTATTCTATTTGATTTTTTAAAATAGTTTCAATGTACGGTACGGCATATTTTGAATTGTAGATTATTATGGATATATGTATATATATGATGTCAGGAGCCTTAAAAACAGACGAGCGTACATGACAAGAGCTATGAATGTCAAAGAAGCAAGTGAGGTGTGTAAGAATAAGCCTGAATGGCGCTCTGTTGTTCGTGCCTACCCCGCAAGGGACCTGGCGTGAAGTTATCTATGTATGTATGTATATATATACACGACTACGACCACTATAAACATATTTACAGGTGTAAATTTGAATTTATTAAATAACAGTATTTAAACCTAACGAATATTTTAATAATTATACAATAATAAATACAAAATACGAAAGAAATAATTGGTCACAACCGTATTAAAAACTACTCGAAACCAATATTCTCACAGGAAAGTCGAAACGTCATCAAACCACTTTAACACAAAGACTATGAAAACAATAAAACTTTAAAAGTCACCGGACCGTTGTCTCTTACAATTAAATTCATTTTTATTTTGATCATTCTATCAAGAGCCTATCGCATTGCAGGGTTGAAAATAACCAAGTTAATCATGCTGTCAACAAAATCAATTTTGAACTGTATTATACAGATTTAGGGACGAATTTCAACAAACTAAATTGTTGGAAGAATGTAAGTAGTTATTGGAAAAATGGCTTTCATAGAGCTGAGTGTAGGAACACTCGTAATTTGTTGAGAGGCTTTTGACGCAAGATATGGTTTTTTTTTAAATGAATAAAATACCGCTCTTGAACCCGATTGCGGTTAAATTTGGGGAGGGTTTAACTTTTAGCTTTATTTAAGATTTTTATTTGTATTGTACTTTTTATTTTTTACACCTAAAGGTGCTATCTCACCGCGAGCATTCGCCTGTAATCTAATATATAAAATTCTCATGTCGCGGTGATTGTTAACAAACTCCTCCGAAACGGCTGCCCCGATTTATATGAAATTTTGTGTGCATATCGGGTAGGTCTGAGAATCGGTCAACATCAATTTTTCATACCCCTAAATGATAAGGGTGAGCCACCCCTAAGTATTTTTTTTGTAACGTATCTGTAACATTATAGGCGAATGCTCGCGGTCAGGAAACATGTTTAAATAATTTCAATTTTTAAATACAACAGACGCAACAAATACAACCGTCGTATTCACAAAATACCCAAAGATTTCCAATACTATACATGTATATAAAAATTCCGTGTTCACAGTGTTTGACCGCGATAAACTCCGACACTAATCAACCGATTTTCATGTTTTTTTTCATTTGGCTGGTTTCGTTCCTACTTAAGACACAGGTTAGGTTTCATTATGACTTATAATATATTTTTTACTAAGCCACAGCATTGCGTGGGCGGTCTACTAGTGTATATATATAAATTGATTAAATCTAATTGTTTTTTCGTTGTTTTGAAAATTAATTGATATATTTTTTAGAAGATTGCGTTATTGTTGTTTTCTGCTGTTACAAGATACTTGCCTAGAATAATATAGATGCTAAAATATTCCTCAATATTTTTTGTATCTACCCTCATTTCTGATGAGGTGATGGCCGACGCCTAGTAAAGAAAAGATGAGCATTTCGGAATCAACTCCAGTCGATGTTTGACCTCTGTCAGGTTCAGCTGTGCGTTCTTTTTTATTCCTGTGATATCGTAATTGATAATAAATCAATCAAATTATAATAAAATGTGGAATGTTGAACTAGCTGTGTTATTATTTCGCAAGCCTGTCACGATCCAGGGGAAGATGGTTCTGAAGGTTAGTGGATCTTGTATTTTTCTATTCCTAGTATCAAGTTTTGACATCTCTCTCAATACAGTCCGTAGTAAAAACCAGACAAAATTTTCCCAAATGGAAATAGGGTATCTACTTTAACGTGGTCTGTTACAGCACTTCACAAGTAAAATGTATTTTATGTTTAAAATCAGGTTTTTGGTATATAGCTACAACGGGATTACTTTCCTTATGCCGAATCAACGTATGTACTTGTTATATCCACAGCTCCAAAAATAACACGGAATTGGTGTTTATTCAAGGCCATAAAAGGGAAGTATCAAAAAAGCTCATTATCAAATTTATATTTTAAATGTGAATTATGTTTTGATCTAAAAACTCCAAAGCCTGTAGCATCTCCGAAAGTCGGTCGATTTCTTATCGGATACCCCTCGAATTCTGTTTATTTATAAATTCATATTATAACCCATCTTTATTGTACCATCGGACAAGTATACCTACGCATGATTTTGCCTCAACATTATTACACAATGGATAGATCATGGGCTACGAAGAGACGTTTTTTCTTTCGCTGTAAACGTTCTACTGTTGAGTGAAATAACTTGCCATTACTCCTCACTTCATCTAGACGTCTTTAATCATAACTGAATAGGTATGAATGAAAGTGCTCCATTTTTAGATTGCATCGTCACTAAAATTTGACAAAACACCGATCAGAACCTACAAAAGAAAATCAATTTTTGGAACATTTTCCGATAAAAAGCTTCGAAGAACCAATATTCAACAGTATTGGCCGTCAGCCACTCTTCGCGGGATCTAAAAACTCAATACAGTATTGCTTTCACAGCGAAGTAGATTCGTATAGCATAACAAGGATACGATAAAATGACTAGTTTAAAGCGTATATGTGTAGTAGTATCTGTGCATTTCAAAATCCAAGATTATGATAATTATACTTGATACTATTAGGTTCGTAATCCAACCCTCAGCTAAAATAAAGCTGTAATCTTTAGGCGTCTAACGATCTTCTTTAGCCGTAAACACAGGGGCGCAGTTCATGGTCTTCTGGGATTAAATGAATGTTTACTTACATCTTGGCACCCATAAGCCAGGGGCTCTGATTCTCTCCAGCCTAAGGAAACACCCGCTCTCTGTTATGGCAATGCTTGGATGTAAAGGCAATCCTAGTAGATAACCAAAGCCTAGAGGAAGCCGTAGTATTTTAATATAACCACATTACCCTTCTACAATTCCTTGAGCATTATAAACTGTATTTTACCTTGATTAAGAAACCTGAAATATATGTACATATGAAACCCTTACCGCTCATTTATCATAAGCGACATTTGGACCTTAGTATATTTTTTGTTGCAAAAGGCATTTCAAACAATTATTTTGCTTTAAGACTTTCAGCTATTGATTTAGTAGGATCTCATCTAACTAAAACTAAAAGTTTTTAAAACAGAATAAAAGTTTAAAATGCCTTTTGCAACAAAAAATATACTTAGGTCCAAAGGTCGCTTACGAAAAAATGGCTGTAGAGGCTCGGCATTGTACTGAATGCCATGTTATTCTTATGATGCCAGCGTTCAATGTGGCGTTCTAACCGTAGGACGTCGTTCCAGAGCACCATTATTTACTGCCCCTGGCAGTCGAAGTACATACTGTTAAGTGTGACGGGGGTACGCACTTATGGATTGGAAGAAAACACCAGTTTTTAACGTAACGCTTTTATTGACTTACACAGCCGCACGCAGTACCTCTCTGAAGCCCCTATACGCACGACCAACGATGCACAGTCCGACGATAAGTTGTCACACCCTCAATATCGTCGCCGATATTGCGTAGACCACCACCGATTTAATCGCGTGTAGCTCGCTTCGGATTCCTCTTTCGAACTACGCTACACACTTCCTTCGCGTATCGTCCACCAAACTTGTCGCTAAATTCACCACTTAATTCGTTTCTGTCCTCTATTAACCTTCTCTAATAACTCTTTAGTATCGCACTTGTCGTTTCACCGTCTTGAACTGAACTCAACCTTAAACTGCTCGGTAGGTGCGCCTTACGCTGTTTATATACCCAGAAGAATTTTCTAGAACCCATCTATCTATCTCTGTCTCCTCCTTCCCGAACCTTCTGTTCGGGAACTTTCGTTTATACATCTATCTCTTTCCAACATCTATCTATCTCTTTCTTTCGGTTATCGTCTATCTCTTTCTGAATATATCCGTCCTTGTCTTTTACTTCTAGATTGTTCTGGTATTTTACAAAAGTTCTAAGACTAACTAAACTGTTCCACCATCATTCGCCACAATACTTTATATACGACTAAATCTTATATAAGAGAAATTATTCTTAACTACCCGCACATTTATTACATTTGTAAACATCTACTATTTGTCTTGTCCTTGTCCACATTATGCCTAACACTTTGCCAGGTCAGCGCGACAGGGCGTGGACACATAACGAGTTTAGCAAAATATGATTTAACCACCCCCCCACTTTCAACCCCCTCGCTCAATGAGAGACGTTTTAGTGCCACTTTTTACACGTCCCCCGAGGATTCGCAACGCAGACTGTACGGGTCCTGACTAATATCCTCTGGGTCCCAATTTTGTGTGGAGAAAATATTCCAGTATTATATTTATGATTTTATGTTTGCAAGTAAGGAAACTAGCAAATGATCCATCTGATGGTAAATGGTTACAGTTATCAAAAGTAAAACAAATGTTTGAAAAGACTATTATAGTACACGTTAATTGTAAATATTGTGAACTAGCTGCGCCCGCGGTTTCAACTGCGTGTTGACGGAAAATCGATATAGCTTGGATAATTATAATTTACACTATATTTTTATAAATTATAGCCTATGTGTTTTTCTGATGTGTAAGCTATATTATTAAAAAATTCATCAAAATCTATTCAGTAGTTCTTGCGTGAAAGAGTAACAAACATACATTCATACATTCTTACAAATTTTCGCGTTTATAATATTTATAGAGACGAAATAATTTGACGGCCTATGTGGTTGACCGGGCTAAGCCTTTGCCGCTTACCTCACTGCAACGCAGAGTCTCCGGGTTCGATTTCTGGCATGGTAAATTTCTGAAACGAATTTTCTGCGTTATTTACTATGGTCTGGGTGTCTAGGATCGGCCTCAGAGTGGTCCGTTGTATATTACCTATAACATAAGCGTAATTTGCTTAATTTGGGGATATACAGTGTGTGTATTTGTCTGCCGATTTATTATATTATTTTATTATTATAAGTTTAAAAGGCTGTGTATGATGCAAATAGATATTATTGTATATTTAATCTAGACATTTGAAAACCAGACATAAGCTGTAGAATATACTTCCTTAAAACCTCAGTTTAATTATTAAAATAGTATATTTTTTATGTCGCCATCTTGCTCTCCAATTCCTTGGGAGGTGAGGATTTTCTCGCTATCTCTCGGAGCCGTGGTTTGACCGACATATTCTTAGCGGAGCCTTACGACCCTGTGTTCTTGAACAAAAAATATGTAGAGTGACGCTTTTCTATAATGAAATTTTTAATATTCATAATTTTAGATGTAAAAAATAAAAAAAAATCGTTTAAAAAAACCGACTTCAAAAACTAAAAAGTATAAAATAATTTATTTCCAAAGCTATTATTATAAATATATAATATCTAAAACATCTTAAAGTCGGTGCTTAGTCATTTTCAAAATATAGTATTTTTTTTATTTTACTTTGTACCGCCTTCATATATCAAACTATATCAAATTTTTAGGGGACCAATAATAATTGAAAGCTATTCCGCGTCGAACAAAAAAAGAAACACGTAAATCGGATCATGAATCTCGGAGTAACCGGTGAAGATATATTAAAAAAAGGAAAAAAAATATCCCGACGAATTGAGAACCTCCTCCTTTTTTTGAAGTCGGTTGAAAAGGTGTAAGGTATTTTTATTATATTTAGACGTTTCAACCACTTTTTAGTAGCCGTGATCACGGTGACAAAGATGGAAGTTAAAATCAGGTATAATGCCGCTTAATATCGTAAAAACGTAGTTTTAATTATGTTTACTTACTTAATGGTCGCAAAAACTTAAGAAAATACTATTCAAGGTCTTAGTTACAATATCAAATATCTTTAGAAAGTACGCATTGAATAACAAATGACTCCGTTCACTTGGCTTCTCTTCATTTATCAATATTTCACTATGAATTATAATGGTTTTACATTATGCAATTTTTAACGTTGACCTGGAGAGTGGTGAATTATTTTTATTAAAAATGAAGAAGAGATTGTTTATATAGCAGCATTATTATGGTTATGTGGATAAGGGTAAGTAAAATTTGAGCTTTCGGATTACCATAAGAACTACGTTCTTTGATGTCAATCAAAAACCTACAATAATTAGTCTAAGGGTGTTTTAAGTTATTACACTAATTATACTCGAATATTACAAATACCTAACTGGCTAGATCCACAAACCTCGTGAAGCCATGTGTTTTAAACAAAAAGCATCGCTGTTTTAAAGTCCTTAGTGTAATAAAAATATTTTCTTCTTTTAAATCTTACAATGAAAAAAGTAGCCGTATGAGATTTACGAGAGTAGACGATTAATATGAATATCAAATTTAATTTCAGGCATTCTGGAAATACAAAGCCATATTTAAATACTAAAAACAAGAAGATTTTAATTACCTTCGTTTAACTTTCTATCATTCATAATTACTAATAAGAACGTTAATATTAAAAACTTATTAATCCTTGCTAACAGTTGCCTGGAACAGTCTGCTTTATAGCGATAAGGCTGCCCGTGGTACTATATTTTATCTTATTCTACTTCTGTTAAAAAGAATTATCTATCTATGTATCATACTTACGTTTCATGCGAATACGAACGTTTCATACAAGGTTAGGTTGTATATATTTTTATAACGGTGAATCTAATGTTTCTTCTAAGGCTTTCCTGTTCTAATAAGGAAATATATTTTTACGATTCTCGCGCCATCTCACACAATCCGATGAGTTAGTGCCAGCACTCGCGGGCGACGTATGCTATTCTATATTCAAATTGAACGGCGCGCCGAAAGCGACCGACGCCATTTTGTTGTCGTCACCGACTCAACAAAATGGCCGCCGGTAAGCGGCTTATAACGAAAACGTGCTCGCCTTGTTATTTTCCAACTGTGAAATATGTTTAAAATACGTTTAGAGGAAAATTTGATAAGGTGTAATAATTTATTCCGGGATCTTAATAATCTGGGTCGTTTCAATATAGGTAACTGAATATTCATTTGTATTTTGAAATTATTGAGGAACTGCATCTTTCATTTAGTATTTTCTACTTGGTTTTTTTTATCGTTAGGATACATTCACACACGCTTTTTGCAACTAATTAAACAATTTAATGATGATAAAATATATCATTCATTGAATAGATTGTAACCTGCCTTGAGTGTAAAAGTAAATTTTAAACATTTTCTTCAAGCAACTGTATTTTTAATTTTTTCATATTGTATTTTATTTTATGAGTAATGTTTATTTTGTGATGAAATATCAGCCCTTTGTGATAAAGAACATTTGAACTTCTAAAGTTAGATGTTAAAGTAGAAATTGTTTTAAATTAACCATTTAAATACACGATTTGATTAAATTTTTAATCATTACTAGAATATGCCCGCGACTTAGTCCACGCCTAACTTGAAATTCCCGCGGGACTCACCGATGGGATGACCCGAGTAGACTAAAAATTATAACTTATGCGACTGTTTGATTCTATAACTTTTTGTTACTATTCTAGTCAAATTAATTAGAAATTTATGATTTTGTATATATAAATGTAAGTTGTGCGTGCGACTTTGCCCGCGTGGATATTTTTCTCAGAACCATAAAAAAAATGAGTAGCCAAAGTTACTCCTCATAACATCCGCTATCTGGCAGTGAATGGAGCATCCGTTAAAATCGGTATAGCAGTTTCAGACATTATCTGGAATATCCAGAGAGACAGGTAAAAATTAAAAAATGCATTTTGGGTATCTCCTAGCCCGAATTATCCCCCCCTGATTTTTTCACATTTTGATTTTGAAATTAAAAACAGACACTTCTTTTTATTTATTAATATATTAATACGTGAAGCAAAATCTTTGTACCCACTTTTACGAAAATCGCGTAGACGGAGCGTATGAAATTTCGACACTTATAGTTTACTAGCTGTCCCGGCAGACATCGTCCTGCCGTAAAATAGGGTTGTCGCAGAGTGTTAATAATTTAGGTTGTATGTATATTGTATGTTGTATCATAAAAAATAGAAATTAAAAATTTGTCTAAAAATAAATAAAAAATTTATGACTACCCTAACATTAGCGGATGAAAAATAATGGCCGATTCTCATAGATACCGGATAGCACAAAAAATACCTTAATTAAATAACACACACTACCATGTAATCAATCAATCAATCAGTCTTATTTCCAAAAACATAGATACATGAATAGGTATATAATATTTGACACACACACGTATATATAGTCTTTTTTTATTATTAAATTCAAATTAATAGTGTAAGCTTGGCGAAATCTGTGATAATAAAAGTATAGTCTTTGACAAAAAATTATTATGGTTGAATTTTGACAACGGGCGACCACTAGTCTGCTTAGATATCTAGTTTATACCATGCAAGTAGAAAAGTTACGTTTATATTTTTCTAAAGTTTTTTTTTTTTTTTACATGGGGAAATGCGTTGCCGCACCGTCAGCCGCGGGATCATGCGCGCCGGTGTGTGGGGCTCCCCGACGCCGGTTCAATACGACCGGCTGCCGGTATACCCACTAAAACCCCATGGGAGCCTTCCTTCCGCCTAGCGCCGGGGTCGCGGTACATGCGTGAGCTTAACCCGCAACCCCGGCAGCGGCCGGCCGCCTCGTAAACAGAGGCGGCCTCTCCTGTGTGCGGGCCGGGGAATGACGTTTCCCCGGCCCTGAGAGGGACGCGCGGCTGCCTCTCGCGCCCTCTCGCGGCATTAGTGCGGGCGGAGGTCTATGTGGATCCCCCAGACCTCGACGCCCGCTGCCGCCGGGAGGGGGAGGCTGCGAGGATTACTCCTGCGCCATCACCCCTCCCTCTCCTTCCTCCTACCCCCGCCGCCTCGCGCTCTCAGCAGCGTCAGCGGCGGGGGGGGCTTCGCGATGGGGGAAGGGGGAGGCTGCGAAGGATTGCTCCTCTGCGCCAACACCCCTCCCCTCTCTCCTTCCACCCCGCCCCCCCCCACCGCCTCGCGCACTAGCATGTACCTGCGATAAAGCTCGAAGATTTCTTCAATTTCCTTTTTTTGCGCCTCGCCACACAGCAGCGTCGGCGACGGAGCGGGGAGGGTAGGTGCCGGTCTGCGGCGGTGGTGGGGTGGCATAGGTTCGGGGCGGAGTTTGAGTGGGTGCCGGGGGATGGGTGCTTGGGGAGGAGGTTTGGGAGGAAGGGAAGGATTGGGATTTGAGGCGGAGAGGTGGGAAACTGTCAGGAGTGAAAGGGGATGTGACAGTGGCGGCTCGGGCCCGGGACGCGTCCCTCGTACGCTTCTGGACGGAGTAGAGTCAGGGGCACTGGGGAATATTTTTCTATAGTAAAGCAACTTTCAATATCCAAAAAAGAAAGAAATAATTTATTTGCTAGGAAAGCGACAATACAAGAATGCAGAAATATTTATACATACATTTTTTATGATAAGATTCAATATATTGTACACCGCATTTCCTATAAATGAGGTCGGCAACTCAGCTTTATGCTTTTTATAATATTCCAAACTTTGCCTGTAACATAAACAACATGCCCCCCCCCCCCGCCAATCCACTCTTTCAGGCAAAACCGAATTCGCCAACTGCGAACAGTTGTTCGCACCATTTTGTATAATAAAGCCGTTAAACCACACTCGATTAGATTCCAAAATCGAAATTTATAAAAGCGGATATCGATATCAACTTTAATTCGATTTTGTATAATGGAATATTCGTTCGTATATTGTTATTTTCTAAATGGTTATCTGTAACCATTATGATCTTTGGGGTTAGTCTAATTTTATTTATATACTAGCTGTCCCGGCAGACGACGTCCTGCCCGGTAAAAATAAAAATTTAGGGATGTAGGTATCATAAAAAAAAAAAAAAAAAAAAAAATAAAAAATTTAGGGTGGACTACCCCTAACATTTAGGGGGATGAAAAATAGATGTTGGCCGATTCTCATAGATATCGGATAAGCACAAAAAATTTCATCAAAATCGGTCAAGCCGTTTCGGAGGAGTATGGCAACGAAAACTGTGACACGAGAATTTTATATTTATATATATTAAGGCATGCCCGTGACTTTGACCACGCTTGACTCGAAATTTCCGAGGCGTTCCCAGGATGCAAAGTACCGAAGAATTTAAATAAATAATACAAGCAATCGTTTTAGTGATAACTGTCTCGAAATAAGCTAACTTTTATGCACCTGAACAAATCGCCGCCGGGAAAAGTATCGTAGAATTCCCGGGATAAAAAGTATCACATTTTTAACCGACTTCAAAAAAAAGGAGGAGGTTCTCAATTCGTCGGGATCTTTTTTTTGTTTTATTTTATGTATGTTCACCGATTACTCCGAGGTTTATGATCTGATTTACGTGATTCTTGTTTTGTTCGACGCGGAATAGCTGCCATTTGGTCCCCTAAAAATTTTACATAGTTTGGCCCAGTAATTTTCATTTTACGAACATTTTTTGTTCTCGTTCTTTGGGACCTATATTTTTTAAGAAGCGCGGCACCATTCGTAGGTCTACCCATACATAGCTAGACACTAAAAAGTAATAAATAAAAACTTCGTTAAAAAAACTGACTTCAAAAACTAAAAAGTATAAAATAACTATTTATAAAGCTATATTATTACATTTTATCTAAGACATTATTGCATAAAACATAATTATCACTCTAAGACATCTATCTTGTAGTTGGTAAATTAAATTTAATAGTAAAATTACTGTATTTTGAAAATTACTAAGCACCGACTTTAAGATGTTTTAGATAATATACATTAATAATAATAGCTTTAGAAATAAGTTATTTTATACATTTTAGTTATTTAGTTTTTGAAGTCGGTTTTTATTTTTAATTTTGCCTTTTTAAATAATTCCCAGAAAAATACTAAGAATTAGCTGTTGATCAGGGAAAATCGCTTCGTAATCGGTTGACAGACAAGTAATCTAAAAAAAATGCATCGTGGTCTCCATCGTTTATATAATGTATTCCAGTTGGTCTTTCTTTAAATAGCTTCAATGTACAAACACGGCATGTTTAGAATTGATCATATTATAGATTGTTTTTTTATTATATTTTAAATGTTTAAGATATCTGAGGTAGTATAAGAAAACTATTTGTAAGAAATAAATATAGTATACTCTTAAAATAAACATAAAACACATATATATATATAGCACGTGGGCTACAAATAAGCCAAAGCTTTACCAGCGTGAAGGACCAAATACGGTACAAGAAATACCTGAAGGAGCTCAGTTGTAGAATGATTTGCCTTAGACTTAAAGAGTATCTCCATTAATACAAAGATTGTAAAAAATTGTGTGTGTCCAGTTCACACGCAGTAGAAGTGAAAATTCAATGAGTTGAAAAATAATATTTAAGCCTTTGTTATAAAATAGTTAGAATAAGTACAGCTGGTGCCGCCATGTAAACCTCCTTTCGACCTATTCATACTTTTCTTCGAATATTTAAATTCTTCTTAAAATGTGACGGCGCGTTCCCCTTTCGCACGTCACTTCAGTCACTCATTGACATATCAAAAAATTAAATACATCGCTCCGCTCTGTAAATAAATAAAATATCATAAAATACTTTAAAATAAATCTCCCCGCATACATAAATATTATATAAATAACCCGCTCCGCTCCATAATTGTAAAATAAATGAAACTAAACTAAATATACGCACATAAAGTTAAATACTATAAACATATATATAAAAGTACAATAAAGTGTGTGTGATAGTGTATAGTGGAGAAGAGGAGCCGCGTTCATTCCCATAACCAGTAGTGCGTGCTCGTTCGATTCCCATTCCAAATTGTCCACACTTTTTCCGCAAGTTTGACACAGTTCACTTAACGCTAAATCCAGCGCCGCCGCAACAACAGCGATATGTAAATATCATAAACTTCAACAATATGCCATTCAAATCCTATTTATTAAGCTTATTGGGGTCATCATATTTTGGTACAGTCTAAACGATTTGGCAGCACAATGCATCAGAAGATACCTAGTAAGACAATAAATGCATAAGTATACATTAAAAAAATATGTTAGTTGCTACGGTTTAAAATTCCGTACAATTTATTACATATTGGCGATACACTAACATTTATCACATTAAATAATATACAGCGTGTAGTTAATTAATATTCAGCAGATTAGACGGGGCTTTCGTCCGTCAGGTGCGGGAGGACATGTGGCTCCCACCGTCTTTGGGTTTACATAATCCAACATGGTGGACTGTCTTTGATGCTATACAGAATGTTGTCAAGACTGTGTTTGGTATAGGATGGCGTTTAGTGATGTATCGAATTTCATTCATCTGGTCGTCCCATATGACACTACAATGATTAAAGGGACCCGGTACAGAGGCTTGGTGCGGCCTAGCTAAAGTTTCGAAATTCCTTTTTCTCAAATGATCTTAAATTTTTTATTAATCAATAATATATAAACAAGTCTTGTGCTGATTCGGTCATACAAGTGAGCGCTCCTTTCTACTAGAATACGTCAATGAACTAGTTCATCTTAGTAGTACTGATAGCATTATTCGATCAGCAGAACTTTTCGATCTTCTTTGTTTGCAAGTTCATTGTTTATGAACTACATAAAACTGTGAGATTGCTGAGTGTGTGAGTGAGTGAACAAATTGGCCGATTAACGTTTAATAATGTGAAACGTTTCTTTTAGTATAATATCCAGTGTAGTGAAACGGTTCCTAATAGTAAAGCGTTCATGAATTACTCAAGACTAGTAACTATTATACACTCCGACTAACAAAAATACACCACCTTACTACCGTCTTTATTCTTATACGTGCACGAACTGAGAAAGAATACAATTTCCTGCGGCCTTGGGGCCTATCGTAAGAGGCGACAAAACACCCACAGATAGGTGGTAGGGTATTTGCCATCTGTATAGCTACCACTCCTGGAGTATAGTAGGCCGCAATAACACAATAGTAACATTAAAAAAATATGAATATCCAAAATTAAACGAAAATCTTGTCAGAAGAAAAAAGTAAAATACTTAATATGTGATTAGATTTCAAAATTTTAGAACAACCTGTATTTACCCATACATATGGAAGCATATACAACGTTCCCAGTCTAAGCTCAGAGAACACGGCCATTCTAATTCAATCTTGAGATTAACTACTTGAATAATAAACAGAATTTAATATGCTGTAGGTTGGTATCAGTGCCAATCAGACAATATAAGTAAATGTACGTATTTATAGTACGCATGTAGTACTTATCTAATATTATACAATTCTAAACATGCCATGTCTGTACATTGGTAGCTATTTTAAAAAAACAACTGGAATAGACTATAATTATATGTAATAAATAATAACAATGCATTTTTTTAGATTTCTTGCCTGTTGTTTTGTCTGTTTGTCCGGGATTAACGTAAAACCTACTAGGTCGATTTCGATGTGTTTTTGCTGATCAACAGCTAATGTTTAAGCTCTGCGCTACTTTATATCCTGGGAATCCCACGGGGATTTTCCCGGGAGCGGTTTAAAGTTGTTTGTGTTCATGAAAGTTACCTTAATCAGAAACAGTTTTCACTAAAACGATAGCTTACTTCTCTTTAAATGCTGCGCCATTTTGTTTCCCGGGAATCTCGTGAGAAATTCAAGTCAAAACGAAGCCTTAGCCCTATTCTAGTTTAAAATATAATCGTATGTATGTATATTATAGTTATATATATATTTCTTTTCAAACAGTTTTTTTAAATGAAGTTTTAATTATTATTCGTGCAGGAACGAAGAAAGAATACAATTTCCTGCGGCCAGGCAGGCTGTCGTTAGAGGCGACAAGACTACCCACAGTCAGGTGGTAGAGGATTTGCCCGTTTGGATGGCTACCACCCCTGGTATGCCGCCATAATAACTTTGAGTTTATTTCCGGCTTTAGAGGTCAGGTGCCAGTCTCCGTATGGGGAGTGACACATCGGTATAAACGTCCATAGGCGATGAAAACGCATTCCACCGGGTAGGTCGCCTGCCTGTTTCCTGAACTCTATAAATGCCACCATACTGTTACGAGTACGGGACTAAAATTAAAATGCCCTTGGAATTACTATAGAATTTATTAGAACTATACAAACACGTAAACTCAGGTACCAATATAACCAGACGCAATAACAATAAGTATGCAGGTGACCCAACTTGTAACAATACTTTAAAAGCAACCCAAATTAAAGTGAGAAGTAGACTTATAATCGTCAGCATCATAATCGTTATACAAGGTATATACTGCCTTAAAGGCTCTTTAAAATACTTTATTGCAGGTGTTCAGCAGACAGGCAGACGGCTCACTTGATGGAAAGCGTTCACCATCGCTTATTGACATTTGCAACACCAAAGGTGCTACAAATGCGTCGCTGCTCGCTTAAGGGAGACTATCCTTGTCACTAATACCGGAACACAACTCAAGATTGTTATGACGACATACTTTAGACCAGACTGCCATCCAGTCGGGCAAATGCCTTACCACCTGGCAGTGGGTTGTGTGACGCCTCTTACGACAGGCCGCCCGGCCGCAGGCAATGTTAGTCATTCTCCATTCCTGCAACGATTCTAAAAAGTGATTATAAAAAACTCTTGTTTAACCAGCCTATAAACTACATAAAACTAATAGGAATAAGAGCATAAATATTTTAACTTATTTCTACATCGCTGTAGTGTACATGGCTTTCAAAAATTTTCTTTCAGTTTCGTAAAACTATTAAATTATTTTGAATTGTTAAGTACGTACTTGAAATACAGCGACAAACATCCTTCAATTCTCATAAATTCTATCGTATGTATCGTATCGTATCTACGCTAAAATATTTTTTAAATTAGTATTTTAATAATTAAAATTTCCAACTCGCCTAGGGCTGTCCGTTTTCCAGCAATAAATCAGGGTTGGCGCATTAATCCGCGCGGCCGCGTCCGGCACTATCTGTTCGCCGCACGCCGCAACCTTCGGCGCATCGTCGCGAATACGCGCGCGCGACCTCAACCCGCTAAAGTAGGGACTGCAAAAAAATTTATCGCATATATTTTAAACTTTGACTAAATTTAACGAGTACTAGTGGCTGCCCACGATCTCCTAGTGTTTTAAAAATTGGTAATATAGACATAATCGTCAGTGATGTCTGCTATCACGCTTATTTTGCTTTCGTGACGCGCACTCTAGCTATGACGCTTGCTATTCGCATCGAAAACTGAAGGCCGTTGGACATCGTACCATGACTCATAGCGGCGGCATTTCCATGGTAATTTATTCCTTGGGAACAGTTCTTTTTTATAAATGAGAGGTACCCTATGTTCTTTTGCTGACTCCTAATAATGTTTATGTTAACTTTTGTGATGCTGGAATATTTAAGGAATGCAAAAGGTAATAAACAAAGTCAAATTTGCTAAGCACTTTGTTTGAAAGTCATCATCCTTACGTCGTAGACAATTATGCTAAAGATTCCCTAGCTTAACAATTTGTATATGTGTTAAGTATATGAATTTTTGGTAGTGTGGAGATCAAAAACTCTAAAGGGCATGCATGCTTCT
Source organism: Dendrolimus punctatus (assembly GCA_012273795.1). Lineage (NCBI taxonomy): Eukaryota > Metazoa > Arthropoda > Insecta > Lepidoptera > Lasiocampidae > Dendrolimus > Dendrolimus punctatus. The sequence goes on along the minus strand of CM022534.1, from coordinate 1,633,234 downwards.
TAAGATTCGAAACAGTCTCTTTTTAAACGCGAGCTTTACTATATAAGCTACTACGGCTTGTCTTGGTAAAGTGGAATTGTAAACGCATTCACTGGAATATACAAAATATTCTCTTGTATAAATATAGTAAAATAGTATTTTCTCCAGCTACATACACATAGAAGTAATATGATAGAAAGTCCCATAGTCGCCGTAGCCTTCATGTGTTTGACATGGCAAAAAAACTTGTATGACTATTACGTCAATATACAAGTGGTATGAATATACGTTACCAATCAGTCGGATTAGATCATCAAATCCCAATAACGTACAAGTATCCGATGTCTAGTCAAGATTCATCATTCATAGGCTCCATGTAAATTTTATTATGTTTATGAAATTTTGAAGAATTTGACAAAATAAACTATATATTAATTTAAATTTCTAATAAATATAAGCAGGTATGAAAGAGAAACATTTTACTAACTTATCTGATTATTTGTACAGTAATTAAAATAATATACATCTAAATTATTTAAAACATAATTATCTATAACATCTTAAATAACAATAGGATTTTTTTGCTAGCCATACAAGAATTCGTCGGTAGGACTATTAATCACGGTTTATCGAGTGCTAATCCACGGTTAAATAGATAACTATTTAAGCGGGGCTATTGTCACATAGGACTCTATTAGGGTTGATACTTTAACAACGCCGTTAAAAACGCCGTATTTTAATGCTAAAATACAATATGAGCTAGATGATGATGATCACATGACGATACGTGTTTAACGCACCTATTAATATGTGCAAGACCTGAGAAGTTGTTGTATTGCCGTCTTTTCTTATTGCTGGAGTACAGTAAGCTGACAGCCCAACCGTGATGGAAAGTGGTTACTATCGCCTGTGCCACTAGGAACAAAACTCAAGGTGCTATGGCGGCATGCTCTAGATCAGGAGTGACAGCCATCCAGACAGGCAAATGCTTTACCACCTGGCTGTGGGTTATTTTATCACTTCTTACAACAGGTCGCCGGACTGCATTGTTAGATAATTTAACAAAATGAAAAATTTTGTGGCGCGTCAAATAAGGAAGCCATTTTGAGTTCAAGAGAGTTTTTTATAGTGTTGTCATATATGAAATATATTTTTAATGTTGCCAGACTGAATTATAAAATTAATGTTTTATGTCTTGAACACGAGGAAATAGCATTTTATCTCCGTTCCAGTGCGGATGAGAAGTCAAACGAAATGTTTTACATTTATATTGATTTTCAATATCACCTTCCTGCAAATAACTCATCCTCCTAAAAGTATATTTGGGAAAATCTTCAAATAAAAAATACAAGACTCTATTTGAAGACAAAGTGACGTAATTACTTTTGCTACATACATAAATTTTCCGAAAGCGTTGTAATCATAAGTTTAAAAAAAAAAATTGGTTTAGTAAAATATCTCAGATTCAAATTATTTAAGCATCAAAGAATATCAATCAAAATATTTTCATTAACAGTTCGTTAACAAACATTGTTTCAAACTTTATAATACGTACTTAATAAGATTAGTAAGACCCAACCCTAAGCCAAAGGTGTCCAACAAAAAGCGTGATTGTTGCAAACGCGTATATTCCTGTTACTGAGCTCGAGTTACATTCAAAGTTTAATCTATTTTTAGTAATATATTATACTGTATTTATTTATTCTCAAAATAATACTCCTTTTTTAATATATGCACAGCGTGTTTCAGACCTTACCGATAAATCAGACCACGTTTTCATCATGACGTACTCTACCAAATACAAAACGAATCAAGGTAGCTTCTTTGGTTAGCCACAGGACCTCATTTGCATTTCAGAATTTACAACAACATGTATCTGTTATTGTGACTAAGGTTAGTGAACAAATGTATCATGTTGCCAGCTCGTCTCTTCATCATTAAACGCGGAAGATGTTCATTCTTACCAAGGTCAGTGAACCAATATTTACAAGATGTTCTGTTTTATTGTCTTTTATTGTAATTAATTTGTCGGAAATGATTTTTTTAAATTTGACATATGGTTGATTTGATAGTACCAAAACTTTGTACGGAGTAAGACTGCTAAAATTATGATTTATTGTCATTTGAAATGAAACACGTTGTATAAAGACATTTTTTATAACAAAAAAAAGATGACATTATTCTTTTATAAAATATACCAAAAATAAAATACATATTCAATAATAAAATATAAAATCTTGCAGCTCACCGCAAGAGGGGCCTGGGTTGCAAACTACCTGTGGTTAGGGCTTCAGACACAGGAACCTCCTGACAATTCGTGGCGTGTCCAAGATTGCCTTCTGTATCTTTGCCTTCACCTAGCTTCCTAGCGATATTATAATTATTATCACGAAAGTCAACGTGTCCGTTACTAACAAAGACTTGTCCTTGTTTGATTTTTAAATGATTCATGTTTTTGGATATTTAAATAAAAGGACTTGTAATATTTAATTGAAGTTGACGCCTAACAAATCATCCTAAGAACAGTAACGTAATTAAATACCAATATATATTTTTTTAAATAACAATTCCTGCAGCTGTGTGAGCCTGTCGTAAGAGGAGACTTTATAACCATCAGATAGTTGGCCATTTGTCCGTCTGGATGGCTAATCCTGGTCTAATGTATGCCGATATAACAATCTCCGACATTAGTGGCCTGGTTCAAGTCAACCCTTCGAGGCCGGCAGCGCATTGATAACTCACCTGGTGCTGCTAATATGCATAGACGGCTGTAACCACTTTCCATCAGCTCTCAGTCTGTCTGCTATACTCAAGAAATAGAAAATGACTAATATGTTGTATTTGTACAATGTCATATATTTCAAGTATGTGATCTTTATGTCTTTTACTTCGTTACAAATACTTGAAGCATTAACGTCTTAACTTACTTTTTAAAGGTTGCTATTTAAGTTACGAAGCTTATACTGTAAGGGAACTAATCACAATTCCTTTCACAGAATAGCAATAAGGGTAACCACGTCTCACAGCCAGTGCTTGTTCAGCAAATAACGTACTGATATTTCATATTGGACAAGCGACCATGTTTTGCTTCGTTTGTGACACCTGTCTTTTTTACGTTTGATTAATAACACATTACTGAAATAACCTTTTGCTTGGAGTTTTATTTACTCAAGCAAATGTTTGTTGAAATCTTCATTACCTTAATATTCGTTTGGGTAATTTTATAATATATATTTCCTTTTATTTTAAATATATTATTTTCCATCTATAATTTCGCTGAGTGGGTGACAGAGGAAGTATACATTAAGATTAAGAAGATTTAATACTCGTGCTGTGTACTTCCATTGCAGCTTTTCTGCTTGCTGGTGTAGTAATGGGCATAATATAAATGAGGGGTACTACTTATATGCTTATATTATATTATCTGTAGCAGTCATGAAGAGTTGATACCCCGTGCGAAATTAATTCCACACTGCGCACGCTTCTATGAGATTTTGCGGATAAAAATTGCAGATGCGGAATTAATTCCGTTATGCGCGCACTTCTGTATAGTTTTGGGGGGAAAAAATCGCACCGAGATATTCCACCAAAAATCTTATACTAACAATGTATCGATTGAGGTATCACAAAGCTCAACCATGATATTATAGTACCCATTACTATGGGCGTCTTACAAACCTCATACCAAATTGATGAGCTTATTTTTCAAATAACTAATGATTCAAAAAAGTCATAACACTTAAAACTCAAAATCTATTTGTTCCGAATCAAATTGAATCATTAAAACGTAACCCTTCATTGCAATAAATCATATTTAAACAAAAAAATGCCTATCACGGGATTCGAACGGCGGATGGCGCTAAGCGCGATCAGATCTAACAAAACATAAATTCAAATTTCACGTACACCCTTTCAAAGCAACCCTTTGTATTTCAAATGTAACGATTTGCAAGCTAGGGCGGTGAACATCTCTTTTTTTCGGTCGATTTCGACATTTAAAATTCGGCAAACTTTTTAGACCGAGAAAATTCAGATATACTACAAATAATATACAATATTTTTATCCTGTATTCATGACATATAATTTTTATGAAACCTTTTTTAAAGAAACCTATGAAGAATATATGTATGTATTTGTATATTTAATTCTTAAATTACTTGAGTACCTATATATGTACGTATTGCTTTCTTTTGAATTACCTACATCGCCTGATTCAAATTTCTTTGGTTTAGGTAGTTATTATAACAAATTCTTTATCGTCATTGGAGTTGGTAAATTTTCATCTATGTGATTTTAATTTGTGACTGTGTAATAACTAAATAAATAAATAAAGATATATTTATTAAAACTACATTTTAGCTGATTTATTTGTGCCATTTAGATCGTTTACAGTTACTACACCATAATATTATAGGAGAAAATTTAAAAGTTCAATACTAAGATTAGTGTGTAACCTATTTTAAACAAACACAGCTTTTGTTGAGAGTTAAAAAAATAATTTTAGAAAACATATAAATAAACAAATTTATATAAATACACAAGCACACATTTATAGTTTACGAGTAAATGAGAATTATAAAAAAATAAAAAGTAAATTAGTGCAATATTCTTATCTTAGGTGATGTCAGGAGCCTTAAGAACAGACGAGCGTGCATGACAAGAACTATGAATGTCAAAGAAGCAAGTGAGGTGTGTAAGAATAAGCCTAAATGGCGCTCTGTTGTTCGTGCCTACCCCGCAAGGGACCTGGCGTGAAGTTATGTATGTATGTATGTATTCTTATCTTATTTACTTTGTTTTGTCTTTATTTCGACGAAAAGTGGACGAAATAAAAATAAGTAAAATACCGCGCTTCAAAACATTAGAACAGTTTCAATTGTCAGTCCCAGTACCAAAAACCTAAGGAAATGCTATAAGATATAGGTACTATATCTTATCTAAAATATCCTAGTGAGCTTTATCCAAACCTTGATAAACAGTTTTTGTATAGTCCAAAACAAAACATGCTTTTCCTCTTGCATACTTATTAAAGTTGTTAACAAATTCGACTTTATATCTCAAATTCTAGTTCACACAAATGTTGTTCACCAACACTACTAAGGTATACTTTCCAACCTAATTTTCAACCTTACTCCTTGTACATAAAGCATTAATTTTCGTGCACCTGAACACTTTTTACAAAGAGTTTAATAGAATCCAGCGTATCTTACTAATGGATGCACGTAATGAAATAAGGTACTTGCTCGTAATGGCGCTTGTTCCGAGTCGATTTATTTAAAAATTTCCATTTCCCAATATGCAAGCGACGGCAAATATGGGTTTTTTCTTATTCTGTTTCAGACAAAATGTTCAGTATTTTTCGAATTGATTGCTTTTGCCATGAGTTCGATTGGATACCTTTGTTAGCATGTTATACAGTGAACTTGGTCAAGTGGGACCTGGATAAGTGAGAAACCTCCATAACTGGAACTCATGCTGAGGTACCAACACTTTGGCACTGAATTACCCCTGTTAGTCGGACGAAGCAAATCTCTATATCTGGAATTCGTTTTTTCGATTTATCATCATAGTTACCTCTATAACTGAGACAGCGAGTGAATTTTACATCCAAAGGCCTCTGTAACTGTGACAACATCGTTTTGTTTGTTTACTTACTTATTCTTATACTGTATTTTGACCTCTATTAATGGAACCTTCTGTAAAAGAGACAGATATTTATTTATACCTGGATATCTGAGATACTGGGTAAGTGGAATATCTCTAAAAGTGAAACCACATTGCAGGTCCCTTAATGTCTCACTTAACAAGTTTCACTGTATTTGAAAAGAAATGAAATATTATTCTTGCATAAATGTAATTGTATACAGGTGTTTTTTCTAGAAATACATGGTTCAGTACATTTTACCAGTTTCACTGGTGTGCAAGTAAGCAGGACCTTAATCGTCATTATGTAATTAGTTAGTTTTTATTTATTTTATTTTATTAAGTATCTTTTATCTAACTTGAATAATATTTATTACCTTTATTAGTAATAACTACATAATTAATAAATCTACATAATTAATAAATAATATAGATGTCTGTATTTTTTTCAATTATTATTTCAATCTATGTTTGTCAATTATTTTATGTCTTAAAATATTATTATTAATTGTGTATTGATATTATGTTTGAAATTTTAATTTATGTACATCTTTATGGTTTAGTTTAGTTCAACAGCATACTGCGGTAACTAGGAAGCTGACGGGGTACAACTAGCCGTAAAGTGCGTGTGAGTGCTTAGGAAGCTCATTTTTCACAAGTTTTAGGTATTAAGGTCATAGCCGCATATAATTCAGCCTAAGTTACACTATTTTGATATATTTAAGATCAAAATTTAGATGCAGTTCGTCTAGCTCTAGGACATTAATTAAAATAAATAAAATGAAATTATTTTCATAATTTAAATATCCTATCAACTGTATCACTCTTAGTATTTTTTTTGTTAAAAGCCTTGCAGAGATTTGGGTAAGAAAGTACCGAAGGTACCAAATATTAACTATTTGGGCAGAGTTTCCCCTTATTGTCCAGCCTTTGGTGTGACTATTCACACCACACAGTAAGCAATGAACACTGTCTACACGCCTCACCGCCTTTTTATACGAAAATACTACGAAACTACCCTACAAAATATTAATATTACAATATTGCTAAAAATACCAATTTTATTTTTTTATTTATTTATTCATGACCATAAAATCAAAGTCTTTCAGTCGGAAACATGTTAATTAATAGGTCTTCGTATAGTAGCGCAGTTGTATTGCAGTCTACAACCGACGCCATTCAATGGAGTTCTTGTGAAAACTCGAAAGATCACATCTGACTATACAGTTCACATTTCTCACAAAAACACATAATTTCTATTCAAAAACTATCAATATCCTGCAACTATTGTTCATTTTAGAGTAATTTTATACACATTTTTAGAAATAAAACTGCACAGCACAACGTCTCCTTTCAGTTCCCGCCAAAAACTCCAAAAATACCAATTATATCATAATGTTGCCAGGATCATTTTATTATCTATGACGATTGTCTATGTTATATTAATATACTCTATGGTTCTCATAACTGCTGTGATGAACATCGCGTAACAATTTATATTATTATAATTCCGGTGTTTTTTATTACAAGACAAGAGCTATGAATGTCAAAGAAGCAAGTGAGGTGTGTAAGAATAAGCCTGTATGGCGCTCTGTTGTTCGTGTGTATGATTTATTGTTTAATAATAATCAAATTTTTAATTAAACACAGTAGTTCTACAAATGAAGAATAACATATGTAAAAAATATCGGCATGTAATCTGTACTAATATTATAAAGAAAAAAGATTGTATTTTTGTATGTTTATAAAGAATAAACTCAAAAACTATTATACCGATTTCAAAAATTCTTTCACCATTCGTATGCTACATTATTACTGATTAATATAGCCTGTATAGAATTAGGGATCCCTACTTAAACAACTCATCAATAAACAGTACTTGGCGCTGGAATCGGGTTAACGATTTTTTTTTCAGGGTGGACAACGTCTCTGAGACTACTATAATATACTTATATTATAAGTATCTATTTGAGTAGCAAAAATAATTTTTCGACGTGAGAAAGTTCAATAAAAATTTGAGTTTAAAACCAACCAACACTCTGCAGATAAATTAACAAAGGAAAATTCCGTGAAAAAATAATCTTAATCCACTTCCATATACCAACTGTCAAGTTAAAAGAAAAGCTCAGAAAAAAGCCCTTATCAAGAATCTTCCCTCGAACAAAGCTCAGAGGATATTTAGCATAATGACTGACATCTACAAAACGTTTAGGGGGAACAAGACGGGAAGATGTGGTGTTAGCTGTGTTAGAAAGAGACGAAGGTTGATTTAGAGAGAACAATACCGCAATCTTGTTTCTGGACCATTTCCTTTAATTAGTAGTGGAGGACAGTGGCCAATTTGTTCAACGGTTTATGTTCAGATAAGTCAAATGTGTTTTTTTCGAATTTAGTTATAAAGGGTTGGATTTTCCTAAATGTCAAGCACGGATTGTTGAGAAGTTAGTGGTATGCTGATGTTAGGCTGAGGAACCAAATGACAAATATAGCTTAATAAAGTATGACGATTATATTGTAACGAGCGTGGGAATCGAATTAAAATGCCGTTGGAATTACTATAGAATTTATAAGACTATACAAACATGAATAACACAGGTACAAATATAGCTGGCCACAACCAGTACAACTGCACAATTCAATAGCACGCGCAAAGTCCACCACTACATAGCTTATCAATGTACACGTCTTGCTTGTATCTCAATCGTCGCTTGACTGCCGATCTCTCCCTTGGGCCATTGCTGCACCGATTCAATATGGCTGCCAGCCCGCATAGATCGGATTTCTTAGAATCAGTTCGACATACCTGCCATAAAAGATGTCAATACACCATAGAATGTTTTTCTTAATTACGAATTTTACACACAAAGAAATAAAAGAAGTCCAAATGCGGGAAAGGTAGTAAACCAGGTGTGTATTTACTTTGTCGGCATGTAACAATATATATAAATGACGAACAGCTCATATAAATAGAACGAATCCCAGATATACAGGTTTGCATCGTCCCACTAACAGGGGTAATTCAGTGCCAGTGTTGGGACCTCAGCATGAGTTCTAGTTATGGAGTTTTCTCACTTATCTAGGTTCTATTTAACCAAGTTTCACTGTATTTTTGATTTTTTTTTCACTAACAATAATCTGTTAGATACAAACCCTCTATAAGTCCACCATTACACAAGCCAAATAAAGAGAATACAAGCGCCAAATGAATGTGTCTGATTACGTATTCAGTATTCAGCGGTTCGCCCGTCTGCCCCGATATGATTTATTGAATGGTATTTTTGTTGATTTACCCAAAAAACTTCTGTACAACCAACATTCTCTCAGTGCCGTGCCAAGATAGTTATTTTTCCAACATATTGATGGTAAGTTATTTTGTGGCTTTCACGGCATTGTTGCCAAGTTAAGGATTTCTAACAGTCACAAAGTTAAATAAATTCATACAAATACGTAAGTATGAAAATTATTTGGATGTTTGTGTTTGTAGATTTTGTTACTTAGAACTAGATGGCGCCACTAGAAAGTTACATCGCGGTATGGTGTGCATTTTGTACGTGCATGACGCGGGTGTATTTAATTTGATTGTTGTTGACACTCACTGCAATAAATTCTTCTTTGAGATCTATATGTATTATCATTTTGATATCGTATGGAGAATCCCCTCTCTCGCCCAGGACTGATTATACAGTTTGTCTGTGTCCAAATTATTGGCCATAATCTTTTTTGTGTTTTTTCTTTAATTTAAATGTTTCTGTTTTGTTTGTTTTCTTGTTGTCAATATGGATTCCTAATAATACACACAATATTTCTGTACAACATTTTTTTTTATATAGTTTGCATCGTTTATACTTTTCAAAGCCTTAAGAATGCAAAGATTAACCATTTAACTTGACGTATTGAGGTTCCGCCTCATTTACGCATTGTGAAATAATAACAGCGCAGCTTAAGCTCGAAAAATATTCCTAATCCAACGAGCTGAAGGGCAACCTGCACTAAGCACAGGACTCATATGCTCCATTGACGATCGATCTTGCGACACTACCAATTTCGTTTCTGTGCAGGAACGGAGAAAGAAAGAACTGCTTACCGTCGCCGGGCGGCCTGTCGTAAGAGGCGACCAAACATCCCACACCCAGGTGGGCAATTGTTCATCTGGATCTCTACCATCCCCGAACTACAGCACGTTACCATAGCAACCTTGAGTTGTGTTCCAGCTATTACTGGCCAAATTTCAGTGCAGGTAGTGTATTCGACGAAAGACCCCTTAAATATGGACTGTATTGATTAGAGGCGCTTACAATAGTAATAGGTAGCAATACTGTACTAAACGACACGTTCAAGTCAATCGAGACAAGTTAGCACTAGAACCCAGATATTCCTCTGGACACTGATAACACTAATTGTGTCGATTTCACCGATCAATACTAGTTGCACTAATCAACATCACCAGTATTCACAAGATCCTCGAAAGTCACGCTGAAAGTCAAAATGGCTGTGGAGTCTTCCGAATACTTCCTGGTATTCCTAGTCTTTTCTTCTCTTGTGTGTATAACTTGATTCGGAAAATTGTTGTATACTTGACCAACTGACCATTGACCATTGCCGGTGACTCGCACCGCACTCGCTTAGGTAATTTTAAGCAGACGCTTAGCTGCTAATCGAGCGGGCTACATATTAGCGGTAAGCGTCGCGTCGGGGTATGGTGGTTCCAAGGGAGATGTCAGGGGGGTAATTCTGTCCGCAACAATTTCGATAGCACCTTGGCTTTGTAAATGACAATAGGTGATGGTAACCACCTTCCATTGGTGGAACGATAGCCTGTCTGCTGTAATCCACCAATGAAAAAGAACTACGAAAATGGATCCCGGACTGTAATGATTTAAAAATCATTTCCAAATTATGACGCAGCGTTATTTGACCAAACATTTTGTTTATTGTCTTAACATTTTAGCCAACCCTCTCATTGATACAGAAGCGTCCATTAGCCCCGGCTTACACCATTTAATATCTCGCTCCTTTATTGCCCACAGTTGGTTTTGCAACGGGTTAATTCGATGGAAACGATTCACTTGATGCTCTTAACCCTGCTGTTTGATGGTTTGTGGCCTATGCTTTATGTTTTATACCATAACATTAAATTTAGAATGTCAATGTTAACCAATTTTTAATAAATGATTTAGTGAGCGAGAGATAACACTTTATTGCACACAAAAATATACAATTACAAAACAGACCATGTTTCCAATATTTTCTAACCAATACAATTGGCAGCCCAATCGCTCAAAGCGATCTTCAGGCAACCTAAATCAAAGAAATTTGAATGAAAAAGGCAATATATATATACGCAAACTAATTTAAGAAATAAATATATAAATACATACAATACGTATACAATAATATATTCCGAAATACATAAATTATAATAATAAATGTATTAGCATGATTATAGTGTATTAATCAGACATCGCTATTTGTGGGCAAATAAGTATTATATAAAAATATATGAATATACCTGAAATGACATATTAGCGATAGCTACATATATTCCTCTAACTTGACTGGCTGGTTTATACAAAAATCCTAATTTAAAAGGATGTATTATTTATCTTCAAAAGTAGACAACTCTACAACTTGTAGATAAAAGCAAACTTTTCGTAAATTCAAAATTAATGAATTCATTTCTTTTAATTATAAATAAATAAAACAAAGTGAATAATACTTTTGATAATGTCCCCCAGCCTTCTTCGGTAACAATAGGCACTTATTCACGCGGCGTTTCCTGCCCTGTGCTCCGTCGTCATTGTATTTTTTGCGCTTAACCAAGAACTTTTCTCTTCATTTGTTAGGGTACTATAGTTTAATGCAATAATCCTCCCTATACACCTATATTCCTTTTTGAGAAACAATACTTATAGATATGGAAGAATTAATACTAAAATACGACTGTATTGTATGTATGTAGATATTCTTTTATATACCTATTACTTTTTTCATAGTATCTAAGCAACTTTTGTTACCTGTCTACATAAAACTGTGAGAAAACATCCACTTATGTGACATTTCTAAAATGTCTTAATCGTAAAAAAACCGACTTTAAAAAATAAAAAACTAAAAAGTATAAAATACCTTATTTTTAAAGCTATTAATATTAATATATGTTATCTAAAACATCTTAAAGTCAGTGCTTAGTAATTTTCCAAATATAGTAATTTTTATGTTTTACTTTGCACCGACTTCAAGATGTTTTAGATAATTATATTAATAACAATAGCTTTAGAAATAACTTATTTTATTCTTTTTAGTTTATTAGTTTTTGAAGTCGATTGTTTTAACGCAGTTTTTTTATTTTATTTGTTACTTTTTAGTGTCTAGCTATGTATGGGTAGATCTACGAGAGGTGTCGCGCTCCTTAAAAAATATAGGTCCCAAGAAACGGGACCAAAAAAATCTTCATAAAATGAAAACTACTGGGCCAAACTATGTCAAATTTTTGGGATCAAATGGCAGCTATTCCCCGTCAAACTAAAAAAACCACGTAAATCGGATCACAAATGTCGGAGTAATCGGTGAACATGTATAAAAAAAATCCGACGAATTGAGAACCTCCTCCTTTTTTTGAAGTCGGTTAAAAATTAGTAAAACGATATAGTAGTTTTCAATAGGCGATTCAATATGTTTTCAGATATCGAGTTGAGTTGATGAAAACTCGCAGAATATGCATAGTAAGTATGTGTAGTTCTGTATAAGTCTGTATATGTATAGGTCTGTATAGGTATAGGTCTGTATAGGTCTCTCCGCCCAGGTGCCTTGCATCCCCGGGAAAAGACTGCCCTGTATACGGCACCCACCGTAATTATAACCGAGACTCCCACGGAGTGTATTTTTTCTCCTTCAGGATTTCTTGTGCCCATATTTCACGCTCATATTGCAAGCAATTCTTGTCAAGCCACAGTTTCCACTTTGTTTTGTTACCTTTTGTATTTTTTCTTTCACAGGAAGATTTTGCGGTTAATTGTGTTTTTTTAAATTTATTTTTATTGACTTCCTTTGCAACATTCACGAAAGTGGTCAAAATACAAGAATAGAATTTTAAATTTGAGAGCTAAATTATTACATCTTTTTTCTTGCTTCTTAATTAAATAGAAAATGATTCCAAGACATCAGGTAACATGGAAAGACCAATTTTTTCCATGATACCTTTTTACGTTTCTGCACATATATAAAGTACAAATAGAGTTACAGTGGCCACTTTCCCTTCCTTATTAGTCGATGTTGTCCTGCCTGAAGAAATACAATTCAGAAGCTAACTGCAAAAAAATCATCGAAATCGGTCTAGCCGTTGAAGATGAGGATGGAGGAGTTCAGTCACATACACACGCACAGAATAATTTAATATATAAACTAGATTTTGATACATTCTTCACTGGTGCTACGCTCTAATTGATCTTAACGTGATGATATATAGCCTATGGCATTCCTCAATAAATGGGCTATCTAACACTAAAAGAATTTTTCAAATCAGATTAGTAGTTTCTGAGATTAACGCGTTCAAACAAACAAACTCTTCAACTTTATATTTTATTGTAAGATATGAGATTTTAATTGTTTCCTATTTTTGTTAGCATATAAAATTTGTTGACCTTAACAAAAATTAATAAAAAAAGCCATTTTTTCCTATTGACTGGCTGGTGTCAAATAAATTCCTTGGCACTAGAATTTTATCAGTCAAAATTGCAAGAGTTTAGCCTCAAGCCCACCGAATAGCTATACCCCATTTGCGCCACATATGTCTAAGTGGTGTGCGTAATTAAAAGCGGGTGGATTGGAGGGCAACTTAATGCAATTATTGTCGAATTTTTCGCGACATATGGCGGTGGGGCGAGACTTAAATTGAGGGATGTGCGGTTTTTTGAGAGACTTAGTTTTTGTTCTCAATATGCTTAATAAGCTTTAGAGTCCTCTTTCATAAAATTTTACTTCAACTGCTATAATAAATATACAATATCTTATTATATGATATCAGAATATCGTTAGTTTTCCTTCACCGTTTTTAGCACGTGGTATTTCTAGGAATATGCATATTATTATCCCCGCAAATTGCTAATGCGCTGGAACCTTGTCAAATTAACATTCACGTGACGTCATCCACAACTCGATATGTACGCGTACTCGCCGACCAGTGATGCTAACAGTACTGAATGTTCGGCTACGGCTACGTCACCAAAATGGCGGCCAGGCGCAATAGCAATTTGCGGGGATAATAGATTAGAAAACTGACTAAGGGGTACATGCGTTCCGGCCAGGATCGAACCCGCACACCGATATATACCTTGAACATATATCTATATGTATATAGGATAAGCGGGCAAATATGACTTGTTTATGAAGATTCCATTTGTGATATAACAACGACGAACCCTAATAGAACCAACAAAACAGTTCTAAAAATACAATAATCATTTGGAATCGTATCGGACCCTAAGTACTCCACTTTCATTAGAATCAGTCCCGCGGGTAAGCAGTAAGCACAAAGATACATATGGCGTATAAATGCCCATCGTATTGCATCCCCTTGAGGAGGGATGCAGGGATGTTTGAAAAAATGCGGTTTTGGATGTGTAGCTTGTGGTAAGTTTAAATCAACTTCTAAAGTATGGGGTTACTGTGTAACATTGGCTATAGACAGATCCCAGTCACCCCAGGCTCACGTGATTTTAGGAAAAATGAAATTTTAGGATACTCGCTAAGCTGAAAGCGGGGTCGTTTTTCAGGTAACAGGTATCAAAGGTGGAAAAAAATCATACTAACTTACGCCAAAGTAGCAAGGATAGTTTCAACATATGTCATATATGATATTGTTACAAACATAGACATACAGTTGCCAGACACTTGCTATGGGCCATAACTTTTGACAGACACTTAAAAAAAATGTGGGACCTTACGTCATTTTAGGAAGACTGAATTTTATATACATATAACTAGCTGTCCCGGCAGACGTTGTCCTGCCCTGAAGAAATTAAATTTAGAACCCGACTGCAGCGCCATCTGCCGGGCTTATTTGTGAATCTAAACCATTCTCGAATCCACTTGAAGACACAAAAAAAAACATTCAAATCGGTCCAGCCGTTTAGGAGGGCGTGTCGCTTACGCTGGTACGGCCACGTTTTAGAACGGCTAATTATGGGGGAACAAAGGTCTACCCATGCCGCCTCCGCCAGATCCTGGTTGAAGGGGAAGGCCAAAGAAATGTTGTCTTGGCGTTGTGAAGGATGACTTGCGTACCTATGGTCTCAAAATGGGGGATGCTGAAGACCGCACGAAGTGGAGTAGTAAAAGAAGGAAAGCGGACCCTGGGCATCGGAGTGAATGCTCCGAAGGCAACCGGGATTTAACGCTCAAACAATGATGAAGATTATGACTAATGTCTAAACACACCTATAATAGACTATTTTCAATTCAGATTTGCATGGTGGCAAACTGCATCAACATTTTGTTTTTCATCTTTAGGGAATATTTGATCACTACAATTTGTCTGACTAATGAAATGTAACTTTGTAATAGTTACCTTAATAACATACTTAAAAATCAGACATGTGAAAATAAGTAAATTTCATTTATTTTTTGCGGAGCTTTAAAGCGTCTGACAAAAGTTTTGGTGCATGGAAAGTGTACGACACTTGTGATACTATTTTAGAATAATATTCTACTAAACATATATAACAATCAGCCATTTAAATGTAAGTTAAGTAACTCTTATATTTAGTTGCTTTTCTTATCTGGTACCTGCCCAGGTGTCACAAGGCGAGCTCAGAAAGAACGGTGTTTTGCAGGCTATACGGTCATTTTTGTAATTCAATTATGCTTTGTTATTTAAAAATATTTAGTATATATATATAATAGGATAAGATAGGAATAGCTAGGCGATCCTAATAGGGAAGGCTCCTTCCTATTAATTTAAATATTATTATATCATTTGTATTATAACAAGTTTCAGCTTTATTCTTGCTATGAGACAACTTATTGCAGATTTTATATAAATAAATCAAAATATATCTTTGTTATGTTAGAAACATGTTTCTTATGATAGAAAAATAAATAAATAACAACAAACATTTTCATAATAACTAACCATTTGTGTATTGATATGAAATATCCAAAAACTATTCAATTAAGAGCGGCTAATAAGTAGAGTGCTCTGATTACGTACAGATAAATGTTTCGTCTGTCTGTCTATGGGGATGCCTTCGACCATTAAGGGCATTGTGTTCAGATGGCACAATACCACTGCTGCATATGTTGGGTGAATTTCATTTAAATACCGTTTGATAAGTGTTGATACTTTAGCAAACTTGTACTTCTAGTATCTTTTTAATCTCGCTTATGTAAGAACTAGCTGTGTCCGCGTGAAATTATTATTAAAACCCCCCAATTTTGACACAGTCTTCATTAATGCTCCGCTCCTATTGGTCTTAGCGTGATGATACATAACACTGAAAGAATTTTTCAAATCTGATCAGAAGTTCTTGAGATTAGCACGTTTAATCAAACAAACAAACTCTTCAGCTTTATATATTAGTCTAAGATAATAGAAATCTAGAAAGTAAAATGTGTTTTCTTGTATGTAATAGGTGATTAATATCAAGAACTACCAGGGTACTATCGGTATTAAGAAATTAGTAGCGCTCCTTTCCTGCATTGGTTACATTCTCGAGAAAAAATAGCAGACAAAAGCTGATTTTTGATGGGTTCAAGCTGTTTTATCGACATCTAACAACCTAAATTCAATTATTGATAGTTAGACTGCTGTATGAAAGGATTCTTAAATTACAATATATATCCCATCCTGAATCGCATTGTCATTGAATATTAGGTACCGTAGCGATCAAACGCAAACATTTACCATGACAAAATAGTCCTTAAGAACAGACGAGCGTGCATGACAAGAGCTATGAATGTCAAAGAAGCAAGTGAGGTGTGTACGAATGGGCCTGTATGGCGCTGTTGTTCGTGCCTACCCCGCAAGGGACCTGGCGTGAAGTTATGTATGTATGTAAAATAGTTACAATTATTCTTTACAATATCTTTTTTCACAAAAATCCGATCCACTAAGAGCTTTTTTAGTAGCCCGTCTGACGTAACGCCTCTAGTGTTGCAAGTCCATAGATGACGGTAACCAGTTTCCATCAGGTGGGCCGCAAACCTTTTTGTTGTACTCTAACAATCAAAAACACCGCAATGAATTAATGTTGTGGTTCGCAGCACAAGAAAAAATTGGGCACTACATTAAAGTATCAAAACCGCTACATCCCGTCTATGCAACCGTTGTCAGCCCATACAATGTGCATTATGGATCCACATTGTGCGCAATATTTATTTTGTTCGTGCGCAACGAAAACATTACTAGCCGACAAGTGGGTATTAACGGTTTAATAAATATTATTGTAATTGATGGTTGGCACATTGTCAATGGGTTGCATTTAGTTGTTCCATATTATTTGGCAAGAAGCTTAACATTCCCAGTATACCAGCGCAAGGCTCCAAATCTTGACGACTTTAGTTTCCAATGACCGCGAATGTGAGGCTAAGGCTTTACTAGCGTATCTCGCTGCAACGCAGAGATTCCAGGAAGAATGAATTTTCTCTGTTATTTAGTATAGTCTGGGTGTCTGGGATCAGCCCCAGAGTAGTCCGTCATATATTACCCATAACACAAGCGTAGCTTGCTTAATTTGGGGATATGCAATATGTGTGTTTGTCTGCCGATTGTTATTATTAATCAACAAAAAATCTTTGCCTATTCGACTCTTCTTTAAAACTGATGGTTATTAAATATCTTTTGAACAACAAAGTGTTTTCATTCATTCGTTAATTTACTCTTCAGGTGATCACAAGGCTAGTGCCTATATCGGCAATGTATCATTATGGCGATCCAGCGAGTTAACGTAGTTCGATAATCTGGATTCAGTATTCTACTATTAGTCTTAACAGATTATAGGTAGAATGTTCTCATTGTCTACCAATCACAGTCCACTGCCTTCCCAAGTCAGCGCCACTCACGCCGGTCCTCCGCATTCGTCATCCAACGCCTACCGGCGACCTTGCATAGGTCGTCGATCCATCGCGCTGGAGGGCGCCCGACACTACGTTTACCGAGACGCGGTCTCCACTCCAGGACTCGTCTGCTCCATCGGCCGTCGTTCTTGCGACGACGTAGATAGAATACAATATTTTTTATATATTTTCTATCTATACATTCAAATAAATAAAATTTAGGTGCCTGTTTGTAAATAACACCCTTTTACTAAATGCATATGAAAGTATGCATATGCACTTATATTATTTTTTTATCAAACGTTAATAGCTTTTAAAATCTTCTAAATCTTAAAAAATAAATAAATTAAATTACGCTCTCATAAAGAAAAAAACAACCACAATCAAAAATTAAAAT
The DNA here is from genome assembly GCA_012273795.1 of Dendrolimus punctatus. NCBI lineage: Eukaryota > Metazoa > Arthropoda > Insecta > Lepidoptera > Lasiocampidae > Dendrolimus > Dendrolimus punctatus. The sequence goes on along the minus strand of CM022534.1, from coordinate 1,615,166 downwards.
TAAATTATTTAAATGACCAAGTTGGGGGGGTAGGTTAAAAAATAACTACTGAAAATGGCCTAATCATCGAATTGATCATCAAATCAAATGTTGCGCTTTAAGTTAAGCCGAAAAAGTGGAATTATAAATAAATTTTAAATAATGTAAGTAAAATATAATTGCAAAATGTTAGATATCCTTTAACAGCGTGTAAGTAGCTTTCGAATAACATAAGCACATATCAAAATAACACCTGTACCCCATATTAAAAATATGTTTAGCATAATCCATACAATTGAAATGAGGTCCAATACCATACCATATGGTGTGCTGATCTCCAAGTTCTCCAACAAAGGCATATTGGCGTCTGCCACACTGTCAGAAGAAAGCGTTTAGCGATTTTTGTAAAACAAACAATCAAAATAGGTTTTATTTGAAGTATTCTAATTTTAAATATTTTTTATTAAATATTAAAATCAATTATTGAGTAATTTGTATAATGTGACATACAGTAAGTTTTAAATATATTTATTTACCTTTTATATCTTAAATGTACCTAAAATTGTTGAAGCAGTTTATTTATTTAATTTTAGGAAGGCTTACACACTAATACATGTCAGTTATAGTAAAAAGTAGTATATAAAAAATAAATGTTGATAGCTGCTGCAAGCCTCCACTTCAAAAGGTGCTTGTTATTACCAATGTAACAACAGCTACATACATAAACGTTTTCTAATGATAATATAGTTGCTAAGGTTCTGTCTATCTAAAAAAAGCTTTTATTAGCTGTTTGTTTGAATATGACATTTTTTAACATTGTTGCTGTAGATATTGCCTTATAAAAAGTATTACGATTTTGTATATAGCACATGTCTGATATACTACATATTAGTTATTTTGAAAATATTTGTCCTTAAATGAAAAACAAGTACCGAAACATCTGCATGTCATAAATCTTTCTATTCTTTTGATCGGTTTTTATTTGTTACAATAAAATTAATATTAGCGATTTTTCTGCAAAAATCGCTGTAAGCGATTGAAGTGACAGTAGCCTTATTTTACTAAACCCGCAATCATCCCCTTTTCGCTTTCAATGGCTCTCTTTTAGATCATTCACCCTATTAATTGTCAAAATCTTTTATTTTAATTAACAAAGCAACTTCGACTCTACTACATTGTAATAATACCTACATTTGAATGATAAATACTTTCATTACAGGCTCGTTTATAGTTTTTCTATTTAAATCATACATTAGAACTTTATTCTTAATAAGCTATTAAAAACTTAATTTTGATGACTGTATGGTCTAAAATTGCATATACATCTCATTCAATCGGTATATTTACTAGACACATTTGATTTTCAACTTTAAAATATATGTGTAATAAATTGATTAAGTAGCTTATATATTTGTTATTATATTAAATATTACATTAAAATTATATGATATCAGTCGCAAGGATGCAAAGGCTTAGGGTATTCTCTTATCCAAGGTATGTAACTATACTTTCTTAGATATAGAAATTTAAAAACATTTTCCTAAGGATCATGTACTTGTCAATAAGGTTGAATTTCAATTGAATTCAGTAAGCAAATACAAGCTGCATAGTGGATTTGACGAACACTTGTTTATGAATTTGTGTAACATATGGTGTAAAGGCTGGTTTGGACAATGCACCCTCATGGTGGCCGATATTGCCCCATAGTGGCCTTACTGCCGTATGGGACACGTTAAACGCATTTACAAGAGTATTGTATTGGGTATGAATTTAAAATCGATAAGCGCTTTTGGACTTAGCCGGCGACTTACAGATAGATATTTTAACCGAAGTCGATATTAGAGAAGTGTGTTCATATTATTTTTGTTAATCGTCTTGAAATATTTATGGAAGCGAATATATATTTCCCGAGTTTTTCGGAAAATGAGATAAACAATAAAAAATATTTTTTTTAAAGTCGACATCTGTTGATTTCTTCAGCATATTTATCACGAAACATAACTATGGCAATATTCAGATTTTACCATTGCCCGACAGAGGTGCATGCAACATGAGGGTAGCTTGAGAGGCCGATTTTAGGTATTATTGGATTCAAATATTTTTGCATTAAATTAACTATATCAAATTGCATGTAGTGTTTACTTATAAGAATATCCGTGCAGGTACAGAGAAATAATACAATTTCGACATTAGAACCCACAGCCAGGTGGTAGGGTATTTTTCCATCTGGCTGGCTACAGCCCCTAGTCTAGAGTATGCCGTCTTAACAATCTTGAGTTGTATTTCGTTAGTAGTGGACAGTCTCCCTCTCCCCCACAATCTCCCTTAAGAAAGCAGCAGCGCATTTTTAGCACCTTTGATGTTGCAAATGCCCATAGGTAATGGTAACCACTTTCCATCAGTTAAGCCGTCTGCCTGTCTGCTAAACTCCTGCACTGAAAATAGGAATGAAAAAAGTTTATTGATCCAAGACAGAAATGGACCGTTTAATATCGGCTTGTCCTTCTCTGTGCCTTTCGACCAAATTGAATCAATTTAGTTCAGGGATTCCCAAACTGGTTGATCGGTCAAACTGATGTTGAGGGTCGACGAGGTCTAAAAATCCACATCTACCAATTAACACATGTTCTTATTTAAAATTTTAAAAATAATTATCTACTAAGTGTTTTTACGTAATCTGTGTTAATAATTTAATTCTTTAATCTATGTTTATTACTTAGTTCCATGAAGATATTTATAAATAATCTCATGCAATAAAAAAACAACTAATTGGTATTGTATTCTACCCATAGTCCATCAATACTATAAGTAGAACACTGAGCCCAGATCACCGTCTTTAATGGGTGCGGTGCTCAGTAGGCATTTCCTCGCTGGATCGCCATACTGATCCGGTTTAAGTGATACTGATCAAATGTAATTAACAATTATTAATTACACTTGATATTTACTGAATTCTAAGTCTATTTACTTTGTGAAATTTTGAGGTGATAATGATGTCAAGTTTATTCACTTAATCAACCGTAAAATTTTTAAATTGATAAATATTGTGTATCAATACGAAAAAAACTAGAAATATGATTTTAAAAGTAATTTGGCTATGGGGGTCTGAGGTACCAGTTTATTTTGGAAAAGGGGTCTCTTGCCAGAAATAGTTTGCGAATCCCTGATTTAGTTGATCTGTAGACAGATCAAGTTGCTAGAACAACAGCATTACATTAATACTTGAACAAACTCAACCAGAAACTTTTCCATCAAACAACCAATTTCACGCTACCACCTAATGACAATCAAAAGTAACGAATAAATCATTGTCAATACAGGACCTCAATCAAGGCCAACCTCCTCGGGGAGCGGCCGAGGAACTAATCTGTCGACGACACTCGATCTCTTCGCAATCTAAGTTGCAGATGGGACTTGCGACCAGTTAATCGGCTTTTTCACCTTTCACCTGTTTGCAACGATCGGTAGCAGGGTTCTTTCTCAAGACAAAATCCTCAGGGAGTGATTCGGATAGAAACCAAAGAAAGAAAAAAAGAAAGAAAGACTTTATTTGAAGAAATAGCGACGTAATTACATTACTTATACACAGAGCATATTTTGAAAATTTTGTACGCCGCAAACAAGGTTTGTATTTAGCATATTGCTGTGTCGGAACCATATCCGACACAACGCCGATTTTCAGTACATACCTTTTTGGCGATACGTATAGCGCATTACATACGATTTTTATCGTTATATTATAACGTTAAAATCATAAAGTTATCAAGTAACGGTTAAAAAATATAACGGTATGGCACTATTTTTTCGAAAATACCCGTAAGTTTATTATTATTTATTATCTATATTTTTAAAGATAACTTATAACGTTCTCAAGATATGGTTTCAGAAGAATTATCTACGTTAACCCTTCGTTTTCTTCACCTTTCGATAGATTGATTACATTTGGCATGTAGGTACTTTTCGGAGTTTTTGCTGAGCGATTGCGAAGTAACCAAAAAATATCTTTAAATAAAACGACTCATTGGACAGAATAAGATCACAAGGTTCCTCCCTCCAAAAGCTTTTCTTTCACAAAAAAGCAAAAATCACATAAAAATGGAGTTTGTATAAAAAGTGACATATTATTTGGTAAAGATAGAGCCATTGAGGCCGAACCCCTATTGTTCGGGCGACAAGACAAACGACCCGCCCGGAGCTTGAGAAAACTGATTTCGCTGGCTGAGCACACACATTCTTTATTCCCCTAGTATTTTTAAGACATGACAATTTTTGAAAATATCTAATAAATTATATTAAATGAATAAATTACCAAATCATAGTGCAGCTAGCTAGTCAGACTCAATTTCTACGAAGGAATGCCAAACGGCAAATCAAGGGAAAGGGTCATTTTTGAACAAAATGTTCTATGTTCAAATAAAATCTAATAATCTATATATATATATGATGTTGTCAGGAGCCTTAAGAATAGACGAGCGTGCATGACAAGAGCTATGAATGTCAAAGAAGCAAGTGAGGTGTGTAAGAATAAGCCTGTATGGCACTCTGTTGTTCGTGCCTACCCCGCAAGGGACCTGGCGTGAAGTTATGTATGTATGTATGTATGTATATATATAATGAAATTGTAGACGTCGAATTTCTGTACAATTAAAAAAAATGCTAAAAACCGAGTCAGGGGGGTGTAAAAAGTGAAATAGAATTTATTTAGATTTTTTTGTTTCTGTGTTTGTCTGTCTGTTTGTACCGGCTAATCTCCGAAACGACTAGACCGATTTACATGAAATTTTGAATGGTGATAGCTTATATCCCTGGTCAACATATAGGATACTTTTGATCCCGAAAAATTAAAGAGTTCCCGTGGGATAGTTAAAAAGCTTTAATTACTTAAACAGCTCATAACAGACTAAAAGTAATTTCTCACCGTAACATTATAGAAGCGGATATTTTAACAGGGTGTGGTGTTGGTGAGAGAGTTTTATCTTGTATATATTATTAATATATAAAGCTGATAAGTTTGTTTCTTTGTTTGTTTGCTTGAACGCGCTAATCTCAGGAACTACTGGTCAGATTTGATTTTTTTTTCTGTATTAGATAGCCCATTTATTGAGGAAGGTTATAGGCTATATACGATCACGCTAAGAGCAATAGGAGCGGAGCACCAATGAATGAATGTGTGTTTAAGTGGGTTCTCGGATGGTTTAAATTTGCAATTAGAACCGGTAGGTAGCGCTGAGATCGGGTTCCAGAATCCTCCTAATCACCGGGAGCGATTCTGGTGATTTTGTTTTAGTGTGTTTGAGTGCGTTCCTGGATGGTGTAGATTCGCAATTAGAACCTTTAGGTAGCGCTGAGATCGGGTTCTAGAATCCTCCTAATCACCTGGACCGATTATGGTGATTTTGTTTTTGTGTCATGAAACAAAGTCTTTTGGGAATTCAAAAAATATGGCGGTACGAACTTCGCCGGGTCAGCTAGTTTATTGCATAAAAACATTGTTACTGTACATTAGGGTGGTCGTTAAAAATTTAATTTCTTGCGACGCCCCCTAAAAAGCTTCCTTTTAATGAAAAAACACTGGGATTTTTTTTATAATTTTTTCAAGTCAAGACATCACGTGCCTCAAGACGATTCAAGTAAAAACTAAAAATATACGAAAAATTGAAAGATAAGCTTGAATCACGAAGAATTTTAAACTTTTTCTGAAACTATAATTTGAAATTCATCACTGAGAATGATAATACGGAAGGTATTTCATTGTTAAAACTTTTCCAAACTTAAAATAATTATTACTTCTAAGTATGAAGAAGTTTCCTGAAAAAACATGATATTACCCAAAAATTAACTTGAATCGTCTTGAGGCACGTTTTGTCTTGACTTGAAAAAATAATTAAAAAAATCCCAGTGTTTTTTCATTAAAAGGAAGCTTTTTAGGGGGCGTCGCAAGAAATTTAATTTTTAACGACCACCCTACTATACATATAGTAGATATACTTATACATGTGTATAAGTATATCTATATCATCTAATGTCTACTTAGTAATGTATTCCTAAATTTAATATTACGTATCAGAATATTTATAAACAAAAATATTACAACTGTAGACAGCATTATGATTCTATGGATGAACCTTTGTATGTTTTTGGACTCGATCCTCGTGTAGATTCAATCGCAATATCTGCAAAGGATTTCTTGGTCCTTGTTACAAATGGTACATTAAAAGCAGTCGCTCTACCTGAAATCGATACTTGCGAAGTCACTGTAGCCAAATTATATTCCTCTCAAAGTATACTTTTAATTCAAGGACTTACGTGATACGTCGGCATGACCGAAAAGTGGTAAAACCGAGGTCTTTATTGATTATGGTCTCCGTGTAGGAACGGAAAAAGAATATCAATTCCTGCGGCCGGGTGGCACGTCGTAAGAGCCGATAAAACAACCCATACATTACTATACAGGCATCTGTCCGACTGGATGGCTACCACCCCGGAATCTTGAGTTGTATTCTGGTATCAGTGGCTGGTTCCAGTTTCTCCTCCAAGGCTGGCAGCACATTGGCAGCATCTCTCGTATTGCTAATGTCCATAGGCGACGATATCCAGTTTCCATCACAATTCGGCAATAAATTAATAAATAAACGTTATAATCTGATAAGTAACCAATAAAGTAGACTTTAGTTACTTATCTATCAGTGTTGTGGGTGATAAGTAATAGTCCACACGTGCAAGGGATGCAAACAGCACACGTGCTAAGGATTTAAAGCAACTAATAGGGAACCCATCAGTTAGTTGACTTTCCATATTTTGGCATTTGTTTTCAATTGCCTTTTTAAATCAGCCATTTGATTAATTTCTACTCACTGGGGCTTCATCTGGGTTGATTTAGGCTGTTTAATCGTGCCGTCAGGACCATTGGATGTGTCTTTGGTTCCCAAGGTCCTGACATAGGGCGTCGAGATGGACTAAAGAGGTGGTTTAGTTGGTAGGTCCGAGCATGCCATCGGGAGTCCAACACTACCCTACTATTGTCCCGAGCGGTAGGGTGTCCATGATGGATTACACCTCGTAAAAAAAAAAAAGGCTGTTTAATCGTCGATATGGCGATGGGTTCAAGACGTTATTTAAGATGCGCCATTGTTAATGACGTTGAAGATTGACAGTTAATGTATTGTTACGAGTCGCGAGACTCGAATTGAAATGCCGTTAGAATTGCTACAGAGTTTACTAGACCTATACGAACACGTATAACACAGGTACAAATATAACCGAACACAAGTAGTCCAAACGTAATGCAAAAGATCGTAATTCCATAAAACGTGCAAAGTCCGCCACTAAGGTTCCCGATTGTAGTGCACATGTCTCGCCTCGATCGTGATTATCGCTCGACTGCATCGTCCCTCAAAGGGCGTATTGCTTTATACTGCACAGATGCAATGTCCCCGTATCTAAGTCGACTTTAATCCAACACCTGGCTTATGACTGCCATAAAAGATTACAATACAACAATGGACTGTTCTCTAGCATAATTAGTCAACGCATGCCAATAAATAAGTAAACAAAAGAAATTCAAATGCCAAAATGTAATAAAATGTGTTATAACAGGTATACAGGTGTGAATTTGTTTTTGTCGGCGTCTAGGTCAAAACAGTATGTATAAACACTAGTGCCATTAATACGTTAACGGGGTTATTTTTTAACGCTTTAAGTAAGACGATATCGGCCACAACCTAAATCTTTAGCAATGATGCATAATTATGAAGCTCCATCATAATTGGTAGATACATTATGCGTACACTATGAAACACTTTTGGATTCCATTTTCAAAATCAATAAAGTTAATTTTGGGTACAATTTTACATAATCATGAACTTATTAATTATTAATGATAAGTGATTACCTGGTTACTTTCTTAATAACAACACTCGATTATCGAAATTATGGTTTGGCCGCTCGGTATTTCAGCATGCAGTACTTATACGGCGTGTTTCAGACCTTACGCCAATAAATCAGACCACGTTTTCGTCATGACGTACTCTACACAAATACAAAAACGAATCAAGGTAGCTTCTTTGGTTTAGCCACAGGACCTAATTTTGCATTTCAGAATTTTACAACAACATGTATCTGTTATTGTGACTAAATCGGTAGGTTAGTGACCAAATGTATCATGTTTCCAGCTCGTCTCTTCATCATTAAACGCGGAAGATGTTCATTCTTACCAAGGTCAGTGAACCAATATTTACAAGATGTTCTGTTTTCATTGTCTTTTTATCGTAATTAATTTGTTCGAAAATTGCTTTTTTTAAATTTTGACATTACGGTTGATTTGATAGTACCAAAAACTTTGTATGGAATAAGACTGCTAACATTATGATTTATTGTCATTTGAAATAATACACGTTGTATAATTTTATAATATTATCTATATTTCTCACAAACTACATATATTCATTTATTGAAAAAAATAATTTAAAAAATCACATAATATGAATACATAATAATAATTACATATGCGTAGGTATCTACTAAAATTATTTGAAATGGCATCAATATTAAAATCACCCGAAAATATGGAATTTTCTTCAAAATTCATTATATATTAACGTCTCGAAAGTAAAATGTAGATATTGTTTTATTTTTAAAACTGAAGAATATCCCCTTTTTTCCACCATATCCCAATTAATTGGGGTTGGGGTTGATTTTTCCTTCCACACCACACACACATATGATCATATCATCATTCACACAATTCATCCATCTCGTTTTTGGTCTATATTTACATTTGTACCCACCCATCCTGTAGATGAACATTCTTTTTAACACGCTTTTATTAGCTTCACCTGTATGTATGTATGTATGTTTGTAACCGACCCCTTTGAGCTCGATTTTGTCCTAATTTGAATGATCAGATTTAATTCAAACTTTGCGCACCTGTCAAAGGTCGATGACCATGCAATAATATGGATGGAGCTGATCAGATGATTGAGTCGGAAGATGGCCATAGGAACTCTTGTACTAAACAAGATAGACCAGTCGTGTTTGGGCTCGTTTTACTTGTCTTGGCTAGCACTCTGCTGCTACCTGATATGCAGGATCTCAAAAGCTTGTTTTTAAAAACATTTAAATAAATTCAACTGAAAAAACGAAAATAAATAATAGTTTAAAAAAAACTAAAAAAACACGCTTTCATAAAAAATCCAACTAAAAAACAGAAAATAAAATTTATTAAATTTGGTTTCTGATGAATGGGGTCTTAAAAAAAGCGTGGGGTGTATTCAAAGCGCTTTTTAAGATATTAAAGAAGAAGGAGGAGAAGAAGGTTTTTAGTTGGATTTTTTATGAAAGCGTGTTTTTTTAGTTTTTTAAAACTATTATTTTTGTCGCGTGACCTTCAGCCCTCATTATATGCCCATACCACCTTAATCTTCTTCTTCTCAATTTTTCAGTCACGGGTGCAACTTTCAAACATCCCCATATGTTCTCTTTTCTCACCTTATCCATTCCACACTCATACCTACATCAAACATTCTCATCACAGCTTAGTGCAGGCGTTTGTGGTTTATGACTTTAGTGGTCCAACATTCGGACCCGTATAGAATGACTGGTCGTATGACACATTTATATATTTGACCTTTTAGTTTCAGTGGCATTAGTTTGTCACACAGGTTACCTGTCACAATTTAAAACTGCAGAATAGGTATATATCTTATTTAAAGTTCGTATAAATGAACGTGATCTTTCTATAAATAGAGTAATTATTAGTTTTAAAAATTACTTAGAAATGCAATACCCAATATATTTTACCAAGTGTTTCGCTTCATCTTTTTTGGTGCGCACTGCCGAAGAGTGGAATATTTTGTTTGAGTTTGTTTTCCTGACAAATACAATATTGAAGTCTTCAAGTTACGAGTGAATAGGTATCTCCTAGTTAGGCGTGCTCCATCCTAGACTGCGTCATCATTCAACATGAGGTGAGACAGTGGTCCAACCCAAACCTTTACTTCCATAAAAAAAGAATAATAAACCACTCTCTGAAATCTATACTGACTTTGTATACGTTTAATTGTATTTACCCTATTACTTACACCTATAGTAGGTATAGAGTCTAAAACGAATCCCCATTTAAATGATCGTCTGCATTTAAAATATTCCAATATCACATTCAAAGCTTGAATACCGAGAGAATATTTCCTTTAAAAACCTCATCAACGCCCAAGCAAAAATAAATGGAACAGATTTTCATTGAGCGCGAACGAATGGCCAAAAATGGCTAAAATCTGACAAATGGCTTTCCTTTAACGTCTGCACTCATCTTATTATCGTTACCCACTCTCGAACAGAACTCATTTGGGTCTTCTTTTTACTCGTATATACGCTCTAACACAACCAAATTTAAACTATCTTAAGTTAATAATACAGTTGTATTTGCCTCGACAACTTTTGTTATTGTAGCTTGAGTTGTATCTATAGAAGTTTCAACTTTATGCTTAGCTAGTAAAGGTTCATTTTCGCTTGTGAAATCATTAGTTAGGATATCAATTTGAGCAGAAGCGTCTGTGTTAATAGTATTATACGCAATCTCATCCATACACTCGGGGGTTAGGCCGACTATAGAAGAAGTATCATTTTTTATGTCTCATATAAAACATATTTATTGCAATCATAATCGTTACAGTTCGTCTACTGCCATGTTTGGGTGAGATAAATACGAGTTAATGGTTGAACAAAGTTTCTTTATTGATTAACTTCGTTTATAATCTATTGTTGTAAGAACTATTGTAATATAATGCTCGTAAAGTTCATACTGAAGTGGCTCAAAACACTGGGTTTGGGAATATTGTTACGTTTTATACTTACTGGTTTTGTTATAGCTTACTTTGAAGAAAGTTTTTTACTATGTATTTCAATAGTTCAATTAGGTTGTATTAATACTATTATTTTATTATTTCGTAAGGTCGTAACTAAAAAATAAGCATCTCCTATGTTTAATTAGTCTTAAATCCACATTTCTATATCAAAGAATGCTATCATAAACTATAAACGATTTCAGGTACATTTGTGTACCTACAAGTTTCAAACTATACGATATTGATTTTGCATACTGTACACATTTTAAAAAAACCCGCAGTTTTCAATATCGCTCTACTATTGTCGATCTGACCCTACCGCAACTCAATGCGCTCCCAATTCACCGCAGTTATTATTATCTTGACCTGGTGATTGAGCTCTCCTGCTCTCCATCGTTGGCGACGCCTCCTCATTGGCTCGCCGTCTCTTTTCACGCCTCCCGCTCAAATACTATTGGTTGATGTCGCCCCGCCTCTATAACTTGAAAGGCTCTGTTAAGTGTAGTTCTAAACCCCACTTATATATTTTTCACCCTTATGTCACTCGCTTATTCGTATTGTAACCGTCGGGTGGTACGCACGCGTCCCGATCACATCTACGCGATATAAGTGTTGAAAGTTTTTTCTTGCGTCTAGTGAATTAAATGTATAGACAATGACAATGGACGTTCATAATAATTACCTTAATTATAAAGACGCTTCACCAGATGGAAAGGAAACCAACTTGAGTATTGAAAGTGCTAGAACATCACAAATCGCCAAAGAAATGTCAACTGTGGTAAACCAGGGTAAGGGATCGAAACGATCATTTGATGTAGCTTTTCTGATGATGCCAGATGATAAGCGGCCAAACCAACCAGAAAGGCAGTTGCGGGTTTCAAAACAACTTTTTAACAGCGAGGAATGGGAACAAACACCGAAAAGAATACCTGAAGTTTACAAACACGCGGAGTATTCAAACGATAACATCACAGACTTGAAAGAGCAAGACGAGGACAGAATTAGAGTGAATAACAACATATCACCAAGTTTTAGCTCTGACATCAACATTGACGTCGGTACAGATGAGTATCCTAGTAAAACTTTATATTGTAGTGATTCAGAGAACTCCGATAGATCGCGAAGCCGGCCAAACTCCAATGAAAGTGCCGCACGACATCCGAAGTATTTACCGGAATACAAAAATAAATTTTTGACGATCCGACGCTAATTAGCATGCAGTCTCGGGCAAAATATGACCGACACGACGTGTCTCCTAAAAGTGCGTTTACAAAAGTATCCAATTTTACTATGAGATCTCCAAACCCATCAGTGAGTCCTGACAATTTACTGTATCAAAATTCTGTGAGCCCACCACTATCTGCTTCTACCCCACCATCGAGTTACAAAGCACATGGTTTTAATAATTTGCTAACTCCGGCTCATCTTTTAAATGGAAGTAATTTTTTCAAAGGACAGAATGCTCCCTCATCTTCACCCAATTACCCTGATTCTGCTGTACAACAGAGACTGAATTATAATAAGGGAATGGATTATCACGATAAAGATCCAAAGCCACAAATATCTCCCAGCAAATTGAACTTTTTACCATTTCGACCAGAAATTCCGTATCTTCAAGCAGGGTCATCATATTCGTTTGGTGTACAAAATTTCCAGCCGCCGAATCCGGATTTTATGAAGTTTCCTGTACCACCAAGGGAAACAGTGAATCCATTGATAGCAAACCCCGCTGCAGCGATTTTAAGCACTCTCCTACCACCAACTTTGGCTGCATTTTCTTTACCAGCTCAAAATGTTTGTGCCAAGTGCAGTTTAACATTTAGAATGACTTCAGACTTAGTTTACCATATGCGCACTCATCATAAAAGCGAGAGCAATACCGATCCAAATAGAAGAAAAAGAGAAGAGAAACTGAAATGTCCAGTATGTAATGAAAGTTTTAGAGAAAGGCACCATTTGACCAGACATATGACAGCTCATCAAGATAAAGAAGGGGACATGGATGCCGTCACTCCCTCGCAGAATTTAAAAAAGAAACAATTTTATCCTCTTAATAGTTCAGTTATTCATAAATGAGGGATTTATGATAATGTGCAAACGCTTTCAAATAAATGAGACAATCACAGCGGAGAGGCGTTTATGAATTAAATACATTAAATGATGAATACTTTTTGGACCCTTCACACTTATAGTTTTTATAAAATAACATTCAAAATTATTACTGTTTGGTAGTTATATTTTTATTAAATTCAAAATTATCTCTTCGTTGTGATTAGATTTAATTTTTACAATATTGTATCATTAATTCTATCATAATGTAAAATCACATAAATATTTGGGATTATCTTGAGATAAATCCGTTTGTTTTAAATCGTTGTTGCTAAATATTTAAATATTACGTGCAATATTAGATTAAGTATTTATTTTGTAAATATCTAGTTTTAGTGAAATCATTAAAAACTTTAAGAATATGTGTGGTTTTTTAATTCATCATCATGGGTAAAATTTTTGGTGTCTAAAGCAATTTGGAAAAAAAAGGTATTATACAGCAATGTACCGTATAATGATTTTATTGGGGTTTATAGTTATGGATGATGGACGAAGTTGGTTACAAATAATTAACAAATATAATATTCAAATAACAAATGTTTCTTTTTGCTAACATGTTTTAATATTTAGAGAAACGTTATGAAACTTCCCTTCAGTAAAAGTCAGAAACTAAGGAAGGGATTTACATTTGTACTAGTTAAGAAGTGAGTTAACTTGCAAAATTAGCTAGTGAGCCCTTTTAATTATTAAGGTAGAAATTTACTCGCTTTTTAACTAAATGCAAATTGTAAATCAGTCTTTCGTTCGACAATTTAAAGGGCTTTTCGTTTCTGTGTATCAACGTCTTTCACAAATAAGTAAATCTGTTACTTGGACTTGACCAGAATTTCCCATGATTTAGTGAACAATAATAATACACATAGGTCGTTGGTATGCACTGGATGACCAAGACCGGAGTACCGCGATGTGTTACTCGGTCTATTGGCATATGTCCAGGAGTGGTCTGCGATTGGCTGACGACAATAAGAGTTATACCTTTTAGACAGACAAACACACCTCCGAACTGTACAAGTAACGATGTTGTGGGTTATAGTAATATGCAACGGCCAACTCTGAAGCCCATCCCAGACACCCAGACAGTAGTAAATAAGGAAAAGTTTGTTTACAAAATTTACTATTCTAAGATTTGAACCCGGGACCTCTGTGTTCTACTGAGCTAGGTCAGCAAAAGCTTAGATCACTCAACTAGAGAGGCCATCAAAACATTAACACTACTATAGTTGAAATTAGCTGGGATCAACCCACTTTAAATAGCTAAACCCTCACCGCAGCTCAGAAAGAAAACAAGGGGACGCTTGACGGCTTTATCTAACACCCTTATATTGAAATTCGCAACGCTACGCCTTGTTAGTGATTTGAATGTTGCAAACGAGGAGCTATTAGCAGTCGTGTTACAAAATGTGGGAACAAAAGAGAATTGGATTTCAGGGTCATCAATTATATTGCTGATGATGATTTAGCATGTGTCTTCTTGATGGGTATTTAGTGGATTTGGTGATGCATTACTGTCAACGATTTATTAATCAAATTAAACCCAAAGAACAGATTCAATATATAAGTAATTAAGATTGTACTTAACAACTAAGTAATTATTTTTTACTTTTCACATAGCTGTAAGCCAATGGCCATTTGTACATTGTTACGATTGCCACGTGCCGATGCTGAAGAAAAGCATCTTGATGAAACCTGCACATCACGAAAACGATTTAAGACGAAGAAAAGATCTACTACTAAGAATTTTATAGGCTGTTATTATTACTTAGAAACATTCTTTCAAAGTTAAGTAATTTGTTCTGTGTATACTGGTTCAAGAAGAAGAAAGAGAGAAGGAAGGCTTATGCCATATAGCTATGTACGATCTTAAGAGCTTTTTATTGAAGTTATACTTCTTCTGGAGCGTTAGGGAACAATGATTAGAGTAATTTTTTACGATGCGTGCGCACACCGTCACGAAAAACCAACACCCTCAAGTTAGCTATAATTAACATTTTAGTTTATCTATTGTTAGTGTCATTTTTTCTACAAATGTAGATATAAATGTAGAATAAGGCGAAAGATAAAATTTTTGAAAAGATGTTTATCTTGTTACGCCAAAGAAGTATAACTTCTAACGCGTGTACATAAGTACACACACACTTTTTGTAGAGTTTTTTACTGGTCAATAAAATATTCTTTGTCTATGATCAGCATTGCTTCATGCTTCCCAAGGATACGAACCCACGTCGTTTTAAAAAGACGCTGGTACTTGACCACTAAACCGCTACGACTACGAGAACAATGACCCGAGGAAATCACTCACAAAAACTTGTTTCCATGACAAGAAGTTAATCAGATAGCAATAGGGTAACAGTCCCGATTATCGTATACACGAGCGTTACGAATCGACACATCCGTGACTAACCTTCTGCGAACTGTTTTGTTCCCATGATCCCTATGTCCAGATTTAGGGGATTTACCCTAATCATAGTAAAGCTGCGCATGTAACATTTCTTGAACTAAAATTTTGATATGTGCAAGGCTTGCGCAGTTATATTGGATTTCGTTTGAATCATTGGTTTGGTTATGTGTGGTAAATCGTTATGGGAATTTAGCAAATGGCATGTTTGATAATTACATTAATATTAAGGATTGTTTGGAATTAAAAGATCACATATACTAGTAGTAGTCATGGGAGCTTAATGTTTATCATTTGTTGTTATAATTACCACATGAACAAAAAAACATCTCGATGATTGCAAATCCAGATAACCGAGGTATAAAACCCGTCTTTCCGTTTTAAATAAGCGTGGTAGATATTGTAAGATGTCCCATAAATGGAAGGCTTGATTCCATCAGTGGGGCGTGGATTGACATTATATAACAAATTCTATTTTGTCTACACATTTTTTTTCGAAAACCAAATCTATACGTGAACGGTTAGAGGGGATTGTATTTGAAAGTGGGTCATTGGAACTCTCACTCATCGTATGAAACATGATTAGCTAAAGCAAACCGTTTCACGCCAATAATCTGTAAGAGCTTAATATCACACCACTCGAGCCGTCCTTAAGAGCTGTTATCAAAATGATGATTCTAGCTTGCCTCTACCACGTCAGAAAAATTTTCGCGGTGGCGCTGGATTTAGGATTAGAATGGACTATGTCAATATTGTAGGAAAAGAAGTGTTGGGTAATTTAGATTGGAATTTGAGAACGCACGTACCTGATTAAGGAGCATCAAGTGCATCTGTTCCTCACTTTCACTTCCTCTTCACTTCAGTTCACTTGTAGTTTTATTTATCTTTATATAAATTTAATGAAACGACGAAACGTGGTTATATTATACTTACAATATATGTATTTGTAGAACCTTAACATAGAGTATTTTATATTATACTAGCTGTCCCGGCAGACGTCGTCCTGCCCGGTAAAAAATAGGGGTTGATCGTAGAGGGTTGAAAATCTAGGGTTGTATGTATTTTTGTATGTTGTATTATAAAAAAATAGAAATTAAAAATATTGTCTAAAAAATAAATAAAAAATTTAGGGGTGGACTACCCCTAACATTTAGGGGGATGAAAAATAGATGTTGGCCGATTCTCATAGATACCGGATAAGCACAAAAAATTTCATCAAAATCGGTCAAGCCGTTTCGGAGGAGTATGGCAACGAAAACTGTGACACGAGAATTTTATATATTAGAAGATTTATAATAATTTGTACTTGCGGTGCGAAGTTATTTATAAATTATATACATTCATGGTGTGTTAAGGGCGCGATATATTTTATATTATGTTATATTATTTACAAAGCGGAGAAATTTTATTTTATTTCATGACATGACGATGATTAACTGATTTGCGTCCGAAAGGAGCCTCGCCGTCATATTTGAAGAAGGAATTTAAATACTTGGCTATATATCAGAAAATTATTATATCTGGAAGTACCCACCACCCACGGGTTGCCCGCGAGAGAAGCCGGGGTAAAGAGATTTTCCTCGAGGTCACAACCTCCTCGCCGCCTCAAATTGCCAAGAGGAAGAAGACCACCGACGGAAATGGATAAGTACAGGTGTTATAAGTTACAAGATTTTTCATCTCCATTAGATTTACCCTGTGCTATGTAGCTCTTTGTAAATCCCAGTATTAATGATTCTCATGAGCTATTTGATTTGGTGCCGCCATTCTATCAACGCACCACTCGCCGGCTATCGGGAATTCATCCACACTTCCTAGACACTTGGAAGTCCTCCACGATACGTGGCGTGTCATATGGATGAACTCTTTCCACGGTATTTCCAGAGCGCTACAATATGGGGCTCTTCAAAAAGGCGTGACCAGATATCTAAAGTCTCAACGAGGTAGGCAACGCATCGGTTCCCTTAGTGTTGCAGATGTCATTGGGCGACGGTAGCTATCACCAGGTAGCCCGTTTGCCAGATTGCCTACTAGCAACCATTAAAAAAACCATATTAGGTGACAGAGCAACGTATTTAAAAGATTCACAAACAAAAACAATAAAAAGCAGCGAGTGTTGCAAAGGGGCGATCTTTGTCCCCAATATGAATATTTTCTATTGAATTATTCACGGTTCGGTGGACACGTAAAAATATTGTCCTCGGCTCTTATCGCGTGCCACCGAGTTACACTTGCCGACATTCACACTTCGCTGTTCACTCAGGGTTGCCCTATGCAAGAATTGTCGAAAAAAATCCCGATTACATATTTTTCCCATAACGTATATATTATAGAGATACAACATTGAAATTACAATGTTTCAATTAAATCTGTTTAGTAGTTTTCACGTGATTTTCTAACAAATATATAAAAAAATGATTTTTAGAAATGTGCTTGTACGAATTAAATCTCCTGATTCTTCTCTTTTCTCATCTTGTTATAGAAACTCGACCGCGGTACAGAGATGTTTATCAGACTATTTATTTTATTTATTATTCTATCTAATATAATAGAAGAAAAGAAGAAGAACGAAGAAAAAACTTAAATGTATATGTATGTTGTATTAGTATTATATGTTATGTATGTCACACGAAGCTATTGTTTGCAATATAAATAAAAAATCGATTTCAGTTGTATTTGTTTCTATGTTTTAATGTATTCTAGCATTAAAGGTAAAAAAAATCTAAAATATTTTTTTCAACCAAATAGTAATGCATACATTAATTTGTTCAAAGTGTATCCACCACTGGCAACACTCGTGTTCAGTTTGAACTATATAGAGTTCAGTAGTGAATGCAATTTCATACTTCTTCTACATCATTCAGATCTTCCTTGAAAAGTAAGTTTAGTTTTGCAACGTGTTGTTTGCCAGAATACTGCAAATTTAAACTCTATTGAGAGCATGCTAATTTATGAAGATAGCGTATTGTCTTAGATCCAGAGTTTAAGAAGTGAATATGTAAACAGATTTAAAGAAAAATGAAAGCCTTCACATTTGAATTTGTTAATTGGTTAGTAAACTTGCGAATAAAAGCTTATCATCTTTTTGACAGTATCCACTTAATGAACAACTTAATACTTAACTGGAAAATTTCTGTCACAAGGATGATAAAGAGGTATCGCTAATCCCGTAGTTTCTTACTGTTCTGTTCAGTCTAATTCATCTCGTCATCAGCCAATATCAGTCCGCTGCTGGACGTAGGGCCTCCCCAAGTCGCGATACTCATCTCTGTCCTCCAAATTCATTATCTATCTACTACCGACAACCTTGCACTGGTCTCTCACCTTTAAGCTGTAGGGCCTCAGTAAAAGAAATTTTAATATCGATGCGGTAAGCTACTGTTTACAATTTACATCGCCAATTTGAAATTTTAAAATAAAGACATGTTTTGTCACAGTGTTTTTAAAGAATTTGAAGCAAACTAAAGAATTTAAAAAAAAATGTTATAACTAACTTTTATTTAAACTCAAAGTGAAAAAAGTTTTTATTCGAAATAAGTCTACTCGAAATAAGTAACTCTTCTATGTAAAACAAATAGAGTCTAAGTTGACAGCATAGCCCTAAAGTAAAATACCACAGACCATGATACTATGAAAGTAACTAAAATACAGTGAGCTGCCGAACTCCTCGAATTTTCTTTTTAAGTACATTTACAAAATTACAATATTAGCGAGAATACGGTCTCCTAGTAGAGTCAGCGTAAATGATAAATAGCCGACGCACTTCGGTAATCAAATTCAAATTCGGAATCTGTTCTGCCCCGGAAGTTTAGGGTTCTGCAAGAAGCGCTTGTGGGACCTATTTTTATTTTTTTTTATTCTAGTATAGGTTCGCGTTTGACCACAATCTTGCCTATGCGGAGCAAGATGTGTCTACGATGTAGCACGCTTACTAGAAGTACCTATCACACAGACTTGAAGACACCAGTATATGTATCGGAAAGACAGACTCCGCAATGAGTTCGCTCCTTTGCGTGCGTATGATGAAGCTGGATTCGAAACGCTTCGTTCTTATAGGTTTATATTTGGAAATGGTGTAAAAAATAGAAATTTTAATTATTATATTGCATATGTCATGTATTGCAAAAATAAGCATATCGATTAGAGTTGTGCGCTATTAAACTATCATTTGCATCAGTAATTATTGATTGTTGGTGGTTGCTGGTAGTAGTTGTTGGAGTGTTTGTTGTAGAAGATCGCAGGAATACACTTTGGAAGATTCGAGATTTTATTATTTCTGGTAGTAGTGTTTAGATGCTGATCCCTAGACTTGTTTGTTCAAATACGTAACTGTTCAAGTTGCGGCCTCCGACCACTATGCTTTTCTTTACCACATGGCAAGTAAGACACTTCCGAGGCCATTTAGGGTCGGATCAAGATCGAAGCGTCAATCTACAAGTAGAGAGTAAAATCATCCTTATCTTCATTCACAACATAACTGTCATAGTTCTAAAGATATAAAAAATACGGATGAATTCGCGCGTAACGCGCGAGTTTCACCACTCTCAATCAACTGGGGACTAATGTTCCTCACTACTAAACGTAAAAGCGTACGAATGCGCGAGTATTATGAATGTAGTTGTCTCAGATCTATGACCTGTGGTTGTTGTAATTGTGAAGAATTTACGCTATAGACCCCGTTTCGCGTTGAATATGTTAAAACAGGCCGCAGCGTCAGCAAGACGCTGTACGTACCTTGCGTACAGAACCGTTTTTATTCAACGTGTTCCCTACGATAAACACAAAGCAGTCGTTCAGGCAGCCTGTTTTCTATTGTCAAAATCTTGTAAGTTTATTAGTCGTGAACGATCGTGAATAACCGATTGGTCATGGCAGACACGTGACCCGGAACGATTAGGGTTCCGCGCACACTTTGTATGTATTTGTATGTAAATTTTTGGGGTGAGATAACCGGGTTTCTGCGGCTATTAGAAAATGCATTTGTTGATGTCACAATCGGATTGAATATCAATTTTTTAATGATAATCTTATTTCATAATTATTTAAATGATACATATAGGCATGCCACCATCGCCATTATCATCTCAATTCTCTAAGTACTTATATTAAATTGTTTAAAATAGGTATATTTTGTATATTCTTTGTTTGATGTTGTTCTAATTATAAATAATACTAGAGTTTACCCCGCGGCTGCGCCGCAGGTTAACCTCTAGTGCGTGTCTCTTGTTTATAGAGCAAGCGCTACAGGTTATTATATTAAATTTTTATGTATTTGCCAACGGAAGATTCACTTCATTTTATATCGTTAATTATATCATCCCCGTCTATCTGTGGACAAAATAAATTACAAAACTTGATCAAAAAGGCTAAAATGGTCTAAATGACCAAAAGACGACAGACATGGCCAAAATGACGGAATAAGCAAAAACGTCCAAAAAGGCCAAAATAATTAAAATGGTCAAAATGACCAAAGAGGCCAAAATGACCAAAAAGGCCAAAATGACCAAAAAGACCAAAATGATCAAATAGGCCAACATTACCAAAAATGCCAAAATGAAAATTATCTCTTGTCCACACTCAGTATTTATTTTACATACGTAAGGAATTTCAGCCAAATCTGCCCATTAGTTCTTCCGTAAAAGCATAACAAACAGAAAGACAAATATATTTTTATCCCGGAAACTATCCCATTTTTCGGGATAAAAAGTATCCTTTGTTCATTCTCGGTATCGAAAACATATATATATACTGAGTGTCAGCCAAATCGGTCCAGTAGTTTTTACGTGAAAACGGAACAGACAGACAGACAGAAAGACAGAGTTACTTTCGCATTTATAATATTAATAGGGATTAAATGTTAATTAGTTACTTATTTCTTCGGAGAAGGTGACGTTACTGCCTGACAAAGGGAAGACTGGCGTTGGTTCTTATCTACCAACTTTTGCTGAGTTAGGTGTTTAGAGTTAGTTAACCTTTGGCTTTAATTAAACTGATTATGTATAATTCCTATTTTAAATAACTCTAAATAAACATTATTTTCTCTCTGTCTTTCTTCTTGTTTCAGTTCATTTCTAGGGTTGTCTGGAAGAGATCGCTTTTGTAGCAATAAGACCGCCCTTTGTGCACAATTAGATATAGTTTTAGTCTCTACGTATATTTTTGTATTGGTGTACAATAAAGCGTTATCTATTTATCTTACTTAAATTTCACTAAAAATTTATTAACACTATTATGAAATAATACAATGAGAAAGTTTACTTTGTCGTCATCGTGAGTCAACCACAGTCCACTGCTGGACGTAGGCCTCCCCAAGTCGGTGCCACTCAACGATGTCCTCCGACTTCTTCGTCCAGGGTCTACCAGCGGCATTGCCCAGTTCGTCAGTCCATCGGGCTGGAGGGCGTCGGAATTGGCTAAGTTTACTGCAAACAAAATTGGTAAAAAAATCGGAATCTACTCGAATTTTAATCTAAATGTTTAAAATTTTTAATAATTAAGTAGTTCGCTCGGGATTTAGCCAGCTTCTGTATGTAGATGCAGATAGATAGATGAATAACTCTTTATGGTACACCAATACAAACATGAACTTAAGACTAAAATTATATCTGTACTTAACTAGATATAATTTTAGATAAATCTTTTTCTTTCAAGGGCGCGGTCTTATCGCTAAAAAGCGTTGTACATAGAGTGGAGGACCGGCTGTTGGAAGACCCACATGCGGTGGTAAATTAGATTAGGCTCTCATAGAGTAAATAAGAACCATAAACAAAATTAAAACTAAATAATTAAAATGAACAAATTGGCGGTAGGCTAAATAACACTTTAACAATAGGTACTAGTTGACGCTTGACATCTTTGTCTTCCGTGATCACGTCCACTGAAGATTAGCCGAAACGTCGGAATAACAAAAATCAAATTAATTACCGGACTTAAAACGTAGTTTTATTATATTTTCTAAAGCTATTACAAAACAATTAATTAATATTATTCATAGTATCTGAAACAGTAACTTTGTATACGCAAAATAACGAACGGTTGACAAAGCTCTGAATCTCTTTAGCATATGAATTAAATGCAGTGAAATATGGTTGAAATTAATATGGATATATGCCGGGGACTGCCGTAGCGGGAACTGGTGTGTACCACTTGGCGCTTAGGTATTATACGAGTTTCTCATATTTTTCTCCATTAGTCCAGTTATTATGATCAATGTTTAGTAATATCATCACAAAACGTTCCACTACCAGGCTTGGAATTTCTCATTTTGAGGTAGGAAAGACGGACATTGCAATGTCCGTTGTCGGTGGCAAGTATGCCCTGGTACCTCACATTTGTTATGTAGATGTGCAGATTTCATCACGATGATAATCTTCACCAGCGCCACGTGATAAACGTAAAAACGTGCACATCAAGTAGACAATTGCTTCAGAAGTAATTATTGGCTTTTTTTACTTTCACGTCATTTGAGAATCGATTATGACACGTTGGGGATTTAACCACTAAGCTACTACGGCTTTTATCATTATCATCTTTCTGTTTACATAGATTTAGTAATTATAACTTAACGCCAAAAAGACATTCAGCACTAAATGTCACTGTCAATTACAATATATGTTTTTTTTTGTAGTATGTAAGCGTTTGTATTGTTTATTGTTAGGGGGACCAGCGCACAATAATTAAGAATTTGCACTTAGCAATAATCTTCTTAATACATAAAATTCTCGTGTCACAGTTTTCGTTGCCATACTCCTCCGAAACGGCTTGACCGATTTTGATGAAATTTTTTGTGCTTATCCGGTATGAGAATCGGCCAACATCTATTTTTCATCCCCCTAAATGTTAGGGGTAGTCCACCCCTAATTTTTTTTATTTTTATTTTTACCGGGCAGGACGACGTCTGCCGGGACAGCTAGTGTAGTATAAAAGGTTTTCATTTTGTTAAAACGAAACAGAATAAATACATCATACACATCGGGAAACCACCTCAGTCTACCGGAGCCACCGCTCCATACCACATTTTTCTGGCCTTAACAAACAAACAAATTCGACACCTCCAACAGATTTATTATATTATAGATGAATAAAAAGATTAAACTATTTCATTGACAAGGACCAAAGCGGAATATATCTCTAAGTTGAAAATAATAAGCGGCACTCCTTGGCAATATTTGTTGAATACATTAAACTGTATTTATACTTAAGTTATTTACTTAAGACCGTCATGTGCTTGGTAGCTTGAATATCTTAAAGTCTACCTCGTTTTGTAGACATTTGGAACATTTGCAGGAAAATATTGAAGGTTCCGAAAAACAGGCAAGTGCGTAGCAGTCCACGAAGTATGTAGGGTTCCATAGAGGTAACAAACGTGCACTTTTTTAAATTTGCCCGCGGAACCATAAAGACATCGAAAGAATACTCGAACTATCTCAAAAAATACAAAATGAAACTTGTTCAAACTAATTCTAAATTATCATTTTTTTTATAATGACTTTTCACCATGAAATTTTTCATAATTTTTCGCTACATTGTTTGAAATTAGAGAAAAACGGTGGCACAAGTTTTTGAAAAAAATTCGGATTCGCCTGTTCCGAATAATCCCCGTGTTTTTCACATTTTTGAACGTAACTTACAAACTTGAACCATTTACTGATTTATAATAAATATAGATATTATTATAGAGATTATATTTATAGAATAGAATTTATTTTTTACAGGTACTTACGTCGAGATACGAACAGAGTTTGCTAGATAATGAATGAATTTGCTGTAAAACCAGACAATCTCTTGTGCGGTTTACCAAGATTTCCTTGACCAGACAAACATAAATAATATCTGGCAACTCTGCATACATATGACTCTTTCATTTTAGTCACAATGACTACGAAACCTCAAAAATTGAATAATATTTAATTAGACAATTAAAAATATCTGAAAGACGATCATGGTAATTATGCAATAGAAACGTCTGTGCGAACAAAGGCCGACAATGAACTGGCGGCCACTTCCTCCCCAGACATAGGGTAGCGGACACGGCGACAGACAAACAGACGGAAAACATTGGTCATGGATTATAATTACACAAACAATAACAAAGTGTTACGACGCTCTCGATTCATAATGCAAACATGAGCATGAGTTTTCCTTTGCTATATAAAGATCGTCTTGATTGTCCTGAACTGACCTTTTGGGTATATTCATCTATCCCAAGGAAACAACGTTATTTATCGGGATAAAATGTTCCATATCTAAATTTGCTGAATTCGTTTAATAAGTCACATATGAAACGTCAAGTAAATTTATTTTCTGTGGCATTCTACCAGCAAGTCTTTTTCCATCACTGGCGATAGTAAATATTTAGCTCAAATTTATACAGCGTGTTTCATTTCAAATGACAATAAATCATAACTTTAGCGGTCGTACTCCATACAAATTTTTTGGTACTATTAAATCAACCGTAATGTCAAAATTGAAATTTTGAAATTTCCGAACAAATTAATTACGATAAAAAGGGAATAAAAACAGAACATCTTGTAAATATTGGTTCACGAGCGAGAGCGTAAGAATGAACAACTTCCGCGTTTAATGATGAAGAGACGAGCTGGCAACATGATACATTTGGTCACTAACCTACCGATTTAGACACAATAACTGATACATGTTGTTGTAATATTCTGAAATGAAAAATGAGGTCCTGTGGCTAAACCAAAGAAGCTACCTTGATTCGTTTTTGTATTTGGGCAGAGTAAATGAATGATTATGAAGAAAACGTGGTCTGATTTATTGTCGTAAGGTCTGAAACACGCTGTATAAATTAAATACTTTACCGAAAAGTAATTTTAAGTATAAAATTATGTTACAAAATTGTTGATACATTTTATTACAATTAATGCCGCGATCCGACAGTGGCTGTAAAAAAGTTGGAACATAAGTCGCATGTATGGTTCTTAGTTTTTAAATTTTTTGACAGCAAGGAAATTCGTTTCCCAGGGACGAAAACTGATGTGATCGGGCAACTCCAAGCATGCTTTCTGAATATGAGAAAAGTATTTTCTGTTCTGGGCTATTTTTTTTATCTGTGCAGGAACGGCGAATGCAATTTCCTGCGGCCGAGCGGCCTGTCGTAAGAGGCGACAAAACAACCCGCAGCCAGGTGGTAGGGCATTTGCCTGATTGGATAGCTACCACCCCTGGTCTACAGTATATCGCCATAATAACCTTGAGTTGTGTGCCGGCATTAGTGACCAGGTTCCAGTCTCCCTTAAGAGAGCAGCAGCGCATTTGTAGCACCTTTGGTGTTGCAAATGTCCATAGGCGATGGTAACCGCTTACCATCAAGTGGGCCGTCTACCTGTCTGCTGAACTCCTGTAATAAAAAATAAAAAAGGATTATTATACACTCTTTGTTCGCGCCAGTTGCCGCGACGTGTGCTTTTATGTGTGTGTGTCCACGGCAAGCATCCCTGCGCGACCGCATCTCCCGACAGGAGTGCGGGTCGGCCCATCACAGGCGCCGCGCGCGCCGCGCGGCGCGCGCGCATATACACTATTATTCAATTACGCTACAAGTTTCCTGCCCAAAATGACAATCTGGACTATGTAAACAAGTGATATGTGAATGTGAATCCATTGTTATAACAATACATCAGCACACACTGCTCCAGCCCTCTTAATAATCAGCTCAGTTCCGCCATAATGCATATACACCACCAACTCAAAATATCACCAACCCCATCAATTACTACAAGTTGTAAGAAGAGGATTCACCGCATCTCATCATCACCACGTCACTTCAACACCATATCAGCACCACGCTTCAGCCCTAAGTTCCAAGTAAGTCACATCATTTTCCTGGTACCCTTACAATACTTCCACCTGGCCTCGGCCAGAACATTAAGTCCATTTTCCCCTTTTTTTCTTCACTTTGCCTTTCCATTCTAAAGTCTGGCAATAGCCAGAACACTCTTGTTTGGTAAAATGACTTGTGTTTCATATATTTTAGTTATTTCAGAAGTCAAAAACAGTAATATAAACAAATGAACCAGCAGCATCGGAAGGATGAAAATATTTTATACCCTATTGTGTGTTTACATTGTCAGTTTGTGCGTCACACGGGAAGCGACTGGTCCGGAAGTGCGTTAGTTTGTTATTTACGAGATACTTTTGTTCAGTTTACCACAGTGTAGTTCTACCTGAGAAAGGGTTAGGAAAACCTGTGTAGGATAACTTAGAGGTATTTAGTTACTATTTATGCCAGTGAATCTATTATATTATAAAATTCTAAACATGCCACGTATATAGTGACTCATCATAATATCTCAGGAACTATAACACCTGTAGACTTGAAATTTGGCATGGACCTTCCTTTCGCTAAGTAGAAGCTAAGAACGGCTAAGAATTTTACGGCGCGCGAAGCGGGCGGGTATCAGCTAGTAGACTATATAAACGATGGAGAACACGATGCAATTTTGTTCAGGTACCTTGTCTGTTTGTTCGGGATTCACGTAAAAACTACGGAGCCGAATTCGATGCGGATCAACAGCTAATTCTTAGGCTTGACTTTGCGCTACTTTTTATCCTGGGATCCCTAATCCCCAGTTCCCCCAGGAATATTTTTGACAACTATTCAAAATGGCTACTTTATACAAAAATAAAATTTCAGTTTGTTTTTTTACTGATTGATAGAATATGTAATGTAATGTAAAATGTGTGATATTTTTTTATCCTGGGAGCGATTTGTGGTTATTCGGATGCGTAAAAATTATCTTACTCCGACACACTTTTCACTAAAACGATAGCTTACATTATTTTTCAAATGCTGCGGTATTTTTGTGCCGGGAATTTCAAATAAGGGTACACGAAGTGAGCATATTTTAATAAATAAATCAACAGACAAACCACTTAGCTTAGTTTTCTTTCCATTGTAATCCTTTTTTTACATATAATTACTTATTTAGCTTAGTTTTCTTCTTTTCTTTTCCTTTTCCCATCTGTCGTTGTTGCATACTTATTTTTATGTATATTGTTATAGGAATAATTCCAATTTATCCGTGCAGGAACGGAGAAAGAATATAATTTCCTGCGGCCCGGCGGCCTGTCGTAAGAGGCGACAAAACAACCCACAGCCAGGTGGTAGGGCATTTGACCGACTGGATGGCTACCACCCCTGGTCTAGAGTATGTCGCCATAACAACCTTGAGTTGTGTTCCGGCATTAGTGACCAGGTTCCAGGCTCCCTAAAGAGAGCAGCAGCGCATTCGTAGCACCTTTGGTGTTACAAATGTCCATAGGCGATGGTAACCGCTGTCCATCAAGTGGGCCATCTGCCTGTCTGCTGAT
This sequence comes from Dendrolimus punctatus, assembly GCA_012273795.1. Classification (NCBI taxonomy): domain Eukaryota; kingdom Metazoa; phylum Arthropoda; class Insecta; order Lepidoptera; family Lasiocampidae; genus Dendrolimus; species Dendrolimus punctatus. The sequence continues at coordinate 1,587,506 of CM022534.1, read as the reverse complement.
CTCCTGCAATAAATAAAATTAAAAAAAAAAACGTCAAATACCCTATTCTTACACTGACGACATAACTCTCCTCCATTTACTAATATGTCAATAAATCGTATTTTCAATCTTCGATTTCCAAAATTAAGTGCTCACGTTGATCTCGTGTGTGATAATAAAATTGAAATGGTGTAGTCGTTAAATTTCCTTCGGGAGATAAATCGGTTGGCGTATTAGTTTGATGTATGGAGCGATGCCGCGGTGTAAGTTTATATTTGCTGTTAAGGGGATTGTTATTTCTTTCTAAATATTAACATTATAAACTTAACAGTGTGAGGCTGAATTGTTTGATACTCTTTCACGCAAAAACTACTGGATTGATTTAATTAAGATACAGTAAAACCTCTGTAAGTTGAACTTAAAGGAAGACGCCAAAAAATCGAGTAACAGAATTTTCGACTTATAATGGATTTCGATTAAATAAAAAGATTTCGATAAAATGAGTGCTAGGTAAATTAAAAAGAAATGGTCAATCAAGTTGATTTGGGTTCCGGTGCACGCAGAAAGAGCTCACAGTGTCTTGAGTTCTGGCAGTTGGTTTTTGCTGTTTGGATTTTAATAGTTTTGATGGCCGGATCCCAGACTGGTGGTACTTGCCAACCATCTAATTAAATTTTTAATTTTTGAAATTAAATTGTTTATTATTTATACTGTAAATAATTTTATTTTGTTATAAATAATTTTAGATTTGTTTAAAATTTAATTGAAAATATATATATTTTTTTAAATTATCCATACTATTGAATTTGGTTGTTTTTTTTAAATTCAATAGCCTCACGCATCATTCTAGGTATGAGACGATTCTTGGTTGTGCCGAGGAACACCTCCTTTTAAATTCTTCCTCTCCATTCTCGCCATCAAGAAAAAAATAATTTTCAGATGAACAATGCGCAAACCAAGAAACATTCTGCTAGTTTCAGCGCTGTCACCGCAATAAATATATCTACGTATCATTTCATTTATCACTCATGCAGGAACGGAGAAACAATACAATTTCCTGCGACCGGGCGGCCTGTCGTAAGAGGCGACAAAACAACCCACAGCTAGGTGGTAGGGCACTTGCCCGACTGGATGGCTACCACCCCTGGTGTAAAGTATGTCTCCATAACAACCTTGTGTTGTGTTCCGGCATTAGTGACCAGGTTGAAGTCTCCCTTAGGAGAGCAGCAGCGCATTTGTAGTAGCACTTTTGATGTTGCAAATGTCCATAGGCGATGGTAACCGCTTTCCATCAAGTGGGCCGTCTGCCTGTCTGCTGAACTTCTGCAATAAAAAAAATGATCTAACCATAATTCTAGTGAGTGTGTGAACCCCGGGGGTGCAGTGTGGCGGCGGACTGGTGGCGAGGTAAGTCCTTCCTTGCTTCTTCTCCCACGTCCCTTTGCCTTCTCCCGGCCATTGCATCGCGCCCGCAAATCTCTTTTGGATTTCTGGTTTATCGACTCTAATTTAGTAGTTGGATTTATCCACCACCTGGCTTTGTGTTGTTTTGTCTCCTTTTACGGCAGGCCGCCCGGCCGCAGGAAATTATATTCTACCTCCATTCCTGCACGGATAACTCTACTAACAACTCGAGGTTGTCTGCAAATATCTATGAGTGACGGCTTTGTATTAATTAGGTTTGCCAACTTCGGAATCAAAATATCTTAGCTGAGGAATCTCTTTTCCATTACGAAAGGTACATAACTGGTGCAGTGTAATCTGTAAAAAAGTTGCATAAAAGATAACCATCGCCTTAAAAGAAAATATGATTAGACGATTACAAATGGCCCTGTGATTTCTGATAAGTGATTTATACAGCTAGGATGCGCTCTACTTGATTGTTTCTGTGATAGACGTCTTTGCATTCGCGACTTTCATATTATAATAGATCCAACGTTTTGGTTTTGGTTTCAACTTTATGGATTATATATATTCTTTGTAATTCCACTAATTTAATTAAACAGTAAACTTTAAATTTTGTTTTTAAAAGTAACCCTAGTTTATTTAGACAGCAATCATTATCACGGGTTTCATTGCAATAATATTTAAACGCACTCGAAAACGTTACTTAATTTAATTATGAAAACAATCCCATTTTCCGCATTGAATTGTCCTATGTCCTATGAGTTGTTGTAGTGTTGAAACAACAGTTTTGCCTTGAAAGCGTATGAAAAAGATTCATATTATTATTTATTTATTTCGATTTATTATTATTTATTAGGCTATACCTGTTATTACCTGTCCTTGGATTATGATGGTATTTAAATGTATTATATTTATCTATAAACATTATATATTTTTGTAGATATGTATTTGTATATTAAGTACCTATATATGAATTTAACATATAAAACATCTGTATATACTGATTTATATATTTACTATAATATATATAAGATAAAACTCTCTCACCGACACCACACTTTGTCAAATTCTCTGCTTCTATTATGTTGCGTTGCAGATAAATTACATTCAGTATGTTTTACGCTGTTTAAGAAATTAAAAGTTTTTAACTATCCCACGGGAACTCTTTAATTTTTCGGGATCAAAAGTATCCTATATGTTGACCAGGGATATAAGCTGCCACCATACAAAATTTCATTTCAATCGGTCTAGTTGTTTCGGAGATTAGCCGTTACAAACAGACAGACAAAGAGAGAAACAAAAAATTCAAAAAAAATCCAAATTAGTTCTATTTCACTTCTTACATCCCCTGACTCGGTTTTTAGCATTTTTTTTAATTGTACAGAAATTTGACCTCTACAATTTTATTATATATATAGATTACTACAATGTAAGAACTTTTACTATGTTTTATGTATACTACCATCGTTATTATATTCTCAATTCATTCCTGGGGATGTCTGGAAGAGATCCCTTTGTTCAAAATGAGACATAGTTTTAGTCTGTAAGTTCTTGTATTGGTGTACAATAAAGAGTTATTGATTGATAAGGTTTCAATTTCGATGTCTTGCAAAGTTGCAGAAGTAAAGTTAAAATCCCGTACAAATAAGTAGCGCGCACAACCAGTCGTGAATAACAGTGAAATATAAAATAAAACAAAAAGAATTTTTGCATATTCGAACAACTACGAAATATTGTTCAGGCGAATTTATGTTACGGAACGTCTCATACGATATCCAAAGACATTATGCTGATAGCAATAAAATATTGTCAATAACATCACCAGAATGGGTTTAATGTTTAAAGAGATATGGAATTTATAAACAGGATGGTTTAGGGTTCATACAAACGAGACAAAAGCTGCGTAAACTACGCAACTATGTACAAAAAGACACTATATATTTAAGGCTTCTAGCAACGCCAACGTCCTTGAGAAGTTTCGATACTCAGTTTTCTGGTGACAGCTGGGACTCCATAGACGCGGTCGTTTTCCAATAATAATTAAATAGTATTTAAATATAATCATGAATTTAAATTAAAGTGTGAACATTCTGTTCTCAAAGAAAGTCAATAAAGAAGAAAAAGTTATACTTCTAAAATCATATTATTATTTCGCCAAGACTACACTATTAATTTGACTTTAACAATAAACAAAAGAGTATATATGCGTGTGTGTGTCAAATACATGGTAGTGTGTGTAATTTTTTTTTAATTATTTTAATGTAGTTTTTATGCATAATTAAAAAATAATATGAGCATTCTGCACTCCTTCTCTATATAAATTGTAAGTGTGCGAAATTTCATATTCCTGCGTCCGGTCAAATTTTGGCAAAAAAATTAGAACCTAGATAATTAGGTTAAGAATGACGACTTTCAAAATTTGATACTTGTTAATACTGTTCTTTTGGAGACAATTTTACTCGCGTAAGTAATATAATTTTATTATGATTATTCGGTATAATGATGGAAAATGTTATTTTTTTTTAGACATATCCTAAAATTCTCTGTGATAATATGATAGGTATATTTCAGATGTTTATCAATACAGAACCCGCAAGTTGCATTAATTAGTCACACAGTTCGAAAGCTTTTTTCATGTCCCGCCGGATGAAAACCGCCGGAAGATGAAACCATGGTAACCGGTTCTCGTTTAATATTCACAATTGACTTGTACACCTGTCTCTTTCAAACCAGTACGGTTGAAAAGGGACGCGTATAGGTTTTAAAGAGAAAATCGAGTGCGGCACCGCTGATGTTGGCCCCACAGGAAACAATACCCGATTCAGTGAATTAATGACAGCGAGGTAAGCAGGGGTCGTGAACTTATTTTATTTTATTAAAACCACTTTTTAATATTTCATAGGATTTTTTAATAGCAGATAAAGAATTAGGACAAAACAAACTGTACTGGAGTTGATTTATAAGCCTCTTTAATTTCAAAGCCCAATGAGAGTGATAGGGCAAATAAAGTGGATACACAGATGCACGCATTTTCACTATGTGAATTAGTTTTTTATCTATTTGATTTTTATGCACTTAAGTAATCCAAACGAGTCTAAAGCCTAATTCTACAACAGAGAAATTGAACTGTTTTTTGAGATAGGTAATTTGTATAATTCCTACGAATTTGCAGTTGTATGTGGGCAGTCTGCAGTAGGCAATCTGAGTGTTTTGCTGCTGCAGACCATAAAAATAACTTATATATTTGTATAAATTTCTTTAAACGTATATAAATGTTTTTCAAGTCGACTTTTAACTTTATGTTTAATAGTTAGATTTTCAAAGTACTAGAACAGATAAAGTACCGCTATCAGTGATATACGACGATGGCAAAACGAGAAAACCTAAGTCAACAATTTCATATTGAATTGTCATCATCATCCGAGTGTTAAATCCTGGCTGCATTCGGAGCGTTCGCTTCGACATCCAGGGTCCGTTTTCTTACTTTTTCTACTCCACTTCAGACGGTTTCAGCATCCCTGTTTTGAGACCATTGATACGCATGTCATCCTTCACAACGTGAAGCCAGCATTTCTTCGGCCTTCCCCTTTCACCGACCTTTTTATTGAATTGAATCTGTATTTAACACTAAGCTTCGAAAGGAATGAGGAGGACATGAGCAATGTATGTTATTGTATGTATAACATACAATAACTGTATATATGTATGTTATATTATTTTGAAAGGCTTAAAATAATCATAACAGTCAAACAATGATAATAATGTGACCAATGTTGACGATACCTGCTTGGCAATATTTCAGTAGAACAATGTACGACACGGCGTGAAGGCGCGCTTCGTTCAACTCACCTGCGGATATCAGCCAACGCGACGGTTGCGAATGATGTGTACCGCCACTCATATTTGCAGGGCATGTATAAGTAAGTAACAGGTAGGTATGTATATTTCGTACAATGTCGTTATACGTTTAACAGATCTTTCTAGTCGGCGTCATTCGTGTAAGTTTCGGATGGTATGTTTATTATTGGAAAGGTATTTATTGTGAGAAATGTATTTATTATGAGAAAGGTCTTTATTATGAGAAAGGCATTTATTATGAGAAAGGTGTTCATTATGAGAAACGCGTGTATTTTGCCGTCAACTTTGAGTTGTATTTCGGCATTAGTGACCAGGCGCCAGTGCCCCTTCGAGACCAGCAGTGTATTGACAACATATCTAGTGTTACAAACCTCTGTAGGCAACGGTAACCACTTTCCATTTAGTGTAATTTCTACTGGATTGCAGCAACCAAACAAAAACATGTAACATAATGAAAAAAAATTAAGTGTATGCCCACGATTTCGCATGATTTGAAATTCCCGCAAGATTCTCGAGACACAAAGTACCACAGCATTAAAAAATAATGTAAGCTATCGTTTAGTGAGAACTCTGTTGAAACAAGCTAATATTTATGCACCCGAACAACTACAAACCACCTCCCGGAAAATTCTTGCAAGATTCCCATGATAAAAGCAGCGCAAATTAAATGCTCAATTTCTGAAAAAATGAATCATTATTATTTAATTTTAATAAATTTCTGTCGATCAGCGAAAACCGCATCGAAATCAACCAAGTAGTTGTTACCTAAATCGTGAATAAACCAACAAACCGGCAAACTGACACACAGAGAAAAAGACCAGAGCTCTAAAAAAATGCATCCTCTTCTCCGTGGTTTTAATAGTGTATTCCATTTGATTTTATAAATGACTTCAATGTAATGACACGTCATTTTTAGAATTTTAAAATATAGAGTAAATCAGGACTTTTAAAATTAATTTAGTCGTGTAGCAAGGCTTGAAGAGTACTCTTGATACACCACTGAACACTATATAAGACTGTGAGCCTTTAAATTGCCTGAACAAACCACGAACTACCGGAACTAAGCTGGGCTTTAATGATCGGAACGGGTTTAGGTGGGTTTCATTCTACGATCGGTCGGACGCGGGAAGTCCGGGTGCAGCGTTCGTTAATCACAGTACGCCATTTTAGATTTCAATTGTTTATGTATTTATAGGCTTAAATGAATTTAATTTTATTGTGTAATGCCTCTCCTACATCTGGGACAATATTACTATTATGTATATTTTTATCCGTGCAGGAACGGACAAAGAATACAATTTCCTGCGGCTATAAAACACAAATTTAATCAATATATTAATGTAGTTTCCACTAAATAATAATTTATATAATAAAAATTGGCTCAAACAATTAATTACAAAAAAAAAAAATTACATACAATTTATATTTAAATGAGGTCAATATTGAAAGAAACAAAATGTTACCACAATAATTACTTACAAATAGAGATAAAAAAGGAAAGTATAAAAAAGTGTAATGCATTGCATTATTATAAACAATGTAAGTTATTGGATTGTTCTAAAATACAACATTTTTTAATTTGGGTTCTAAATAATAAAACCACGGTTTTAAGCGCGATAGTTAAAATTAGGCTCCCATAGTGTAAATAATAACCATAAACAAAATTAAACTAAATAATTAAAATTAACAAGTTGGCGGTAGGCTAAACAAAACTTTACCAATACTCATTGAGATTTGATATCTTTGTGTTCCGTGATCACGGCTACCGAAACGTCGGAATAACAAAAATCAAATAAATAACCGCGCTTAAAACCGTTAAAATGTACTTTTATTATGTATACAAGTCGCGAAAACTTAAAAAAATATTGCGTTTTAAATTGATGTAAATTATTTATGATCGGATCTACATTAGTAAATAGTGCATTGTATTCTGACAAGACAAGTTTTGAGCAACATCATCACACTAGGTCTACACTACACTAGGTATGTATGTAATTTCGTTCTTCGTCTTATAATCGCACTTCAGTTTCACTATAACCCTTTCACGCAAATATTTCATTAGTAATTAGCAAACCTAAATCGTATTTCATTAACTCCGCTCCACTAATTATGGTTTTCCGCTACTCGACGGTTAACTTTCCAGTCTCGTTCGACAATGATGTTTTTATCTGGTCAAAGCGCAGCGGTGCGGAGTCCCGCTTTCCCGATTTGATTTGTGCTCCCGTTGACTTTGTTTGGAAACTTTACAGTTATATGTTCATAATCAACTAATTCAATTTAAATGTTCAATCTTATCAAAGAGAACTTAGGAATAAAATTATATTTTGTATGACAATAATTTCTTCTTTTTCAGCCAATTCCTGTCCACTACTGGATGCTCCAACCTCTTGTACTTTGTATAACATTTTCATCTTGCCAAGCATGTAACGAATTTATGGAGATACGTTGCAGTACTATAATAATATTTTTCTTCTTTTATTGTGACTGTCTTACTGATTGTGCACTGTTTGTTACAACTCCATTGATTCGTTGAAAAGTGATTATGTAACATACTTCTGTAAAAAATATTAAGATTGTAAAGAAATGTGGTGTTTGTATTTAGACCTAATGATTTAGTTGTGTTTAGTTTTCCCTCAGAAGTTTCACAGTATTAGATATATTGAGTAATTCATTTTAGTGTAGCGTAACATACAATTTCTTTTGTTCCTATTTCTAGATTATAAGTATCCAGTTTTGGTTTAGATATAATGTTGTGTATATAGGCCTAAATTATGGATATATACTGTCGGATACTTTTTAATAATAAATAAATAAAAAAAAAATTTTTAGTACTAGCTTTACATTTGTTAGCACAAAAATTGAGAACGAGAGAACGGGCACATCAAACCTGACAGCCAGGACTTTTAGGATGTTAGAGCTGGCCCCGATCCTGCAAAGCAACGAGGCAGCTCTTTTCCTAACAACAGCAACTGCAACATTTTACTGTTTAAATGGATATTTTACAGGAGAAGAAGAAATAAAAAATTCGTCCGGTGGTAGGGCATTTGCCCGACTGGATGACTACCAGCCCTGGTCTAAAGTATGTCGCCACAACAACCATGAGTTGTGTTCCAGCATTAGTGACCAGGTTTCAGTCGCCCTTAAAAGTGAAGCAGCGCATTTGTAGCACCTTTGGTGTCGCAAATGTTCATAGGTGATGGTAACCGCTTTCCATCAAGTGGGCCATCTGCCTGTCTGCTGAACTCCTGCAATAAAAAAAAATAAAAAATTTAACTGATAGGAAAACCACTGTACAATGATGTAAAATAATTAATATATTCATTTATATAGTTAAATTCGATAAGTTGTACACCGCGTGTCCTAAAAAGAGGTTGGCAAGTCAGCTTAAAGCTCTGTTCGAGTTTTCTCCAACATACCGCTGATTTTCAGTGCCGACCTCGACTCATCGATTAATATGAGGATTAAAAGTAGAATACACATTTTGGAATTACAATAAAATGCTTTTAAGTTAGAAAATTTTGTTCATTGAACAAAATAACTCATAAATTTCCAATCTTTTTCTCAAATCAATCGTCAAAGAGTACGGATTCCGAGCCATTTGGCGATTTTAGATGTTCGGAAACCGACATTAGGTGATATCGGCATTAACGCGTCGGCACACTCGCACGAATCCATTCGAATATTACCTGAGGTAGGTCTCTAATGGCCATCCACAAGCCATTAGCAGGTGAGATGTGTTCAACCGACTATTTTAAGAATTATTATAAAAGAAACTTAGCAAGCTGAAGTGGCAGTAGGCCGGACACGTGTGTCGCAGGACTAATGGCCGATGCACCAGAAGAATTCTGGAGTTTTAGACCGAGTCGTGGCAATCGTAGTATACCGGTGGGGGCTGGATGAGGACAGGGATGAGTGGCGCCGTCTTGGGGAGTCCTACGTCCAGCAGTGGACAACGATAGTCCAACGACGATGGAAGAAGTGTGATATTAATATACAGTTGGTTATATGACACACTTGCAGTAAATATATCGTCGTCGTGGTCAGCCATTCGCAATCCACTGCTAGACGTATGCCTCCCCAAGACGGCGCCACTCATCTCTGTCCGCGATTTCCACATCCAGCGTCTACCGGCGACCTTGCATAGCTCGTCGGTCCATCGGGCTGGAGAGCGTCAGACACTACGTTTACCGAGACGCGGTCTCCACTTCAGGACTCGTCTGCTCCATCGCCATCGGTCCTGCGACAGACGTAACCGGCCTCACTGCCACTTCAACTTACTAATTTTGCGAGCTATGTTGGTTACTTTGGTTCTCTTACGGGTATCAGATCATAAGAAAACACCCAACATAGCTCGCTCCATAGCGTTGGGCGACTTAGAACTTGTGGATCAATCCTGCGGTCAGTGTCCAAGTCTCGGCGCCGTAGGCCAGGACGGGTGGACGCACTTCTCGGAGACTTTTTCTTCAAGCATTGCGAAATGGTCGACAAGAAATATGTATAAATAGAATATTAAAAGAGAGCTATTGCACTTTACTATTAACTTACTGTCGATAGAATTTACACGTCATGTAAATGTCAAATAAACGCACGACTTTAAACGGAAAAGTGTGTTAACCTCGGGTGAAATGCCTATTTAGGCACTTGAACTATTAGCGCCCTCACTACGCACGTACGCCAAATCACCTCGTGCCTAAATAAGTCAGATTCACCTCTTGTAGAACAATCGTTATAAATCATCAATTTTGTTCATCCTTCTGTCATTATTTGTTACGAACTCATGTTTGCTGACCGATCGCACTTCGCTGATTTCCTCTTAGGCTTATGAGGATAATACCATCACCATAATTTTTGACTTAGTAGGGCCTAGGGCAACCTGGTATCAATATCTTTCGTTACTAAAACTAATATACATACTATACTTTAATCCTTTTATGTTTTATTATAGAAAAGTTAAATGCGTATGAAATGCTCGTATAAAAGTTTTAACAAATCACATCTTCAATTTAGCCTAAAATATGATTACAGCAATACTCAATAAGGAGTTTAAAATCTTATTTATGTTCTGTTTAAATATGTATGAGTTTGTAAAAGGCATCAGCGCGTGCGGTTTTGTTTAATAAAGTTGTTTTTAAACGAGTATTCGACGGGGAACGAAACCCTTTAGGCTATGAGAGGTGAAATGTAGGGTTGGCAAACATACAAACGCCATCCGACTAGAAAAAATAGTGACAGTGCTTTTTACTAAATACCAGTGCAAACCAATACAAAGCTGCCTTTTTATAAATCTAGAGAAAAGCACTTTTTAAATTATTAATTTCAAAATATCTGTTTTTTTATAGGCAATATACAACCTAAAAGTCTGGAGGACCACGACTCACTATAGCAGTGGTGCTAGCGGTGGTAGTTAAGAGGTTAGTGCACTCGCATTCCAAACTAAAATGGCGCGGATTCGAATTCTGACTGGATAGTATGCAGGACTTGGATAGATGTACGCTTTATTGTACACCGATACAAAAAAGAACTTACAGACTAAGACTAAGACTAGACCCTAATTGAGGTGATTATGATGAAGATAATTTTATCCGTGCAGGAACAGAGAAAGAATACAATTTCCTGCGGCCGGGCGGCCTGTCGTAAGAGGCGGCGAAACAACCTTAAGTTGTGTTCCGGTATTGGTGACCAGGTTCCAGCCTTCCTTAAGAGAGCAGCAGCGCATTTGTAGCACCTTTTATGTTGCAAATGTCCATAGGCGATGGTAACCGCTTTCCCTCAAGTGGACGTCTGCATGTGTGCTGAGCTCCTGCAATAAAAAAAAGATAATAAAATATAGAAGATACGGCTATATTTAAGAGTCTTTTGAACTTATTAGTTTTATGACCTAATGTGAATATTATTCCAATTACCACGTGCCAACGGTGAAGAAAAACATCGTTATGAGGTAGGTTACACATCGAGATAACCGATTTTTTTAAGGCGGGGGAAATGCTATTTACTCACAATTCTGGGTCCTTTGCAAGGAATTAAACCGTTATCGCATATGGAGGCATTCCATTATAGGCAATCCAAACATAATTGATCAGCTCGTGTGGAGTCTCGAATCATTGGACGCCTAATGACTAATACCCACTAAAACCACCATCCTCCGATGCCCCGCGCCTAAGGCAGAAAAGGTATGAGACTTAGAAGGTAGTTATGCCCACACCGATCCCAGCGCAAAAGTGCCTGAGAAAGCCCCTGGAAGAGCTAACTCACTTCGACGACAGGAGTGAAGACTCCTCTGCTCCCTTCTTGATGCTAGAAGGCCCTTGAAGCGGTATGATTCAGGGAGTGAAATCATGCGCATATCTACGCCTCCTAAATCGCGGCTATCGCCGGCGCCCACGTGCAGGTGTATGAGTATCCGTATCGAGATAACCGATTTATTTTTTTTCAGACGGGGGAAATGCTGGTTACGCACATACTGGGTCCTGGCAAGGGATCAGAATCGCATCGGTCGGGGGCGGCATTACTGCATGCAAAAGTAATCCACCCGCGATAATCGACTGCAGCTTGTGTGGCGACTCAGAGAAACTGCACGGACAGTGACCCTACTACCCACTAAAACCATCCTCCTCCATGTGCCCCGCGCTTTTGTGTAGGAAAGGCTGAGACTTAGAACAGAGTTACGCCAGTCCGATCCAGCGCAAAAAGTGCCTGAATGTGCCCCGGGAAGCAGGACACATCCATTTCGTCAACGGGGGTCGTGAATCCTTTGCTCCCTAGCCAGCTAAAGGCCCCCCGCAGCAGTAGGAAGTAATGCGCGTACCTGCGTCTCCGGGTGCCGGCTGAAGCCGGCGACCTTGTGTACACAATTTGCACGCGCAGTAGGACTTCTCTCCCTATCTCGTTCGGCGGCCTCTTTGAGAGCCATTACTGACTCACAAAAAGTAACCGCAGCCCCCAGATGTCGCTGCATGGCTTTACCAAATGCTGAGCGAGTCGATCGCTCCTACGTGCGTCTCGAGTTCGAAACGCCGAGGCACCCATGCGGCGCACTCGACTAGCGTATGAAACGCCGTGTCGGGCGCGCCGCACTGGCGATATTCCATCGAGATAACCGATATGTCAACGCCAATCTACCTTGGACAATTGTAGCGCGTATACTGTCCGTTCCCCTATCAGTGGCAGGCACGATCCTAACAGTGGGGCGTTTATGATTTATTATCATTACTATATAAATATTGATTCGTGACATAGCAGGCATGCTAACTCGCCTAAATACTTAAACATGTCAGATTTTATGCCAGAACCTAAGAGACAACCCTAATCCTTGTCGGGTGTTAAACGGTAGCGTATCCGCGCACAAACCGCATTACAGCGTCATCTTCCGGAGAAATCAAAAGTAACGCACTTATTCGCTGGAAGGGGACTCATATAACGCAGGGGAATGCACCCAAAATGGCTAATTAAAATAAAATAAACTATTCTCTAAAGTGATGAAACTCTGCTTAAAGAATAAAAGCTAGTTGCGTCCGTGTAAGTGTCTGTCTTCTTCGGAATGCTCATATTGTGCCTCTTCTATATAATGTACTATTTAATCCAAAAGTTCTTCCTTATCTTAAGGAGCGTTTTAAATATCTACACCTTACTCATCACCTCAGATCATCGGAAAACATAAGTCTGGAAACACCCGTAAATCACTCGCGATTTTACAATAATCTTTCACAGTTCATGCAGTGTGCCTGTGGAATGTGCTACCTATGAAAGTCATGCCTAGTCCTTCAGGCTTTCAACGGACTCGTGAAGGATTATTTACCTTGGGCTCTAAAATCAATTATAACATCTTTATCTCTCCCATATTACATAATTCTATACAATATTTCTATGATATATTTTATGTCTTTAAAGACCACGGGGTATAAAATGCCCCGAAATTTTGGAGGGCTTGCGTGGGGAGGCCAACACGTAGAGGCCCCTTGAAATTTTTAATATAGCGTGACACTGACAGCTATTATCCCTGTCTACACTATATAATAATGCAGTCAAGGACAAGCCCCGGCCACTTTAGGCAATTGTAGGAAATGAGAACAGAAAGTACCGGGCTATTGGGATGACTGCTAGTGGTACTAGGGCTCTGGGAATATGTGGACTATGGCATCTTCCCGCGGCAATGTTCGGGTAACATGAAAAACGGACAGAGGGTGACTCGCCACTCCTACATGCGCCCCAAAAAATGCCCAGAAGACAAGGGCAACATGGTGGGTTATGCTTATTATAATATTTAGTTTTTTTATTCTAGTTATACATACATACTACATAACTGCACACCAGGTTCTTTGCGGGGTAGGCACGAACAAAAGAGTGTCATTTAGGCTTATCTATTCTTATGAGATATTGTATATTCTTTGTAGTTATATTTGTATATATAACAATATTCATTGTTTTTAATTTGCTTTGTGGAACTAAGCCATGGCATCACTTAAAGGTACTTGCTGAAGATCAGCGCTGGTTGTGAAACTAGCATTATGCTGAGCAAGAGCCTTTTTAGAACACCACAATTAATTGTTAGATAATTATCATGTAAGACTTTTTGTATGTTGTCCTAAATAAAAAAAATGTATTTGTTACTCACTTTTTTTCAGTGTTGCAAATATCTAATGTCATCATATTGATAAAATGATTAATATGCTTTGTATGGGCATGTAACGAAGAAGGGTGAAAGTCACAAGTCTTGATGATTTGCGGTGTAACAGAAGATATATGTCAGAATAGAGGAGTATGGAAGAAAAGACATCTTGCCGATCCTAAATAGTTGGCAGAAGGTGAAAGAAAAGAGAACCACTTCCATTAATCTATATTGTGGGTTAAATATCATAACAGCAGTTGTCGAAGTTGTCGGATATGGCATTTGCATATTCCAATCTCGCAGCGCCGGAGGCTAGTTGCTGAGTTTGCGCGGACGGCCACCACTCGAAGCCATTGGAACCCGTGTTTGTATATAACACTAGCTCAGCTGCAAATTACAAAACAAAAATATGACAGAAATTTCAACGATATGTCATTTCTATGGTATTTATTACTTATTATTGAGATCAATATCATATTTTAATACAGTCTTTGCATGTTTTGATTAGCATAATGCACCAGCAAATGTCTATTACGACAATAAATGCACAAATCCCTATTAATATTGCTACGAGTTTAGCAGGACTCGAATTAAAATCGTCGTCGTCGTCAGCCATTCACAGTCCACTGCTGGACGTAGGCCTCCCCAAGACGGCGCCACTCATACCTATCCGCTGCCTTTCTCATCCAGCGCCCACCGGCGACCTTGCTAATTTTGCGAGCTATGTCGGTTACTTTGGTTCTCTTACGGATATCCTCTATTTTATCCATAAGAGAAACACCCAACATAGCTCGCTCCATAGCCCGTTGAGTGACTTGGAACTTGTGGACCAATCCTGCCGTCAGTGTCCAGGTCACGGCCCCGTAGGTCAAGATGGGGAGGACGCACTGCTCGAAGACTTTTGTCTTCAAGCATTGCGGAATGGTCGACGAGAACACTTGACGAAGCTTGCCGAATGCCGCCCAACCCAACTGAATCCTCCTATTGGCTTCCCCTCGAAGTTGTCTGCCTACCTGTATTTTTTGTCCTAGGTAGACATATTCCTGCACAAATTCCAGAGAGACGCCATCGACGTTTACCGGTCTCGGCATGACGTTTTCATTGAACATGACTTTCATCTTGTCCAAATTCATACCGAGGCCGACCCGTCGGGAAGATTCATTTAAGCTGGCCAGCATTTCGCAAGCTCTCCAAAGTCTTTGCAAAGACATCGATATCGTCGCGAAACGAGGTGAAGATGCGCTCGCGTGATGTTAATGCCGTCAGCCAGTCAGCCAGTCGAATTAAAATCATTAGTTTATATATATTATAGAGTTCATTAGAACTATACAAATACGCATAACACAGGTACAAATATAAGCGAACACAACAAATCCAAACGTGATGCAGAAGATCGTAATTCAATAAAACGAGCAAAGTCCGTCACTAATAGATTCTCGTTATGTACACACGTCTCGCCTTAATCGTGGTTCTCGCTCGACTGCCCCCCTCCCTCAATCAGGCCGTCGTTTTATACTGCACAATTGCAATGTGCCCGCCCAGCAACGGGGACCGAATTTCTTAGAATCAGCTTGTACTTTAAAATCCGTAACACCTGGCTAATGATTACAATACAACAATAGGCTGTTCCCAGAAACGTATGCCAATAAATAAGTAAAGAAAAGAATATGATCATAAAAAATTACAATTAGTTCAAATGCCGACGGGTAATAAATGCGCTTCTACAAATCTGTGTAATATATCTTTGTCGGTGCCTAGGTTGTAACAATATAATAAACGCGAAAGCAACTCTGTGTATCTGTTAAGCTTTCACAGAAAAACTGCTGGACCGATTTGATTTTATATTTTCGATGCCGACGATGAATCTACCTTTTTTTTATTGCAGGAGATCAGCAGACAGGCAGACGGCCCGCTTGATGGACAGCGGTTACCATCGCCTATGGACATTTGCAACACCAAAGGTGCTACGAATGCGCTGCTGCTCTTTAGGGAGGGAGCCTGGAATCTGGTCACTAATGCCGGAACACAACACAGAGTTATTATGGCGGCATACTCTAGACCAGGGGTGGTGGCCATCCAGTCGGGCAAATGCCCTACCACCTGGCTGTGGGTTGTTTTGTCGCCTCTTACGACAGGCCGCCGGGCCGCAGGAAATTGTATTCTTTCTCCGTTCCTGCACGGATAGATAGATATAAGACAAGACAGAGGTCGAATTAACTTTCGGCGCAGCAATAATATACTGAGTGTCAGCCTCATTTGTCCAATTGCGGCATACGACTTTTAAAATGTAATGATGCTTTATTAACCTTATATATTGTGTGTGTGACGCCGTTGACAAATAAACTTTTCTTTCTTTCTTTAAATATAGGTAATTATCTGTTTTCTGTACAATCTACAGAATAATGGATATGTTCTTGGTTTTTTGCCATGTAGTAGAGAAGATTATAGCTGAAGTCTGTTTGAATGCAAATTTTTATGGCGGTATAACAGGTGTAAACCTTTTTAATTGGTCATTCGCATTTACCCCTTTACCAGAAGGGTGGGCGGGCTATAAATATTTAAATGCTCTACCAGTACATACAGCTTCATAACCTAGAACTGGCTTCCGGAGCTCACTCAAGATTTGAACAGTGAACAGATTCTTGTTTTTTTTAACAATCAAAGGTTCGCGTTTAACATTGCGCCTTATGTCAGGAGAAGTGCAGTCTAAGATGGAGCACGCTTACCTAGAAGATACCTGTTCACGCGAGACTTAAAGACGCCTAGATTGCATTCTTCAGGAAAAACAGACGACGGTAAAGAGCTCCATTCTTCATTGGTGCGTATGTTGAATGTGGAAGCATAGCGCTTCGCCCGCTTTGTTGGTATGTCCACCTTATATCGGTGGCGTAAGTGCGTACGGCTGCTTTTTTATTGCAGAAGTTCAACAGACAGGCAGACGGCCCACTAGATGGAACGCGGTTACCATCGCCTATGGACATGCAACACCAAAGGTGCTACAAATGCGCTGCTGCTCTCTTAAGCGAGCCTGGAACCAGGTCACTAATGCCGGAACACAACTCAAGGTTATTATGGTGACATACTTTAGACTATAGTGTGTAGACTTTAGACTGTGGTTTGTTTTGTCGCCTCTTACGACAGGCCACCCGGTCACAGGAAATTGTATTCTTTCCCCGTTCCTGCACGGATTTACGTTAAATGGACCAACTGTAAGACTACTTTTCTGCAAAGACAAAAGTAAAACGTTAAAAAAAAAGTTTTTGCTTCACGTAAGAATAAGCCTTAATGGCGCTCTGTTGTTCGTGCCTACCCCGCAAGGGACCTGGCGTGAAGTTATGTATGTATGCTTCACGTATCACGTAATATATAGATGTAAGTCAAAAATTTATTTTTTTAACACCTTAGTTTAATATTATGAAATGGAATATTAGAATCTTACTTTTAAATAACAAATAACTTTAAAATTCTGGAATACATCAAATAACAAAGCAGACAGCCATACAAACTGTTAAATAATGTTATTGTTTAGCTAAACGTCTTTTCCGTTTCACCAAACAACACTGAATCATATTTAGTTATGTAATGAAATGCATTCACAAATCGACTGGACTTACGCACTGGGATAAACATATAGAGGTTAATTCTGTTTCTCACATATCACATTATTGGTGGCAGTTGCTTCTTTTTTGGAAATAAACTCTATATAATGGACTGTATGATTTTCATTATTGAACTATTTACATGAATCAAAATATACATGGAATAAGCGCGCGAGAGAGTCGAATGATGTAAGAGTAGTGAGTCGCAAGTAGCAAGTACTTTTTTCGGTCTCCAAGGCCGCTCCTATATCCCTCATTCCGTCCGACGCATAGCTGCTAATTGCGCGAGCTATCGGCGTCGGCGGTATGCGGGGCGCGGAGAGTAGGTGCGTTCCGGCGGCGGGTCAGTAGGGTGCTCTCTGGCCGCAACACGCATATAAATCTCCTTATCAAGGTTTATGTGATTAGTTATAGGTACATTTATATGATTTTCTTCACATCGCACCAAAAAATATTTTACTTCTTAATTTGGAGCAATTTGTTGTTTGTATTCCTGTTGTGATCGGTAACGAGAGATATTGTGATTTCCTATAGAAATATCTTCGTTTTTTGGCATTTCAATTATATAAACGTAATAAATACTAAAATGAATAGTAGATACGTGTATTCCTCTCAATAATTTTCACTCGACAAAAAACAGTTTGACATAACAAGTAAGAAATCATATTCAAGTAACAGTCTATATGAAACTAATGAGTCTGCAACAATTCCTTTATGCTCAAAAACAAGCCAAGGAAGTAACTATTTTTTATCACATGGCTGAATCTGATATGAATGAATTGGAACACTTGCAAGCCAGTAGATGGCGCTGTGCAATAATTGAGTTGCAAACGTTTCCCGAAACGCACAAAAAATATATATAAACTTTCAACGATAACAGATAGGCTAAGCTTGCGAAGAACAACATTAGCCTTCTTGGAAGATCTTCCTTTGAGACTAAGACGCATTCCCTCGCGCTACTCTACCCTATATGGGGCACTCCTTAATGAATATTCTAGTAACAATAACGCAATGGAGATTTTACTTCTTATTCTTTATTTTTTCTACTTGTTAATTCTTATTCTCAGCTATTATCAAAAGACAGGCTCGGATTTTGTTAACGACACGATGTGTTCCGTCTTGGGTGGTTTTCAACCTCCTCCTTTGTCAGTCTCTCGGCCTTTATTTTATGTTTCCTGTAGTAGTTTAAATATGCTTTTACGTAGAATTTTTTACATAATTTGTTGATGCACAAAAATCTTTGACATATGATTATAATTGAAAAAATAAAAGAATAAACAATGAGTCTGTACACACGATGGGTGTGTGCATAAGAGCAATAATTTAGCAATAATTTAGAGAGGTATTGGAATTATTACTGCTGCTGTTTGATTTTTTAAATTGTCTCTTTATCTCATAAACTTTTGCCGCCGCGTTTTAAGCACAGTGCGTAAAACCCCGCCGACCATTAGCGAATGACGGTGTGGAACCGCATCAATCATAGTCCAGCCATTTCATTACTACGCCGCTCGCACAGATTGTGCATCATCTGTTTATTGTAACAACTAGCTTTCTCTGTGGATTGGATTGTAAATTATTTTTTTGAAATGTCAACATTAACATTTTATTTGACGGATACTAGTCACTGTCAGTAATGGATGTTATGATGTTAAGAAATTATATCCTTACACAGAGTAGGTCACTTAAAATTCTTTAAACGCATTTAATTCAACCCTAACACGCTTTTTTCAGAAGTAGTTAAATGAACTTACATTGAAAGTGGTGTGACAGATAGTTGCATCTGTTCTTGTTAGTAAATGGAACATAAGATCAGGGTACATGGTCAACCTCTGTGTGAATGCGGTCTTACCGAAAGTACTGGTACATATATTTTTTACTGTCCAAATTTATTTACACCCTTATATCATATCCTTATCGATCCTTCGATTTCCTTATGACTTTAGTTCATAGCATGCATACATTTATTTATTCTATATAAAAAAAAACTTTTTGTGTTGTCTGTCCTCAGGTTTTTGGACAAAGATTACAGAGTATAAAATTACTTCATTTTGGCAGCTATATTGGCGCCTATTAACACCTGGCTTTTTTACTGTAACATTAGCAAAATCAAGGCCAAAGGCGTTGGAGCCAGTAATAACAAAAATAAAATAGAACAGTACATAATATAACTTGTGATGGTAACTGAAAACTGAAATAAACATGCCTCAAAATCAGTACCGGTATACTGCGTAGCCAGAAGAACATAATGACAATTGCTAGTATGATATAATGGTTTAGGATAATCGGTAAGCATGGTTCTACCATACAGAAACGGAGAAAGAACTCAAATTGGATAGCCGAGAGTCTATCGTAAGAGGCGACAAAATAACCCACAGCCAAGTGGTAGGGCATTAGCCTATCTGAAATCTACCATCTCTAATCTAATTGTATGTCGCCATAATAACCTTCAGTTGTATTTTGGCATCTGAGTGGCAAGGGTAACCTTCCTCCGTATTGCATCAAAGAGGGACCTCTGAAGCAATACATCGCAAATGTTCATATGAGATGGTAAACATTTTAAATTTGATTGCAAAGAACCTTGCAATCACATGAGCTGTACACTTGTTTGCTTAACTTTTAGATTGTTGAAATTTATTTTAAAGTTCACCAGTCGAGTTCTATTAGGTGTTTATGGTCTGATATTGTCATGGAACAAAACATTGTTGCATGTTCACTTCATATCTTTTTCTCATTTGCTGCGCCCGCGTATGTCACTAATAGCCCTAGCAGAAGATCAGCGCTGGCTATCTTAACCAGTAATTTTCCTGAGCTAAGACCAATTTAGGACTACATTTACTTATTGTTTTTATTTAAATAGTTTAAGTGGTTTTATTGTATTTCTAAATAAATCATTTTCTTTTGTTCTTTCATCTCAGTATTTCTACTGAAAGAGATAAAATATTTGTTAATCTTTACCAACAGTATTGTCAGAGTGATGGATCGGGTCTTATCGGTGTGCGGCTATCACTTGGCTGTTCATATTTCCAGCGTCCACTCCGCATATGTGACAGGTCACTGTATAACGCCAACATGCAATTTACTAAATGGTCGTCATAGAGCTAAGAAAACCAATGTCCGATCAGACAACGCTATTTTCACCAATCATGTTAGATTTTTACAAATATATGACAGCAATGTGACTTGGCCATATTACAGTCTCCCTTAAGAGAGCACCAGCTTATTTGTAGCATATTTGGTGTTGCAAATGCTCATAGGCCATGATAACCGTTTTCTATCAAGTGGGCCATCTGCCTGTCTGCTGAATTCCTGTAATAAAAAATAAAACGTGCGTCTCGGGACGTCCGACAGAAGTGATTACTTAGACTAATCTTACTTAAAATAACTAATTGTGATTGATTATAATAATTTATAAATACATGTAGTATATAAATATATAGTAAGCCACTGTCTGATATACGGCTAGCGCTGTGGGTTGGTATGAGAGAAGAGAAGTCTGCCTACCGCTGCCGTATGTGTGAGAAAAAGGGAAGCCAGACAGTCTGGCGCCGTAACGCGTTACGTAACGAAGCGGTTTACCCTCCTATAAGAAGTTATCACTTCAATAAATAGATAAAAAGAGATCGGAACATTTCCTGTTATACAAGCATATGTTATACAAGTAGAACACGCTTAGACCACGAATGTCTATCACTTAAAGGTTCTAAAGTTTTAAACCATCTGTAAGGTCAGAATTGTCGACAATTTGAACCGCTCGCTTTAGCTCTATCGGCCGTCGGACCTGCGACGAGCATGCTGGCCCACTGCCAGTTCGACTTGCTAATTTTGCAAGTTTTGTTCGTTACCTTGGTTCAGTTACGGTTGGTACGTAGTACTTGGTACGTGGTACGTAGTACTTGGTACGTGGTACGTGGTACTTGGTACGGTTACGGGTTATCAACATTTCCGAATCTATCCATAAGAGAAACACCCAGCAAAACTCGCTGTATAGCCTGCTGAGCGACCATAAATATGTATCAGTCCCACCTCAGTGTCCATGTTAAAAATATCGAAACACTTCAAAAGAATATGCCTTATCCATTCTTTATTAGCTTTGTGTGGCATATCGTAGGAGATGACAGGTCCGCACCGTTTGCGTTGTCCAATTTAATTATATTTGCCATTTTACATGAGAAATTTAATATTTTTGCAGACTTCCAGTTATTGTTACACTTTTACAATACTTCAGCTATATTTCAGTCGTGTCGAGAAAATTTTAAATTTTATTTCAGTAGGATATTTTATAATTTAAAAGAAATAAATCAACTTTGTGTTCAATTTAAAATATAGCAGAGTAGAGATTGAGAATTTATTTATGTTTTGTTTTTAATATACTTTTTAATCAGTGTTACCAACACTCATCAAATAATATATAGCCGCTGTGACAACTTCTAGAAAGCGCTAGATTGGGAATTATTTGTTTATTATTAATTTATTATATAAATGGGAGTCATAGTGCAAACCGCCCGTCTAAATGTAATTACTCACACGTAGTTCATTAATATAGACTCCGGGTTCGATTCCTGGTATAGTAAATTTCAGAAACGTATTTTCTTCATTATTTACTATGGTCTGGTATCGGCCTCAGAGTAGACCGTCGTATATTATTACCCTAATAAAAGCTTAACTTGCTTAAATTAGAGATATACAATGTGTGTTTGTTTTCCAAATATTTATATGTTTTTACTATAGATATCGGATTTACCCACACATTATGTACACTGAAAAAATCTTTCGTCTCTTACGTTCGCGATGTCATCACTAATTGTGTAGTGCACATGAATTACATCTCTACATTCAACTTATTAAACTTAATCGTTTTTGAGAAAAAAAATTGTGACAGACAAACAAACAGAAGTGACATAACATTTTTGCTTTTCTAACGAGCCTGAAAAAAAAATCTAAATATATATAATAAGTTTATGACTTAAAGGCATAACTACTATCAAACTTATATTCAGTCAAAAATTTCAAAGTCATCCAACCTTGAAACAGATAAAACAAAACGTATTAGAGCAATGAATATGATTAAGCTAATGTCAGGCCATTTAATACCCAGAGTGGCGTTATTGCGCTAACATTGTTTGGGCCCTCTGTTGCGCACAATAAACGCAGTAAATTTCAATCAAAATTATCGCAGCCGGACTGTAATACGGGCTTATTCTAGTTGACTGGATACGTAACGTAACAAGTAACGTTTATCCTTCGTAATCTATGCTTTTAAATATTCTTAATTTGCATTCAAAGTTTACTTGACACGTGTATTTTGGAGCTGGGCACTGAAAACCAGTGGTGTGTCGGAAAATGTTTCGACACAGCAAAACACTGAGTGCCGACCTCATTGCGGAATTCATGTATTATGTAATATATTTTCTATTTCATATTACATTTGTAAAAAAATGGGGAAATAATACAATTGCCTGCGGCCTGTCATAAGAGGCGACAAAACAAACCACAGCCAGGTGGTAGGGTATTTGCCCTACTGGATGGCTACCACCCCTATTCTAGAGTATGCCGCTGTAGCAACCTTGAGTTCCGGAATTAGCGATCAGATTCCAGTTCCCCTTAAGAGAGCATCCATAAAGTGGACCGTCTGCCTGTCTGCTGAACTCATGCATTAAAAAAACTGTTTGTATTGTTTGTGTCGAAATCGGAAATAAATATTTTCTTTCTCTCTTTCTTCTTTCTTTCAATAAGCGAATACTTTCCTGTTTTCATGAACACCAATACACATTCACTTTAAGATTAGTCATTTTGACTGAAATGGCATCGATTATGAAGTCATGTCCAGTCATTCGTTCGTCTATCTTTGTACATCAAATTATTTTTCTCGGGACCTATAAGAAATATATAAATGAAACTTAGTAGGTATATATAATCTATATGCCTTTACAGAATGCTGTAGTGAGATTGCAAGGTTAGTCGTAAATCAATATACGGTAATCCCATTAGATTAAGTGAATAGAAATTAATAAATTATATTAATAAAATTAACAAGAACTGTGACATCAGGACAATAAGCAATGAGCGGAATAAACATATTAAACCTGAAAAGAGGTGGAAGAGGAAAAAACTATAAAAAGAAGGCCACGGAAATTTCCACTACTGGTTGTAGTTCTAAACTGAAATTTTGTATAAATAGCTGAATTGTTTTTTCTAAGTACGTTACGGAGATGTAACTTTTCAAATATGAAGTGGAAGATACTCATGGTAGATTTTAATGGAAAAGCCGTAAAGCTTTAAAAATGTTAAATAGTGTTATGTGATCAAAAGGTATCATAAAATATCTCTGATCTAGAATAGGGATGCGTGGCGGGCGGCGACGGGTGGATGAGTTATGCGGCCGGTGTCGAGCAGAAACTACACGACAGCCCACTTTAAAATATTAGCCGAATATAACAATGGGTTTATTGTGATATTTATTACAATCAATTTCTTCGTAAACAATATTGGCAAGGATATTTTTCCATAAACCACATTTACAATACTGAGGTAGCTTTATTGATAATATAAAAATTTACTGCATCGTAATTTACAGCGACTGAAAGTCAATCTCAAAATCTCATATAAATAGATAAACTGAAATACAATCTCATATAAATAGATAAACACTTTTTTGTTTAACCGGCTATAGACCAATGTGCATAAGTTAATATTGACTAAATGCAATATATAAAATTCTCGTGTCACAGTTTTCGTTGCCATACTCCTCCGAAACGGCTTGACCGATTTTGATGAAATTTTTTGTGCTTATCCAGTATCTATGAGAATCGGCCAACATCTATTTTTCATCCCCCTAAATGTTAGGGGTAGTCCACCCCTAAATATTTTTTTTTATTTTTTAGACAAAATTTTTAATTTCTATTTTTTTATGATACAACATACAAAAATACATACAACCCTAGATTTTCAACCCTCTACGATCAACCCCTATTTTTTACCGGGCAGGGCGACGTCTGCCGGGACAGCTAGTCTAATTTATAAAATTCTCGTGTCACAGTTTTCGTTGCCATACTCCTCCGAAACGGCTTGACCGATTCTCACGAAACTTTGTGTGCATATTGGGTAGGTCTGAGAATAGGACAACATCTATTTTTCATCCCCCTAATTTTTTTTTTGGACAGCTAGTGTATGTATAAAAAAGCTAGGCTTGTTCTCTATATCTCATATGTATTACCTTCAAAATGTTCTCCAGTGGAATATAATTTGAATAAAAACTTCTGAATTTGAATTTGAGTGAGAATTCCGGTGGTTAATTTTCTCCTCCCTAATCCAGCCCCTATGGGGGTATGGTATAAGAGAGATGGGGTCTATTATCCCATACGCTCTATTTCATTCTCATAAAGGCTGGCAACACTGGCATCGCTAATGGCCTTATAGGTTTTTTTGGCGGGAACTGAAAGGAAACGTTGTGCTGTGCAGTTTTATTTTCTAAAAATGTGTATAATTACTCTAAAATGAACAACAGATGCAGGATATTAATAGTTTTTGGGTAGAAATTATGTGTTTTTGTGAGAAATGTGAACTGTATAGTCCGATGTGATCTTTCGAGTTTTCACAAGAACTCTATTGAATGGCTTCGGTTGTATCCTGTAATACAACTGCGCTACTATACGAAGACCTATTAATTAACATGTTTCCGACTCAAAGACTTTGATTCTATGGTCATGAATTAATATTTTTTTTTAAATAATGGCCTTATAACCGTCGATTTGCGACAATAAACACTTTTGGTTTACCAGCTTCAAATAATAAAATACAAATATCAAACATAAACAATCTGCGCGAAGTAAAACTAGCCGCGCAATATAAATCAAAAGAAAGTTGAAATAATATGTTGTGGAAATAAACACATAATGTAACAGTTTGTCGGTTCGCTTCAGAACTGAACATGGCAATAACTTTAAGAGTTTCGCTATAAAGTGTAAATGTGGGCGACAATACGGGCCCCATATAGGGTTGCCAGATAGCCCTGCGCAATCATCAAATATCACAATTATTGCCGAAATATTGAAAAACGTGATTTTTAGACTTATGTTAACTTTTGCACTTATACCACTAGATCTATCCAATTTAGCAGATTGTAAAATATGAATTATAATCCTCAATATTAAAAGTACAATATGTGTAAAAAAATTAAAATACCGCTAAATTTGAAACCTCCAGTGTTCAAGAAAAGTCACTGTCATGTTTATTTATTAGTATGGACAGGTTTCCATTTTTACTGTTTTATTGATTAAATAATATTAAACCAATTGACCTTGAAAAAGACAATATATATACATACATACAACACAAGCGTACTACAAATTTGCTATTTAATTTTTGCCCTAACTCTGATAGTTAAAAAAGAAAAAAAAACGAAAATTAGAACTTCATAGCTCTGTAATACATCTAATACTGAAGATAGAAATTTCTCTCCATTTAATTTTTTGTACTAAAATTAATACTAAGAAAGATTCATTCCATTTTTTAAATAAGTTTTTCACAGGTAGGAGCACAAAAACGTGTTAAAAAGCCTGTTTTTCATGTTATTTAGAGGGGAAAACTTAAAGTGTCCTTGGAGAACCTCTTAAAATTGTAGTTTAGAGCTCCACTTTATGGGATAATGGGATGGATGTGTATCGGAGCACAAGTGTAGATTAGATTTGATTTGGAAATGATCAAAAAGTAAGTTAACAAATTTTATACTAAATTATTTTAATATATTAAATATGTCGGAGGGAAGCTTTAATTGAACGTATTGATTGTTGACTGAATGTATAACGTAGAATATCATTTGTTTACATTTTAATTACTTCTGAAATTCTTAATTTAATTTAATTTGATTTGTTAAATGTTGCTATAACTTGAAGATCGTTCTCACCTAATAAAAGTTATGAATATTGTAATTTAATAAACGACTAATGAGAGCAGAGCATGTCTTGAGCGGGGTCAGCGCCCTCTATACTTTGAGTAATATCTACTTGAGTAGACTAAGGAGTTTTTGTGACACATTTGGTTGGTGGCAACAGGTCGAGTTGGACCATGGAGTATTTTAAAGAAAGTGTTAAGTTAGAAGTATGAGCGGTGCCCTGAACCCGCTGCTCGGTCTATACTATGTCATAATGTTGATCAAATCTAAATTAAAAGTGTATAAACCGTGGCGATCGTGTTTTATGCTCGCATTTTATCCTGATGACGCCCACTAAACCTGCAATAACTAAAGATGATGTCGTGAGAACGAGGCCTTCTCCGACAAATATATTATTATATTTTATACTAAATTATTTTAATATATAAATTATTTTAATAATTAAATTTGTGCCTTAAAAATATCAAATTTACATAATTATGACATTTCATATAGTACATTGCAGGTGTAGCTATAGAAACAGGCAAATGTAATATTAAAAACAAATATCCCTAATAATATTATAAATGAGAATGTAAGTTTGTTTGTTACGCTTTCACGCGAACACTACTGAACCGATCAGCATGAAATTTTGTACACATATTCTTGGAGGTATTAGAAGTAGTAACATAGGATACTTTATTAGAAAAAAAATACACGGTAACGTAGTCGCGGACAGAAGCTAGTACTTCCATAAATTCGTGGGCAACTTTACCAACAATATGCGGAATTGATATACGGATAGAGGCGCCCGTATGTTTTGAGATATGCGCATAAAACCGACCATAATGGGCTAAGTGACACTTAAGTAATTGAAGCACATTTCGGATTTAGAAATACTGGAAATGGCTTGTAATCTTCTTTACAATTTACTTCTGTACCTACTTCAAGGCAACATATATTAACAGAATGTTAATAATATATTTAATACAATATCAAACGTGTAATATATTATGAAAATAAATGAAGTGATATAAGATCCTCTGTCACTTAAAAATATTACTAACCTTCTCAAATACAGAGTAAACTCTATATAACGACACTGAAGGGACTGTGCATTTTATGGCGATATAGAGAGTTGTCGTTAAATGGAGAGAAGCCTGTTATTTTCATTTGATGTATTTTGTACAACCAGTAATTTTGTTCTATCTTTTACTTATTTTATTCATATCTTGCGATATTGAGATATCATGGTGATAAAGGAAGAACTTAGAAATTTGTTGAAAATTTCGGTATGCATGATGCCAAGAGTTGAGTTTATTACGGGATAGGATAATAAAGCGATACAAGAACATGGACAGCTGCGTAGTTTTTACTAATTTTGGCATCTTAAAAGTAGTTTTATTACTTAATTGTTGTCATTATTGAGAGCGGGTGTCTTGTTTTATAGAGTATATAATTGTATGAAAGGCAATCTAAACCAACCAAAGCCAAATGATTTCGACGCTTAAGGGAGTTTATCGTTAAATAGAGTGACGTTGCAAGGAGTTTAAGCTGTACAGTTAAATCAAATTTAAGTCCGTTTGTAATTTCAAAATAAAAATATGTCAAAATCAGGCGGTATAATTTGAACTAGTGGGTTCCAAAAATGCAATTTTTCAGATTTTTTGTCTATCTGTCTAGATGTTACGACTGACAAATAGCTGATATTATAAGGAGTAACACAGACTACTCGTTTTAGGGTTCCGCGAAAAAAAAACGATGTGGACGAAGTCGCGGGCACAGCTAGTTTAAAATAAAACAAAACAAATAAGAACAAACCAACGCGTTATACAGATAAATATAATTGAAGTGTCTATTCGTAATGTCAAAATAACAGCTTTTTATTAATTGCATATAAATTAGATACAAAGATCCATTGAAACTATAGTGCCGATATGTAATTGGCTAATCTTCAAACTATACAATAACTAGTGTTACACGATGTCCATCACAGCAGTCATAGAGTATATTAATATCACATAGACAATCGTCATAGATAATAATATGATCCTGGCAACACTATGATATAATTGCTGTTTATAGTAATGTTGTCATATTATTATTTGGTAGGGTAGTTTCGTAGTATTTTGGTATAAAAAGGCGGTGAGGCCTGTAGACGGTGTTCATTGCTTACTGTGTGGTGTGAATAGTCACACGAAAGGCTGGACAATAAAGGGGAAACTCTGCCCAAATAGATAATGTTTGGTATCTTCGGTACTTTCTTACCCAAATCTCTGCAAGGCTGTTAACACTAGCTTCTGCCCGCGGCTTCGTCCGCGTGGAATAACAAAAAAAAGGTAAGATAAAAAACCCGATTTTTAAACATTCTTCATTGGTACTCTGCTCCTATTGATCTTATCGCGATGACATATAGCTAATGGGTTATTTACCACTGAAAGAATTTTCAAATCAGACAGTGGTTCCTGAGATTAGCACGTTCAAGCATACATTCAGGCTCTTCTGCTTTATATGTTAAGACTATAGTTGTTTCTAACATAGAGGTTATGTTAAATCATGTTCCTCTTTTATGAGCTAGAAAACAAATGAACCAAGGATAAATGCCTGTCTTTTGTTTTATGGGAGCAAATAATTAAATAAACAAACAAATTGAGAAAACATGGCAAAGGGCTCATAGAATTTGAAAAATATATAGCCTCTAACACTAATCTACGATTAGGTAATTCCGCGTCGAATGGTTGTGGTTTCATGCTGATCGGTCCAGTAGTTTTCGAGTTTACCTCGGACAAAGAAAACAAACCTTGCTTATTATATATTATAAAATTCTCGTGTCACAGTTTTCGTTGCCATACTCCTCCGAAACGGCTTGACCGATTTTGATGAAATTTTTTGTGCTTATCCGGTATCTATGAGAATCGGCCAACATCTATTTTTCATCCCCTAAATGTTAGGGTAGTCCACCCCTAATTTTTTTTTTTACCGAGCAGGACGTCGTCTGCCGGGACAGCTAGTATATATATAAGATTCTCTTATGCTTATTGAATTTCCTATTTTTTTGTAGTAATCACTGCTATAAATACTCGTCACTTATTCTCTACTTGTAGTATAATTAGCTGTCTGTGATTTCATTCGCGCGGAATTGACACTTATCGTTATATTTTAATCAATTTAAACAATATTTTTGAAGTAATACAACCGGGATTTAATGCTTAGGTGATATAAAAAAACCTGTGTATGAAGTATATAACAAGAACATGAAAACAAATTCAAAACTTGCACACATTAAATCACATAAACAAGTTTGATGCGTCCGGAATATTACCATACCGGTGCTACGGGTTACGCGTGGTGCTACGAGCGGTGCTACGCGGTGGGCGGCTACGCCGGAAGGGGGGGCGGACCCGGAAAAGCCTTCGGCAGGTTGTGCTTTATGGCTTCTGCATATTTGGTTATGAGTTTTGTTGTTTTAAAGCTTTTGGACAGGTTAAATTATGCTCCATCGAATAGTTGTCGATATCATATTATTATGTTACCTTAGTATTTGGTAACATATATATACAAGTCAGTTCTTTGCATAACAGATATATCTTCAAGATATTTTATTGTATTAAAATTTAAGTGAATTTCCACATGCTACAGATACAGAGATTACATGATTGAAGTCGTGTGAATTTCTTTGATTATTTTGGTTTCAAATACACTTTTAATCAGGTCAAAGTAATTACCAGTCGAAAGATATGCTTAAAAATCGTTTAATATGAAATAAAATATTTATTATCCTATCTTTTCAGTACACATAGAATCAATAGAGCCTACCACACTTTAGGAATAGCTATGTAGCTACTTTGCATATTTATAATGAGCCTTGCCAATATACAAGCCCTTCTGAGAAACCTTCAAATATGTTATAATAATATTGAAGTAGCAAATGAGATGTCCGTATAACTTTACGCCCGGCACCGCCTTCCTATTACCTCATCGCCTGGGGGCATCAACGTTACGTGGCCTTACGAAGATTGCTGACAAATGGAATATCCTAGAGAAATTTCTTTCAGGTACTTTGTACATCACAAAGGCGAGCTTAATCCTAAAAAAGTTTTCTGGCAGCAAATCAGCGAGAACATAAGAGGCAGAGTAAAAACTGTATAAGTACATAAGTACTTACTTGTGGCGGCATACTTTAGACCAGGAGTGGTAGCCATCCAGTCGAGCAATTACCCTACCACCTGTCTGTGGGTTGTTTTGTCGCCTCTTACGACAGGCCGCCCGGCCGCAGGAAATTGTATTCTTTCTCGGTTCGTGCACTGATAAAAGCGCTATTATTGACTATCGCAATCACGCCACAAAGCGAGCCAATAGGCCAATTAATGAATCCGCGTTATAAGGAATCCGCGCTATGTGGGATCGCGTAAAAAGAGGTATTTATTACCGTATAAGGCTTATACTATAGACTTATACTATAAGCAAATCTCTTCTAGATAATTTTAAATCTTGGTTGACGGATAAAAAAATCTAAAGAGGTCCAGTATAAAATATGTAATATCCATATTGGGAAGGTGGCGGCCGGGCATATTGAGGGCCGGCCACCCGCGCTCACTTCGATTATCTATATAACTCAAGTTGTTTTTTATAAGACCGTGTTCATAATTTTTTCATGGCATGGCTTATAAAACTTTTAGACTTCACAGAGGTAAAATGACTCTTCAGATGATAGACAGTGTTCCAGTGCTGATGTGAACTAATTTTGGAAACGGTAACAGGACAGGACATATGTTACGGTGTAGAGCAAACAATAATGATGGTCACGTAGTATGGTATCCAAGGGA
Source organism: Dendrolimus punctatus (assembly GCA_012273795.1). Taxonomy (NCBI): domain Eukaryota; kingdom Metazoa; phylum Arthropoda; class Insecta; order Lepidoptera; family Lasiocampidae; genus Dendrolimus; species Dendrolimus punctatus. Next base: position 1,556,363 of record CM022534.1, on the reverse strand, counting down.
TGGTGCAAGACAACGAAAACTTCCGCTAAGAAAATGGGAAGATGATCTTCGCCTGGCCCTGGGACAATATTGGACAAGAGTCCCCGCAGACAGACAGCAATGGAAGCAGTTGGAGGAGACCTATATCAAGCGACACGCCGAGCTAAGAGACATTTTATAAAGCATGAGATTAACAAAGAGAAACTAGCTCGGAACAAACGGCTACATCATCATCATCAACCTTAATTACAAATATTAACAAGTCGTATAGCTAGTACAATATATAGCACAACGTTTGAGTGGGACGGTCGAAGTGCGATTGAGATAGAGCAACTATTAATATGTGCGCTCCCGGGTTGCGTTAACCAGTAGTTTGTTGTCCACTGTGATGCCTAGGCATATGCAGCTCCTATAAATAAAATTTAGAAGAAGGAAGAATTTTGTGAGTCAGTTTGTTTGTAGGAAGTAATTTCTTAAGCCACTGAACCGACTTTGAAATTTCTTGCACCAGTGGGAAGCTCCATTATTTCTGAGTGATATAGGCTATGTTTGTGTGTGTGTTGTGTTTTGTGTTGTGATTAATATTATTTTTAAAGTACGCCCAACGAAGTGGGCACGGGTACGCCTGTGAAATATGTAACAAAAATAACGTTCCACGCAACAATTGTCAACATCCTAGTGCATTGCGAGTGCTTTCCACGTTTGTCAATTATTTTACTTTTTTGCCTGTAGCAGCAAACAGGCAGACAGCCCTCCAGATGGAAAGTGGTTACCGGTGCCTCTGGACGCTTGGGACGCCAGGAGTTTCGCCAACGCATTGCCAACTTCTAAGAAATTTTATAACGCTTCTTAAAGAACCCCATGTCAAAGTTTCCCCGTGCGCAAAGGGCAAAACGCGGCTGGAAATTCCCTTCAGATCTATGACGTACGCAAAATAAATGTTCTAAAGAACCGTTACGTAGTTGAGCGTGGGAGTTCAAGGAAATGGGGGTGAATATTTCGTCTCTGGCAGTGGTGCGGTTGTAAAAATGAGGCGTTGACACCAGATCAAACAGTTCCACGGAACCCTCCCCGTTATACTCGTATTAAAGGTTACAAAGCTTAATTAAACCTTGATTTGCGTGTGTGTGTGCGTGCATGCGTAGGTACATTTTAATAACGCCCAGCGAAGTGGGCACAGGTCACCTATGGTAGAATTATTTTCCCCGTGCAGTTTGGGTCATAAATCAAACTAGACCTCAGTCCGGCTAGGGCGGTGAGCATGTTGCACGGGCGCAACGCCATTATCGATAAAAACTCGTTCTTATCAAAGAAAGATTATCATTCTTATAAAAATCATTATTATCTTCTTTACTGATAATTTTAAACTTAGATATAAGTTGCGTTGCCATACAACGTGGTAATGCGGCCAGCGTTTTGGGAACGTTCCCAACTGACGGTGATTTGGGACCTATTTACTATTTGTAGATTGTATTTTTTTTTAAATTAAGTTGTATATATATTTTTAGAATAGGATGTATTTGTTTATTTTAATTTTAAGTTTGTAAAAAGTTAGTTATAATTATGTATTATTAAAAAGACATTTAAAAAGATATAAGTATTTATATTTATTTTTAATATACCTACCTAACTTGTTACATTCTAAACCTTTGTACTTATAGTTTTTTAACATAGATACCTAATTCATTGTTTATTTTAAATCATTATTACTTATTTTAATAAGTACGTTGTTTTTTTTTTTTCATTTATATCAGTGACCCACAAAATGACAAAACTAAATACACTATCAATAACGCTTATCGACAACAATAAAACGCATCACTATGCTGTCCATAAGGCCCGTGAGTGGAAGAGAGAGCGAAACACTCCGATTATTTATGACCCAAACTGCACGGAGAAAATAATTCTGCATGAAATGAAATGCGTTCCTATCCAAAATTATCCGAAACTTTCTTGCTCGATATCAGCCCAGATCGAAACTCTCTCAACGAAAAGAAAGATATATAAACGTATAAAGAGACCCCTCTTGGGGTCAGGGGCTAGACCAAATTCAATTGACGCACAATCTTACCCTATTTATGATATTGAGTTTTTATAACTACTTGCATCACTTCACCTTCTACAAATCTTGACTGAATGTAGTATAATGGCAATACTAGTGTAGTAAAGCCACATACTAGGAGTCTATCATTCAGTCACACGTACCGTACTTGGCTGATTTATAAAATTATCTATTATTATCACACTACAACCAACGAAGCGAACTTCTTATACGTGTAGGAATGGAGAAAGACTACTTATTCCTGCGGTCAGGCAGCCTGTCGTAAGAGTCGATAAAAGAACCTACAGCCAGTTTAGGTCTGATTAGAGCCGCCATAGCAACATTCAGTTGTGGTCCGTCAGTAGTGGCCAGGTTCCAGTCTCTCTATAGAGAGCGTCAGCACATTACTAGCACCTTTGCTGTTACAAATATCCAAAGAGGATGGTAAGCGCTTTCCATCCAGTGGGACGTCTGCCTGTCTATTGAACTCATGCAATAAAAAAAACGGGTATGTCACGGGACGCCTGACAGAAGTGATAACTCAACTACATACATACATACATAACTTCACGCCAGGTCTCTTGCGGAGTAGGCACGAACAACAGAGCGCCACACAGGCCCATTCTTACACACCTCACTTGCTTCTTTGACATTCATAGCTCTTGTCATGCATGCTCGTCTGTTCTTAAGGCTCCTAACATCACCTTCTGCTATTACATGATCAATTTGATCATGGAAGGTGTGTCGTGGCCTTCCGCGACTTCTGCATCCATCCACTTTTGCATTTTATATCGGTTTAGTCATTCTTTCATCATACATTCTTTCCACATGCCCGAACCACCGGAGCATTCTTTCCTTACCTTCACCCCGACACTTCAACTAATCTAAGTTAATATTGAAATTGTTTAACTTGAGAAAAGCTTACGTTATTATTTACATTTTATGTATATTAATGTGATAATGTAAGGAAAGGTTACTTATTAATAAAATCTTTTATTGATTATGAAATATATTTTTTTATTAGTTACAGCTCTTGAATATGTGCATTAGAATTTTGTGTATGTACATTATTCATATATTATAATATATATTCATATTCATCATAGTTTAATCTGAATACCGAAATACAGCTAGCGCTGTGGGTTAGAGTAAGAGGTCAGGACCGCTCTGCTACCGCTGCCGTATACGTGAGAGAAAGGGAAGCCAGACAGACTGGCGCCGTAACGCGTTACGTAACGAAGCGGTTTACCCTCCCATAAGAAGTTTTCACTTCAAAAGCTTGGCTGATTTATAAAATTACTAACTTCTGCCTACGACCTCGTCCGCGTGGATTTTTTTCCATAAAAAGTATCCTATGTTATTTCTAATACTTCCAAGAACATGTGTACAAAGTTTCATGATGATCGGTTGAGTAGATTTCGCGTGAAAGCGTAACAAACAAACTTACATTCACATTTAATTTTATAATATTAGCAGGGATTTTTAAAGGCGAATTATCTGTTATAATAACACGCTACAACCAAAGAAGCGAGACTGTAATTTAAGATAAATAAAACTATACAATATTATAGCATTTATAGCTAAGATATACAAAATTATAAACACCCATAAAGTATTAACTTATCTCAAACATTTGCATATTCGCGATAAAGTTTATATATGGTGAAGCAAAACAACTGAAAGTAGCATAATATCAAAATTATTAAGCCAATATATCATTGCGGCGAATATGCATAATATAATATTCAAACTCTCAGAACATACATAGAAACAGACAAACAAACAGTTGTTCTTGGGAGTTAGTGGAGGGGTACACACGATGTCTTATGTTCAACCGAGCGGATGAAACTATAATGTACGAATATAAAAAATGGAGCGGTTATATGCTCTTTGGTGATAATATCTATGAACTACCGTCAATCTATAATATGAAGAATATTGAAGACGTATCTAACTATTATTGCTTATGGATGTATGGACATAATTTCTCCGCGTCTTAGTGTGGACACTGTTGGATATTTGTGAATTAAAACAGAAAATAACTTGCCAATATTAACTCTTTTCTCTCTCTAATGTGTGTGTGACATCAGATATATTACTGTATTCCTTGCGCGCGTGTATTTCACAAAATGTCAGACATATGTGGTTTTTATTCAAAATAAGTTCCACTGGAGAACACTTTTAAAAATCATAGGTGCATGTAAGTAAAAGAAAATCTACTTCCTATTCTATGTAAACCGCTTGACAAGGTGGTATTTCTGTTTAAAGGAGAAAGGGCAAGAAACTCCCCAGAAACACGTCTAGCTAAAAAAATTGTTGACATGCTTATTTATCTATTTCAAGCTGTTTTTTGATACATATAGAAGTAGATGCAGCTGTAATAAACAAACAACATTATTACCGTGGCAATAATGACATACTAAGAATTCATATTTATAGTCTAAATTTCGTGATGTCACATTTCATATATTATATTGTTATAATATTACTACGAGTTACGATACTCGAATTAAAATGCCGTTGGAAGTACTATAGACTTTATTAGAACCATACAAACATGTATAATATAGATACAAATATACACAAACAGTACAAACGTAATGCACGATTCAATAACACGCGCAAAGTCCGTCACTATATACCATTTATCGACTGTACACACGTCTTGTCTCACTTGCGATTATCGCTTGACGGCCCCTCTCTGCACTGGAGCATTGCTTTACAGTGCACAATTACAATATGTCTCTCGGCTGCGCAGACTAAATCTCTAAGAATCACACCTGGCTAATGACTACCATAAAAGATTACAATACACTATGGGATATTTTTTCAATTTTTTTTTAACACAAAGTAAACAAAAGAAGACGGTCATAAAAGCGCTTTAATCTTATTAGCTCAATAGCGCCGGAGGGTAATAAATATGCTTTTGTGCTTTCTTTGCAGGTGCCCCAAATTGTAACAATATATTTCAATTCAAAACACAAAACTTAAAGTATTAAAGAAAAACTTCAAAGCATTTCCAAATCTATCTGTATGCGCAGTGTTGAATTTATTAAATATAATGTATATTCTATCTCTTTCTCTGACAGGCTTAGTTCTATAAATTTATGTGTTTATATCTCTTTTTAGTGCCGCTTTCTTTTCGTTTCGTCGAGTTTCAAATCAAAATGGAATCTTTATCTATTCTTCGTAAATACTTTGATTTAGTTTATTTGTACAAAATTATACATTATATAATAAACTCAAGTGACTTAATTTCACAAATATCTTTTAATATCAGATATACTGCTCGTCGATCACATTGCACTAATCTTTTTGCACTTCAAGTTCACAAAAATAACATCTCTTACTTTAATCCTATTGTTAGAATGGCAAGATATTATAATGAGTTGGCAAGTAACAACACTGATCTTGACATATTTGAAAACAGCTTCTCTAAATATTGCAAATTATTAAAAGATGTTCTTGAATAATGTTTTCCAGTGTTTACAATAGATTTAATTAGATAATAGCGTATGTGTGGTGTGTGTGTTTGTGTGTGGTGTGAATGCTAGTGCGGTTTGTGTATGTATACACACATAAGTGTGTACACATGATTAGTCGAATATTATTTTTTCTGCATGCACCTGTCTTGGATTGCAATCCGGATTTGTTTAGTTACTAATTTAATATTTTAATTTCTATGGTTGTAATTTGTTTTGTGCATCAATAAATTAAAAAAAAACGATTTTAAACTAGTTTCACAAAAGGTATTAACATTTTCATTCTAATTCCTTATTTCGTACATCTATGTCGCACTTCCTATGTTCCCCGTAGTACTCATAAAGCGCGGGTCACATTCGCGAGCAACGCGTATTTATGGGCCAACTTCAACAGATACGCAACGACATTACATATCAGATACGGTTTTATGTATTACGTTATATGCAAATGAAGTATGGTATATTATGACTTATGTGAAGGTATTCATTGCTGCAGACCTACTGCGACTTGCCTCAAAACCGTTCTATTTAACAAAAAGTTTGACTCATATTTCAGAATACTCAGGCGTTTAATCCCTCCAAATTAATATATATTTTGAATATTTAAAATATAAACAAAATGGTACCATAGTAACAATACAATTATTGATGCAATACGATTACTTATAATAAATATGTTGTTACGAGTGCGGGACTCGAATTAAAAATGCCCTTGGAATTACTATAGAATTTTTTAGAACTACACAAACACGTATAACACAGGTACAAATATAACTGAACGCAACCAGTACAAACTGCATGATTCAATAACACGCGCAACAGTCCGTCACTATATAGTTTGTCAAATGTACGCACGTCTTGCTCGTATCGTAATCTTCGCTTGACTACCCTCTCTGCATTGGGCCATTGCTTTATAATGCACAGATGCCATATGTCTACCTGGCAAGCGTCGACGCAATTTCTCAGAAAACGTAATCCGCACACCTGCGGGCAGAAACGAATACAATAACAATAGGATGTTTTTCTAATTACAAAAGTCGAAAAGGTAATAAACTGCAGATGGTCATTCACTTTTGTCGGCGTGTAACAATATTATGGCGATTCATTCTGGAAATATTTCTAAACAAGTGTTACGCGATGTCCATCACAGCAGTCATGAGAACCATAGAGTATATTAATATCACATAGACATAGACAATCGTCATAGATAATAATATTTTTAGTCGATGTATCAGTTTGAGCATTTTATCACTTAAAATCGCGACAAGACCCTTATTTATGTTATCTGGAAGCGTAAAAAGAGTTATTTGAGTCCGCACGTTCAGTTTATCAGGACAGTTGTATTCAGAAGGTGTTCTTACTCATTACTCGCTGCAATATAGATGTTTAAGTGAACATTTCATGTTTTATTAGAGCAAGATTCGCGGAGAACGCGCTTTGACTTAGGGTTGACACGCGTAATTCTAATTTTTATTTTAAAATATACGTTTGTAGATACTTTGGCGCCGTCCCATCTTCCAGACACGGCCGTAACAGCTGGCTGCTGCTGCACACCAAGAGGCCCTGAAACATAAATATTTTTTTGCTATATTTTTATTATTTATTTGAACAAAAGATCAGTATTGTACAGAATTTAGTATTATGAATCTTAGAGATAAGTAGTTTCACTTAATACATCACATCATTTGCCACATATTGAGTAATTGAAATTTTACTAGCAATTAGTTATATTTAAATGTTATTTTATATTATGCTTATTTTTACATGTATATATCAATTTAATTAATTTAGATGTCTCTGTATGCATATGTATTTATGTATGTATGTGTGATGTATATGTATAAGTATATACTTATTTCACTTATTAACTTATATATATATTTATTGCACTTTTACACAAATTTAGTTTGCTCGTTTACTCACAATTTAACTTGATAGAAAAACCTGTTAGTAGCCCTACATTTTAAGTACTGTTTTTGTTTGTTTCTATTATAAATATGTGATGTTAGTTTGTTTCAATAAATAAATATAAAAAACCTAGACAATATTTTCTAGATTCTTTTGCCAGCCCTAAGTGACAAGACGCGCTCGCTCGCCCGCTTATCAAGATCACGTAAAGCGGATCGCGGTCGCGCCTTGCATATTCCAGCCTCTTAAACCTTATCGTTTTATATAAATTAATTGCTCGGAACAGAGATTTCAGTTGCCACGTTCTGTCTACAGTGCCAACGCTATCTCCCTGTGTTTTCTTTAATCGATATTGTTCTTCTACGATGGCACGGAACGCTGTCTCACATAAATGTCTTCTTACGTATTGTGCTGGATTGTGGAGCTGCGATATGAAGTCAATTTTTTGTATTGCTGAATTACTGAAATAACTTTAATACGGCAACTCACTAAAGTGTTATAATATTCACGAAGGTTGCTCAAACCAAAATTACTCATAAAAAATTCAAAATGCCTAGTTTATCTGTAAGATTAAAACTATTTATTATTAAATATTGCCATTTTCTCAATCAACTTAAAAAAAACAAAATAAGTCAATTTTTTCCTTTCAAATTTTTCTCCGTGCAGGAACGGAGAAAGAATACAATTTCCTGCGGCCGGGCGGCCTGTCGTAAGAGGCGACAAAACAACCCACAGCCAGGTGGTAGGGCGTTTGCCCGACTGGATGGCTACCACCCCTGGTCTAAAGTATGTCGCCATAACAACCTTGAGTTTCGTTCCGGCATTAGTGGACCAGGTTCCAGTCTCCTTTAAGAGGGCAGCGGCGCATTTGTGGCATCTTTGGTGTTGCAAATGTCCATAGGCGATGGTAACCGCTCTCCATCAGGTGGGCCGTCTGCCTGTCAGCTGACCTCCTGCAATAAAAAAAAAAAATTAATACAATGTTGAATTACGTTTCGTACGATTACGTACCTCAGTACGTTTGAAGGCCGATAAAAACAAAAAATGGCCTATTATGGATAACTTTTTTTGTATTATTATAAAAATCTAGAAATTATAATTTAAGATTGAATATTCGAGTCCCACCTTTGGGACTTTCATGGGCTGTTATTATATTTAATTTTATATTCCTTCATAGTTTTAAGTGAGCCGATATAGTATAAAATAATATGTCACACTACCCTCCGAAATTAAATACCCAATCACACCATAAAAACAAGCAACATGAAAAATAATAAGCAAAAAACTGCGGAACTTTCCACCCATTCGGGGTATCGGCGGCAATATCTCGTTTATAGTTACGAAACAATCCCCCGGGGACGTTATGAGTGGCCAATGATTATTTTGTGCCAGCGGCCTATTCTGGAAACTCACTCTAGTTTATATGGAACGAGTATGAAATAGCAAAAAAAGTAAAATTTTGTGTAGTTCATTTTCAACTTAATTATTATTTGCGTGCCTGAAAAGGCAAAACATGTGAAACATTACACAATATATTGTCATCTAATATTTAAATAATACTAACCATGTTTTTAAGCAAATAAATGATTTGATTTGATTTGATTGTAAATTAATTAGCTCTATACATTATTTCTATGTTTATTATTTATTTATGTCTATTAAATTATGTATATTTTTGTCTTATTTCCATGTCTATTTATACTTACCATCTCAAAATCTTATATATATACTTTTTCATTCTATTTATATTGCAAAACCCACATGTCACACAATTTTCTCTAATCCATCCTAAGGTTGTCTGGAAGAAATTGCTTCTAGTGATAAGACCGCCTATTGTCTTCTGTAGTTAAAATTCTTAAATTGTATCTGAATATTATGCAATAAAGTATATTCTATTCTATTCTATTCTAATGTTTTACAATGTAAGTCTTAATAATAATTCATTTTATATATATAATATAGGATCTATGTATGTAATATATTATGACATAACTAAGTATAGTTTACTGGCATACTATATTGTTATACAACACGCATTGTTACACGAGTCGATTAGTCGGTATAAAATTTTATTACATTTCGGATTGAAACTTAAAAGTACTTTTATGTAAGATATTTATGTGCGTTATACATACTAACGTTATAAATTCGCAAATTACTGTGTCAGTCTGTTATGCTTTCACCGAAAAACTAGAAGACCGTGTATTTCTGAAAATTGGTATATATAATATAAATATAATTTTAATAGTGAAAACAGTGGATAGCTTTTTACATATATATATATATATATATATATAACCTCAGCCAGAAGGCCCAGCTTACTGTACACAACGCGGTTCTGGTACCTACTCTCACGTATAGAAGCGAGAGTTGGGTATGGAATAGAGAGCATGAAAGTAGAGTAAACGCGGTCGAGATGCGAGCACTGCGCAAAATCTGCGGAGTGACGCTCGCGGACCGCGTTCGTAATACCGAAGTAAGAAAGAGAGTTGGTCTGAAAGAGTGTCGGGGTGAAGGTAAGGAAAGGAATGCTCCGGTGGTTCGGGCATGTGGAAAGAATGTATGATGAAAGAATGACTAAACAGATATACAATGCAAAAGTGGATGGATGCAGAAGTCGCGGAAGGCCACGACACACCTTCCATGATCAAATTGATCATGTGTTAGCAGAAGGTGATGTTAGGAGCTTTAAGAACAGACGAGCGGGCATGACAAGAGCTATGAATGTCAAAGAAGCAAGTGAGGTGTGTAAGAATGGGCCTGTGTGGCGCTCTGTTGTTCGTGCCTACCCCGCAAGGGACCTGGCGTGATTTTATGTATGTATGTATGTGTATATATATATATATAGATAAATAGTTAAATAACAATTAATTATAAACGAATACAAGAGTGTACTTAAAGACTACAATCGTATCTAGTTATGTCCAAAGAATTAAATATTACATATCACAAATTACCTTATTTGTAGATCAAAATTTCTTGACAAAACTGTTCGACAATTCACTTGATTTGTCAGAGTGAGTTACTTGAGCTGTAAGAGTGAGTATTACGAGCTGATTGAGTGAGTCATTCGACCGATTTGAATGAGTTAGAAACATCACAATTGAGTTGCCAATGTTCGGACTAAATGAATACAGAATAGGGCCCCGCTTCTCCCTTCGCCCCTCTTAAGATGCTCATAAACATGTTTTTCTCGCAATAAAAATGATAAATCATCCGTTTTTTATATGGTCAATCAGTAGATACAGTGTTTTTCATCTACAGAAATGATATCTATGAACTACGCTGAAAGCAAATATAACGAAGATTGTAACTCAGATTTTATATTGATTGATGGTGTTTTGACGATTTGATGTGAGAAATGCGATTCTTGTTCCGACTTTTTTGGGGTTGCCTGGACGTTTTTAAATGGGTACCATTTTTAGCGTTTTCCTCATGCCTGTCAGTCTGCTCAGTTTTTTTGTAGGAAATATTCATTGTGCCTTAGGTAGCACCTTTTATTAACCGACTCGAAAAAAGGAGGAGGTTCTCAATTCGTCGGGATCATTTTTTTGTATGTTTTTTTATGTATGTTCAGCGACACTCCGTGATTTATGATCCGATTTCCGGTCCCCTAAAAATTTGACATAATTTGGCCCAGTAGTTTTCATTTTACGATCATTTTTTTGTTCCCGTTTCTTGAGACCTATATTTTTTAAGAAGCGCGGCACCATTCGTCGGTCCACCCATACATAGCTAGACACTAAAAAGTAAAAAATAAAAACTTCTTTTAAAAAAACCGACTTCAAAAACTAATACATTTTAGTTTTTTTACTTTTTGAAGTCGGTTTTTTTAAACGAAGTTTTTGTTTTTTATGTAATAAATGTGTATAGGCGACAGTAACCATTTCCATCAAGTGGGCCATCATCCTGTCTGCTTTGATTGAGCAATTAAAAAAAATGCCGCTATGAATAGCTTTTCTGCGGAGAACGGTTTACGTGAACATTCATTTTTTTTTCAATGTGTATGTATAGTTGGGTATCGTCAGCCTAATTTTAGAAAAAAATATCGATGTTTTCAAATCCTTTTTATGTACCTAAGTCAATAGATGGATATTTTTGGTTATCAACGTGACAGTGTTAAGTCTTATCACTATATCTTATTTTTGTATTGCGTACAACAATCAGGCTGACAATCATCTGAAAGAAACCGGTTACAGTTGCGTACGGACATTTGCGACACCAGAGATGCCACCTTAGAAGATGATGAAGGAATGAGGAAGGAATTTTATGACATATTTTTAGATAAATCCTATATCGTGGCACTGTCGGGATAACCTTAGTCAGCTGGGAGCGGATTCCAAATCCCAACTGCGCGCAAGAGTAACTTCTCAGAGACTCGTTGCGTGCAAGAGCGATGTCGCTCAAGGCAGTCGGGATGAATGTCCAGCGAGCGGTGCGGTGGTAGAAAGAAGAAGAAGGCACTATTCTAAACGGAATGTTACGAACTGTTTTGTATTTTAAATATGTACAGTTGTATGTACAGTTATCAAATATTGCCGCGACGATTTGGAATTAGCTCACCACTGAGGTTTCCCCATAGCGCTGGGTTAGGGGTTGGGGGGATAGGGGTTTTCATAAAAGGTGTTATAGAACTCCTTCAAAGCATCATCCTGAGAAGCTTTACTATTATAGATATATAGATAGATAACACTTTATTGCTCACCAAAATAAACAAATGCACAAACAAAATGCATAATTACAATACATCTTGGCAAAACAACAGGCGGCCTTATCGCTACAACCGATATCTTTCAGGCAACCCAGCTTAAAAGAAATTCTAAGGCTATCTAATTTAAATACACATACTTACACTAATTTATAAATTTAATACATAAGTCGCGGAAGGCCACGACACACCTTCCATGATCAAATTGATCGTGTATTAGCAGAAGGTGATGTCAGGAGCCTTAAGAATAGACGAGCGTGCATGACAAGAGCTATGAATGTCAAAGAAGCAAGTGAGGTGTGTAAGAATAAGCCTGTATGGCACTCTGTTGTTCATGCCTACCCCGCAAGGGACCTGGCGTGAAGTTATGTATGTATGTATGTATATAATACATACATAAATCCAGACATATTTTTTGAATACCAACATAAGCGTATATACAAAATAATCTAAATAAATATATTTATTAACATTATATATGACAAGCATTTTATATTAACATATATTACAAAGGTGATGACAGACGTCTGGTGGATGTTTCACGTGACCAAGAGACTGGTTTATACCTCGGGCAACGCATCAGCATTGCCATTCAGCGAGGCAACGTGGCTAGTCTTTTGGGCACGTTTCCAACTGACAGCGGTCTGGAACTAGATTTTATGGTTTGATTTTAGTTTGTATATACAATTTGTTTTTAGTTTAATTTATTTATAATTTAGTTAATTGTAAAGTATTTAGTTAAGTTAATATAATTTTTATGGTTTTCAATCCATTGAATCTCGAAATAAATTATTTAATGTCACCATCAAAAACATTATTTTAGAAGATTCCAGGTTCGAATGCTGGCAGGGTCGCCATGTGGTACGAGAGGTGGCTGCTCGCGGACTGAGGTGGTTACAGTAGCAAAACTACATTGTCCCGATGTGTATAATATCTTTATTCTGTTTAATCTGTCTTGTTTTACAAAATGAAAGCCTTATATACTACATTATTGCTACGCGTGCAAATACTTAATTATTGTGCGCTGCCCCCCCCCCCCCCCCCCCCCCCCCCCTCCCCCCCCCCTAACAATAAACAATACAAATGGTTACATACTACATCTAAGGGAGTTCCGAAATGTAGGTAATATTTATTCTACAGACGGCAGAATCCACAGACGCATTATATTATTTCCAAAAAAATATTCTTAGCATTAGAAAATGCTTTTCTTGTTCTATTTTTCTCTCACAGTGTCACAGTGAAATAATAAAGGTTATTTTTCAAGAAAAGCTTACGTTATGCCTAATAAGATATGCGTGGCAAACAATTCCTGAATTATTGCGGGAGCATATAGCAAAATATAAATCTGCTGTTGGGACAGATAATGTATAATCCGATGGCGCTCGGTGACTATTGATTCGGTACGAAAAATTATATTTAACTTCTATGTAAGAGAAAAATAGAGGACACAATATATATGAAAATGGATTCAGCTTATAGGTATTTGTGTTTACCTGTGGAAAGTGTTCTTCAACGAAATTTAGTTTTAAGTAAAAATATTGGATTCGAATTTATATGTAAATTAACGGTGACTTTGTCCCCATTTTTACAATATCAAGTGAGATACTTTTAACGTCTTACAAAAGCTTGCAATTTCACACATTTTGGTAGTAATGCGTAAAGTTGTGACGTAATAAGTTTATACAACTAAGAGACTACAGAAAAAGTTACAAATTGCGTTAAATTAAATTGGGCGATTGTCTATTCACTGATTTTTAATTAGCTAAACTAAATGTCAGACTTGTTGTTTCAACCGACACACTTTCACTTATGAATCAATCATACTACACTATGTTCCAAGCTTGCAACATGAGAAAAGGTCGATGGCAGCTGTCATTTTAGTTCAGGTAATTAAAAATATATAGTATAAATATTAAAAATTTGCTGATGCCTGCGACTTCGTAGGCGTGGTGCAGTTCTTTAACTATCCCACGGGAACTCTTTAATTTTTCGGGATCAAAAGTATCCTATATGTTGACCAGAGATTTAAGCTATCGCCATATAAAAATTCATTTAAATCGGTCCAGTCATTTCGGAGATTAGCCGGTACAAACAGAGAATTTTTTAAAAAAAAAAAACTAAATTAGTTCTATTTCAGTTCTTACATCTTCTTGACTCGGTTTTTTGAAATTTTCATTTTACAGAAATTCGACCTCTACAATTTTATTATATGTTTAGATAAACTAAAAACTCTACTTTTTATAATGTTAAGTATTTTCAATTTGTTAAATGCAACGGAGGCTGTCAACCATAGTATTAACGTTTTAATATATACCCTACACATTAAATATTACCCATAAACTAAATTATCTCAACAACTTCAAGTTATCGTAACTTATTCCCCCAAAAAACAAACACCATCAAAACAAGTATAGTTAAACAAAATACAATAAGTGTTAACAATAAACTGTGGTGAAAATTAACAGTAAAACCAAAACAACATTATGGCGGACCGTTTATGTTTTTATTGTTTTATTTCTTGTTGTTTGAATATTGGTTTTCCAACTGTGTGACACTGTGTTTCACCGTGTTCGTTTGTAAAGATGTTTTATAGAACATATTTCATAAGTGGACCAATAATAAAAAAATGAGCTCTAATAGCGTAAATTAAAACCTGAAATAAAATTATAAATTAATATTTAAATATAACTTCTCTATATTTCCTTTCGTCATATCCCAATTATTTGGGGTCGGCACAATATGTCTTTTTCCTCGACACTCCTCTATTCTGACATACATCTTCTGTTACACCACAAATCATCATATCATCTTTCACACAATCCATCCATCTTGTAGTTTAACATTCTTTTTGTCACGTGACTTTCATCCCTCCTCATTACATGCCCATACCAACTTCTTCTTCCTCTCAATTTTTCAGACACAGGTGCATCTTTCAAAGACCCTTATGTACTCATTTCTCACCTTATCCATTCTTGTAACACCACACATCCATCTCAACATTCTCATCTCAGCTGAGTGGAGACGTTTGTGGTTTGTGGGTACTTTAGAGGCCCAACATTAAAAATAAGTTCTATATGTATTTAGAAAAAAAAACCCTAGAATTAATAAATAATTACAATAGAAAAAATTACTGGACTTGTTGCTGGGTAGTTTCTTGACGTTTTGTCTCCTCTAAACAGTAATGAGACATAGCGAAGCGATAGGAGCATAGAACAGGAAGTAGATTTAAATGTTGACTTACATGTATGACCTTCAAAAAGTCTTAACTTTTACTTTTCGTGCAGGAACGGAGAAAGAATATTTCCTGCGGCCGGACGGCCTGTCTTAGGAGGCGATAAAACAACCCACAGCCAGGTGGTAGGCTATTTTCCCGCTTTGCTTCAAGTGGTTCGTCTGCCTGTCTGCTGAACTCCTCCAATAAAAAAATAATATAAAAATCGAAAAAGAACTTTCTATTTACTATGGTCTGGAGCGGCGAGAGAGTGGTCCGTTGTATATTACCCATAACACAAGCGTAATGCTTAGCTTTGGGATATACAATATGCGTGTTTGTTTATCGATTATTTATTTATTAAAACTGTCTAGAAAACATAGGCAAATATTCACATTCTCAATAAAAATCCTCTGCAATTTTCACAGTTTTAAACTTATCCTATTGTTTTATGGTGACACCAAACTTGAAGCGAAACTGTGTAAACCAAGCTGAGAAAGATATGGAGTGTTGTTAATAACAACTAAACACATTATGGTGTCGGTTTCTCCGCCAACTTTTGATTGCGATTGCTTTATTAACCAAAATATTGAGTACGGAAAACGGGCGAGTTTCACCAACAAGTAATAAACTTGTACAACAGATTATCTAATATTTGACGCGTTGTTCTATATTCAACTGGTAAAATAATGGAACAGTACTTACTAGCTGCAATCGAGGCTTATCGGATTAAAACAGTCCTGTTTCTATTTATATCGCAACATACACTTTGCCTTATATAATCATGGGTCATAGGTCCATACTGATCTGTATATTTCAAAGTTTATCAAAGATTTGGTTTACTGGTATAAGAAATATCTGTAAATAATTAAAAAATGAAAAAAGTCTGAGTTTTGATCAAATCTCTTTCATAAATTTAACTAATGTTTTCTAAATGTGTATACTCAGCATTAAGTATTAACTTATTTATTATCCATATACACGATAACTTGTGAAGCCATAAAATGAAATTTTGAATTATTTTTTCTTTCCTTGTAAGGAAAGAAAGGAAAGGCTGTAGCCTTAGATTCAGTTTGTTTTATATTTGAAATATAGAAAGGTATTAGGTTTGTAAAATTACTTATTTTTATGCCAGAAATTGCAATTATTCCCACAGAATTTGAAATAATCATAAAGGTGTTCGTACACGGGTATTTTTTGAGCAATACTTACTTGATAGTAGTAATGGATCAATTTGGAGCTATTAAGTGGAGTAATTGTAATAAAATGTGGAAATTATTTCGGGAATATTTATCCCTACATTCCATAATTCTTAACGCCGCCATATGAGTTGCCGAATATCCAAGCAGTTTGGAAATTTTAGGCAATTTTGTATATATTTCGTTTGTACGTATAACTACATCTTATATATTTATTTACATCTTATGTAGTTATATTAAAATGTATTTGTACCATTTCTTCCATAATAAAGGCTTTATTATACATGTATATCTCTACAGATCGCGGGCCATAAAAATGCCCCGGACTTTTGGAGGGCTTGCGTGGGACTATAGGAACTAGTAAGGCCAACACGTAGAGGCCTTTTGACAAATTTAATCTAAATGTGGCATGACACTGACCGGCAAATGTCTCTGTGTACACCATATAAAAATAAGCCTTTATTATTATTTGAACAATATTATTAATTATTATTAAATGTGTACTTCTATTTTTGTAAATCAAATAAAACCTGCATTATCTAAACTTTGGTTATTAGATTGTGCAACCGACCCCTTCCAGTGCCCTCTTGAGACCCGCAGTTAGCCGCCGCGACGCCGCTTGATTGGGAACGTCGTAAAACGTTTTACACTGCCAACCGACGCTTTATATTTTATAGAGGGTAGACTGAGACTAACATATCGATGGTTTAAAAAAGCTCTTGGCAGTCACTTTTAAGCTTTAACCCAGTGCAGCGTAAACTACGAAAAATATTGAATAAATGAATGAATATGCTTTATTGTGTTTTATAGATACAGTTTAAACACAAAACAAAATTTTACAATACAATAGGCGGTCTTATCGCTATTAGCGATTTCTTCCAGACAACCTTTGAATGGACAACAAATTTGATAAGAACATGTTGTATTATTCTCACTGTCGAAGCAGTATCTTATAAATATATTATCTAATATATAAAATTCTCGTGTCACAGTTTTCGTTGCCATACTCCTCCGAAACGGCTTGACCGATTTTGATGAAATTTTTTGTGCTTATCCGGTATCTATGAGAATCGGCCAACATCTATTTTTCATCCCCCTAAATGTTAGGGGTAGTCCACCCCTAAATTTTTTATTTATTTTTTAGACAAAATTTTTAATTTCTATTTTTTTATGATACAACATACAAAAATAGATACAATCCTCAATTTTTCACCCTTCTACGATCAACCCTTATTTTTTACCGGGCAGGACGACATCTGCCGGGACAGCTAGTATACCTTATAAATACATACATTATATAATATACAATTATACATACAATAATAAAAATATTATAATAATAAGATACATGTGAATAAAATTTTATTCTTACAAGATCTGGAGTGCGCTCTATTGTATATCTTTTTCTAACTAGATAATTAAACATATCGATCTTTTCAAAGTAAATAAAAATATTAATAAAATAAATATAAAATATCTTCAAGGCCGGCAGCGCGTTGGTGACATCTCTGGTGTTGCAAACGTCCATAGGCGACGGTAACCGCTTTCCATTAGAGAGACAGACAGACAAAACTTCTAAAAATTGCATTTTTGAATCCGATTTGAATTTGGTCCGTATTATACTAGTGTTCTGTGGAATTATCCCTTCTGATCTTTTTCACATTTTAATATTAACACTAGTTGTGCCTCGACATTCGCGTGGAATTTGTTTTCAAATCCTCTTGATTTTGAAAAATTCTTCATTGATGCTCCGCTCCTATTGGTTTAAACGTAATGATATATAGCCTATAGCCTTTGTCAATAAATGGGCTATCTAACACTGAAATAATTTTTCAAATCAGACCAGTAGTTCCTGAGCTTATCGCGTTCAATTAAAGAAACAAACAAACTCTTTAACTTTATATATTAAGTACCTATAAGATAAGATTTTTTTATTATTATTTTTTTATTGCAGGAGGTCAGCCTACAGGCAAACGGCCCACTTGATGGAAAGCGGTTACC
The DNA here is from genome assembly GCA_012273795.1 of Dendrolimus punctatus. Taxonomy (NCBI): domain Eukaryota; kingdom Metazoa; phylum Arthropoda; class Insecta; order Lepidoptera; family Lasiocampidae; genus Dendrolimus; species Dendrolimus punctatus. The sequence continues at coordinate 1,537,834 of CM022534.1, read as the reverse complement.
ATTGCCTATGGAGAATTGCAACACCAAAGGTGCTACAAAAGCGCTGCTGCCCTCTTAAGGGAGATTGGAACCTGGTTACTAATGCCGAAACACAACACAAGGTTGTTATGGCGACATACTTTAGACCAGGGGTGGTAGCCATCCAGTCGGGCAAATGCCCTACCACCTGGCTTTTGTCGCCTCTCACGACAGACCGCCCGGTCGCAGGAAATTGTATTCTTTCTCCGTTCCTGCACGGATGAAACGGATTATAAACTATTTTATTTATGTGTATATAAACAAATAAATCAATTTTGGTTTATAATAATGAACTTATCCTTAAAAAGCTTAAATATAGAATTTCAATTGTATTAACTGATACTTACATTGGCACTACTATTTTAAATATGATTTTAAGTACTACAGCCCCATCTAGTGGTGTGAAGTATTAAAGAAACAGACATTCTTTAGTCACCATATGAAAGGAAACAGAAAACTCCATCTAGTACAAATAAGGTTAGTCGACTCGACAAAAGTAAAAACTGACTAAACATAGCTAATTTTTATGAAAACGTACCTGTAAGAATCTATTCTATCCTCTTCTTGTTGGTACTGGCTCCAACCTTTGGCATTGATTTTGTCAATGTCGGAGCAAAAGCGACAGATGATAATATATGTAGCTAAAAAATAAAAATTTAATGGACGATATTCTTGTTCTGGTAACTGTAAGAATCATATAATATGAATTACAAATACATCATAAATTGTACAAAACATAATCGTATTTATCAAGTATTTGGAATAAGTCGTCCATTTAATTATAGACAACATAGATACATTAAAAAAATACAGTTACGCCATCTATAAGTAGTACAGATTTTTAATACAAAGGAAGAAATTCCAACATAAATATTACGATACTGAAGATAGAAATATATAGATTCCACCTACAGTTCTTGCTAATTTCGATGTACCACAGAATCGGATAAAGAAATCTAATGCTAACATTGACTAGTTACTGCATATTATTATATGTCAAGAGATGTATTTTGAGTATTTTTGATTTACTAAATAAAAGAACTTTAATTTGTTCAACGCCATCTGTTATCTCTTACGTGATCTACTATACCGTCAAAGGTGCATACTGAGAGGCTGTCTATTTAGTTCCGTATTTATTCCACAGATATCTCTAAACCGAGCCCTTTGCAATAAAAAATGTAAACTGATTGATGACATTTAACTGACGGTTAAAATAATATAATCGCTGTTTTATCCATAAAGTTTTAGCGATTATTTTATATTAATCATACGTTAAATTGTACCCTTAATAAAATAAAGAAATAACTCAAAAAGCATTAGTTTGGAGATTACATTATAAAACGTATAATCTATCATAAAGAATAAATTCGCATCAACTCCTCCGCAATATAACCGTTGATTGGCGAATAAAGGATTGTCCATCATCGTCTTTTTACTTTAACTACTGCAACTCAACTAGTGAAGCAAACATTTTGTTTTAAAGAGAAAAATAAACCCCAAGACATCCCTGTATTAATAACAGGTGAGAATTATTTTTCATATTATTTTATTTGTAAAGTGAATTTCCGCTACTTGTTTCTCTTTTTGAAAAAGTATCTTTGGATCGTTGGCGTATTTCAACTTAGAAGCCACGCGCAGGTTTGTCAATGACTTACTATTAATGTATATACTTATTTAAAATATATACAATAATATATTAAAATAGGTAATAACTTTATTGCAACCACTATTATGTAACCTTTTTTGTGAACCCTACTGACCATCGACGCGTGACATCATGAGGCTATCGACAGGCTTTCTGCGCACGGGTAAAGTGCAATTTAGTTTCAATTTTCTTACCAAATTTGTTTAGCCGTCAGCGGCGGGGGGGGCTTCGCGATAGGGGGAGGAGGAGGCTGCGAGGATTGCTCCTGCGCCATCACCCCTCCCTCGCCTTCCTCCCCTTTTCCCCACCGCCTCGCGCTTACAGCAGCGTCAGCGGTCGGAGTCGGGGGAGGCCACCTAACTTCGGAAGGGAAGAGTGTTTTGGGAGGAGGTTTGGAAGGAAGGGAAGGCTTTTGGGATGAGGAGGCGGAAAGGTGGGACTCCACTGTCACGGAGTGAAGGGGGGAATGTGACAGTCGCCGCTCGGGGCCCCGGGGACGCATACCCTTGTACCACTTCCTGGACGGAGGGGAGTCCAGGGCGGCACCCCCTGGGGGGGTGGTCGAACTCCTCCTGCGAAACGGCTTAACCGATTTGAATGATTTTTTTGTATATTTAATAGGTCGTAAGTTTTTTACTACCCTCCTATGGTGATTTTCATTTTTTTAAATGGCAGAACAACGTCTGCTGGTTGAGTTAGTGGATTATATTAATTTAAAAAATCTTTGTTCTTTCTTTCTTGTATCTAAAATTTCGTCGACTCGTTTTAATATAATAAAATTTCATGTTTTTTTATTTATTTAAAAGGAGTTAATTAGGACTTTTAATAGATAGATAATACTTAATGTATACCATTAAAGAAACTTACGAATAGTCTCATTCTAATTGTTTAATAAGGGCGGCCTTATTACTAAGAAACGATCTTTCCCAGACAACCCGTAGCAAGAATATAGCTGATTAGGATTGGCGATGGTGATGATTATTGTACGATTACTTACATTTTAATCATAAATATATAACTTATATATATATATATATTAGGGCGGGTCAAATTGTATGGAACGATTTTTTTTGATGAAGCGTATAGCAAAAACGTAATCTATAGGTGATTCTGAGAAATTTTGCTCAAGAGACCATGGCTCTAAGTCGGATTTGGAGCCCCCCAAAATTTTAGAAATTTTTCCATATAGAACAATTTAATTAAATTCGTCATAAAATCTGATAGAATTATAGTAGATTTCTCAACCTAGGTTTGTTTGAAAGGTATTTTTATCACCTTTCAGAATCTGTATTGATGCCTGTAGAATAAGTTGTCAATGGGCATTGTTCAATTGAACAACTTTGTAACACTGAATAATGACATTACAAAAAATATCTTAAATTTCGATGCTACCGATTACGTCAATATGGTTGATATGAATAACGACGATATATTATTTGAACCAGCATTTACTCGACAGATTCCATATGATCACTTGGTAGAATACTTAGATTTCGATGAACCACCACTGGCTGATCCACAAATTCCAATGCACATACAAGGAGCAGAAAGACATGTACAATTATTAACGAGTGTTTAAAAATGACTTATAGAAAAGAATCGTGAAGGAGTTATGGCAGTGACTCCTCGAATGGAAAGTAAAGGGGACCTTAAAAAATAATATTACCACGCTAAAACATTAAATTGTAGGTCGAGAATAATATTTAAAAATAAATTGAATTAAAAATAGTGTTTTTTGTTGAAACCTTGAAACTGTTGATTTTTTTCAGATCGATTTTCCTACAAAAAGGAGTTCGAAAACAAAACAATTGACCGTTATAAAAGTTGTTGGAAATTATCTGAACTTTCATAATCTGCATAAAAAATCTCGAAAAAAATCGAAGAAAATTCAGAATTTATTAGTTAAAAGTTCATTCTAGGCTATTTTCGACAAAAATATTCCTAATGTCTCTACTCAAAATATAAAAAAATATTGGTATCAATACAGATTCTGAAAGGTAATAAAAATATCTTTCAAACAAGCCCAGATTGAGAAATCTACTATAATTCTATCCGATTTTATGATGAATTTAATTAAATTATTCTATGTATATATGGAAAAATATCTATTTTGAAATTTTGGGGGGCTCCAAATCCGACTTAGGGCTATGGTCTCTTGAGCAAAAAAATTCTCAGAATCAACAATAGATTACGTTTTAGCTATACGCTTTATCAAAAAAAAATTAACCCGCCCTAATATATATATATATATATGCATATATATGTATGTATAAGATATACTTATAAAATGCAACTATTTAAAGACAATAAACATGATTACAGCTATATAAACTATAATACTAGTATATATACAAATCGTTACATTGCAGATATTTCCTGACCATGTTCTTAATAAATGTTATTAAATAATGATGAAAAAGATCTTCAAAGAAGATTTAAACACACAACCTTCACTCCTGAAGTCGCTGTAGAAAAATCCTAAACAAAGGGAAAGAAAGTAAACCCATAACTCATTTGAGCCAATATCGTCCATAATCTATTCGTTGATTAATTAACTATCGCCATAATATTTACAGTAACTTGGGATTAAACTGAAACGGACAAGTTTGAGGTGTATATCTTGTATGGTGGTTCCGTACAAAGTTTTTGTACTGAAACTAGCTGTCCCGGAAGACGTTGTCCTGTCCTGAAAAAATAAAATCCCGGAACTCAGTTCTAGTGCCATCTACCGGGTCTAATTGTGAATCTAAACCATCCCGAGATTCACTCAAACACGCATAAAAAAATTTGGATCTCGATTCCAACGCCATCTAGCAGGTATGATTATGACTCTAAATCATTCTTGAATCTTCTCGCTTATAAATATGTTGGAAGCCGATACTGATTCTGTGCAGGTGTCTTATTAGCCCTTTGAATTTGAGTGATCTATTGTTTGCGGTAATCTCTTTGTTTACGCCTTTGTAAGACGTCATAAAACCTTCTTTCTTCTGTTGGTATTTCATGCGAATTATCGGAAGCCATTAAGCTGACCATTTCACGATTTAAAGAACCAATGGGTGGCATATTACTAGTAGGCTATGTCTAATTTACAAATGTATGAGGGTCGGTCAGTCGGGACATGCACCAGTCGTGTTCTGACTGCAAGCGAGGCGTTACCTAGTGCACTTACGGAGCGAGTATCTTATAACGATGAACTTTGTAAGATTTTTGTGCGAATGTTTTTCTGCCTACAGTTTTAGGTTTTGTTTTATTTTGCTATATAAATAAGAGCTGTGAATTAATTTTGTGTACTTCTAATAAACTTTGTGATAATTACAACGGGATTTTTGAATTCACATCCTACAAATCCCCTACGTAAATTATGTATAAATTCGTGACATCAAACACCAAGACATAAGGTGGTAGCGCCATGCTGCAATCATTATTTTGATTAAGCTCTTAGAACCGGCTATATTGGTGTAATTTTATTCCCTCATAGAATATCGATATGAAACTGTTTGCCTTGAGCGAATAGTTTCGAACTATGAATGGGATTTCTGGTAGCTTATTTCCCCTCATCATCCTCTTATTACATCTCTCTATTCCACTCACCTTTTATTTTGATAACGCAGGGAATGTCTTCTCTTGGGACAAGATCCACGGGCCTGCGGTGGAGGATTTACACCGAGGAATGTGCGGGATTCTTGAACGGTAGTATGCCCATGGTGACCTCAAACGGAGGGGTCGGGGGTGTCGGCCGTCAAACTATCCACTAAACCTGAACCTGCGCCAATTCACACGCTTTTACGGAGTGTCAAAGAAAGTAGACCAATAGGTACTACTTAGGTAACTATCTTTGAAGCCTCGACGCTTGTCTAGCAAAGTCAGAGTATCAATCCTCTTCAACAATCGAGTCCGCGAGATGATCCGGTTCCACGTGGCTGCTTGTGTTGGAATCATGGAAGGAGGAAGTATTACGCATAGCGGCGTTTCCGACCAATTAATGACAATTAATCAAAAATGTTTCGGGTCGCTGACCCAACAGAGTCATTGTAGGAGCAAAAGTGAAATGCGTTCTTGAACTCCTTACGTGTCGTTGCGCAGGAGACAGTTATAAGGTTCGCAGATACAGCTGAGAGAGGAGACGCTTGTGCTCTCTCTCAACCCATATTATTATTCAATTTTCTTCGTAAACACATTGTAAGGTGTAATCACCGTAAACACTTGACTGGACTTACGCAATCTCACACAACTAACTACACTTAAAGCATAATTATATAAGTTTTGCACGTACTGTAGGTATATATTGTATAATAATACAAGAAATTTAAATCACAACGGAACCCCAAAACCCTAATGGGCAGCAACCGCGAGATAAAATATTTCCATGCAATCCAGCTTCCGCATAACACGTAACACCCCTTTGATCGAGACGGGTAAATATAGCAATGTGCTACATACTGGATTAGACACACGTCTTGATACTCCAGTTGGCTTCGTGGCTCGCGCGACCTGGGCTCGACAGGTACCATCAGATCGTATCTAATGTATAGCTTCATCAATTACAGGACTGCTATGTAGGTTATTATTACATATTTGTGTTCAAAGATTTTACTTTAAAAAAGTTTTTAACATATTCCTTTTGGTCCTTCGAGCCGGATCTGAACCAGCGACCTATGGATATACAGTCCACAAGAAATTATTACTTAAAGAATTATTAACAGAGTCGATGGGTAAGGTTTCCAAAAGCCAACGCTACTACGCTGGATTGCCATCACTATGGCTGTTGTTCGAGGTAGGAACCAGCCCTCTGACGACCCCAAGAGTCAGGGAGTCGTTTTGATAGATCTTTTTAAAGGCTCATAGTCTGAGAACTCCACGGTCCAAACGTTGCAATAGCAAACGACGGAAGTAACGGAAGTACATTTAAGTTTTAACTTAAAACATGTCCTTCAAAAACTATTCTCAAGTGTAACTTATTTTGAATAAAAACTATTGAATTTGAATAACTTAACTCTACTAATGGAATGAGGATTATTATTATAATTGTTTTGGATAGATTCTAATGCAGATCTGCACTCATTTGTTACGTTGACCTACATTCGCACACTGCGGGTGTGGACAGAAATAACCCACTATCCTACATGAATCTACAAGATTACTTGTATCTATCTACTACTTTAGCTTCAATAATGTTTTTTTTTATTAGAAAATGACACACATTATATATCCCGAAGTCAAAGAGGTCACGTCTGTGTTTTTGTTTATAGTAGTATTTCACCCGAAGTTGAGCGGAGATGTAGTCTAAAATGAAAACGCTTACCTTATTTACACGGGACTTGAAGATACCCAGGTTATAAGGATCAGGAATGGCAAAGAGTTCCACTCTTATGTGGTGCGCTTGATGAAGGTGTACTGGTTTGTGTGTGTGTGTGTGTGTTTTTTTATGTTTAATGCAATAAAAAATGTTCAACAGACAGGCAAATGGCCCACCTAATTGGAAGCGGCTACCATCGCCTATAGACATTTGTAACACCAAAGGTGGTATCAATATGCTGCCGCTCTCTAAAGGGCGCACTAATCCCGGAACGCAATTTAAAGTTGTTATGGCGGCATAGTCTAGCCCGGGCGGTGGTAGTCATCCAGACAGGCGAATAACCTACCACCTGTTTGCGGGATGATTATTGTCTTATGTTAAAAGCCTTGCAGAAATTTGGGTAAGAAAATACCGAAGATACCAAATATTAACTATTTGGACAGAGTTTCCCCTTTATTGTCCAGCCTTTGGTGTGACTATTCACACCACACAGTAAGCAATGAACAACGTCTACACGCCTCACCGCCTTTTTATACCAAAATACTACGAAACTACCCTACCAAATAATAATATGACAACATTGCTATAAACAGCAATTATATCATAGTGTTGCCAGGATCATATTATTATCTATGACGATTGTCTATGTGATATTAATATACTCTATGACTGCTGTGATTGACATCGCGTAACACTTAAGACAGGCCGCTACGGATAAAATATAGGGGTGGAATATCCACCATATATCGACGCCACATGCCTACGACGGCTTCAGGCCCAAAAATCTTTATACATAAAATTCTTCTGTTCTTGTGTATATCACTGGACTCTTTCTAAACATTTGAACCGATTTTGATGACTTTTTTTGTGTTCAAGTGGAATCGGGGATGGTTTAGATCAACACTTAGTCTCGGTAGATGGCGTTGCAATCAGTTTCACAATATTTTTATTTTTTAAGGTAGGTTAACGATTGCAGGGTACAGCTAATAGAAAATAAAGAATTGTTCGTGTACGAAATTTACTATGTCATAAATCTAAATCAAAACCAGTTTGTACAAGTGAGTTAGGTACAAACTAACTACAAACAAACAAGTACAAACAAACCCAGAGGTAGGCAAAGTATTCTGCGCACAAATCAGCTGGAATTAGAAAGTGCCATGTAAGAATAAAGGGCGTCACACACGGCGAAGCTGCTATAATATTTCATGTTAAGATGCCTGGATATAAAATATACGTATTGATTCTTAGTATGTTGATTGGTTAGTAATTTTAAATTAACTGTTAGTATCGTTGTTGTTAGTTGTTTATTTTATGTAAGAATCCCAGATTGGGTAAAGACCTTTTCCAAAGACGCCTATCTTTTTTTATGCCATCTTCCCAACGTATGAATGGTCTCCCTCTGCCGCTCTTTCCTTGTGGTCCATAAATGTCCCACTGCTGAAATTGGTTCTTCCTATGTTTAGGGAGAACGGAGAATATACTCGCTTTGCTGTTCGAAAATGTATTGATACAAAATTTGCTAGAGAGGTTCTGCCCAACAGTTTTAATCTCTTTGTTTTCCTTCACATAGTAATCATAACAATTGCACATTAGATCATATAGTTGCTATAGTGTATATACTCGGGCCAGCATTTGAACCTCAATAAGCTCAATGAAGAGGTCAATGAAAGTAGGTGAAGCGAAAGTTGTTTGTCAGAATCGTCGCAAGTGGAGATCCATGGTCTCTACTTACCCCCGTGGGAAATAGGTGTGATATTAAGTATGTATGTATGTATGTATGTATAAGCTCAATCAAGTTAACGTGTAAATAATTAAAGCGATTAAAGTTCAAATAACGATACATTAAAACAGTATATTATGCTTTGCTTAATTGTTAAAGAATGCGCCCCACAAGTGCGTTCCCATTCAGTTCAAGTTTAATCAAAATAATTAATCAGTCAAATGAGTTATTACCTGGAGAAAGGGGGGGAGGGGAATACCACCAACATCGCAGCAAAACTGTTACCTCAGAAACCCCCGAAAAATTTATATGTGCCAATTTATTTAACACATTTTTGCAATAAGATTTTTTTATGGTTCAACATTTTTTACAAGCAGACGGCCTTTTTTGTTTTTATTGCAGGAGTTCAGCAGACAGGCAGACGGCCCTCTAGATGGAAAGCGGTTACCATCGTCTATGGACATTTGCAACACCAAAGGTGATACAAATGCGCTGCTGCTCTCTTAACGGAAACTGGAACCTGGTCACTAATGCCGGAAGACAAGAAAAGGTTGTTATGGCGACATACTTTAGGCCTACCTGATAGAAAGGGGTTACCGTCACCAGTGGACATTTGTAACATCAAATTCAAATTCAAAAGTTTTACTCAAAATAAGTTTCACTGGAAAACACTTTTTGAAGGTCATGATTTATAAGTCAAAATTACATCTGCTTCCTATTCTATGTACACTGCTTCGCAATGTTTTATCGCTGTTCAAAGCACAAGAAGCGGCAAGAAACTCCCCAGCAAGACGCTTAGCTAAAAAAAGATTTTTTCATTTTTCATTTATTTATATATTAGCTGAGGCTCTTTTTTAAAATAACGGGTGCGCCAGAGAAACTTACTTATTTGAAAGGTCAATAAAAAAAAGTACTTCAGTTATTGTTTTAAATTTTTTTTTTTTTGAGAATATAATATCCCATTTTTTTTTATGCAGTCTTAAAAATGACATCGGATAAATGGCGACCCCCATTGCGCATACACTGATGAAGTCAATTTTTGAAATTCGTATCCACTCTTCGCAGCATATCAATCGGTATGTTGGCAATGGCGTCGCGAATGTTGTTCTTGAGGTGTGCTATGGTCCGTGGTCGATCGACATAAACCAGGGATTTCAAATAACCCCATAAAAAGAAATCGCATGGAGTCAAATCTGGAGAGCGTGCCGGCCATTGGAGATCGCCTCTGAGAGAGATGAGGCGTTCGGGGAAATGTTGTCGCAACAAATTCATTGAGTCTCGTGCTGTGTGTGCTGTGGCTCCATCTTGCTGAAACCACACGTTCCTAACGTTCATTTCTTCGAGTCTTGGAAGAAAAAATTCCTCGATCATGTTCCTGTAACGAGCTCCATTCACGGTAACTGCGCGTTCGTTTTCTTCAAAAAAATAAGGACCAATTATTCCCATTACCGACACCGCACACCAGACAGTAACTCGCTCACAATTAATTGGCTTCTGGTGAAGCTCACGCGGATTTACATCACATCAATAACGCATGTTTTGCTTGTTGACGCAGCCGGAAATGTGGAAGTGAGCCTCGTCACTGAAAAAAACGACCGCGTCTTCAGGCAGGTTGTCAATCAGCATTTCACATGCATTTTGACGGGCAACAAAATCGCTTTCAGTTAATTCTTGCACAACAGCCAATTTATAGGGATGAAATTGAAGGTCTTCATGGAGAATTCGTCGAACAGTGGTATCAGAAATTCCCATAGCAGCTGCGTGTTTGCGAGCCGAACGCCGGGGAGAACGCACAACTGACTGCCTCACTCTTTCGATATTTTCCGGAGTTCTGATGGTCCGTTGAAGTCCATTTCTGGGTTTAGCGACACTTCCACACTCCCGAAATGAGTTAACCCAAGACAGAATCGAATTACGGCCAGGAACGAGTCTGTGAGGAGGAATTTCAAACCGAGCGCGGAAGGCACGTTGCGTAGCAACAAGTGAGCGACCGTTAGAAAAGAAGCTCTCAACTGCGAAGGCCCGCTGCTCTCTAGACCAGGGCATGATGGCAACTGACTGGAGGGAGAAACAAACTTGGGAACTTCCCCCTCCAGATGCGCCCCCTCTTGCCCCTCTACCCGCCCAACTCACCGCGCGGGAATTTTTTCAAATAAGTAAGTTTCTCTGGCGCATCCTGTATATATAGAAGTTGTTTTACACTTACTTTTCAAAGAATGAATGGAGTTGTAACAAACAAAAAACTATTGGCACCGTGGCTTGGTGCTACCAATTTACTGGCACTCTTTGAAGGGAGACTGGAGCCAGGCCACAAATGCCGTAACACAACTCAAGTTTGTTATGGCGGCATACTCTAGCCCAGGGGTGGTAGCCATCCAGACGGGTAATTACTCTACCACTTTTGCAGTGGTCTATTTTGTCGCCTCTTACGCCATGTCGCCCGGACGCAGAAAATTATATACTTTCTCTATTTCTGCACGGATAAAGTAGATATGGGTTTGAAAAATACTTCTATTATATATATGGAACATTTGATAGGAACTGGACTGAGGTGATATGAGCACGTAAATAGAAAGAGAAATACATCGAAATTACAAAGAGACCAAGACTGGAAATATGCATGGGCAGATAAAGAAGAGAGTAAAAGCAGATTAGGCGATCATCTAAGTTACTAGCTTTTGGTCGGATCTTCGCTCGTATTGACGTTATCCCACGGGAAGCGTACATTTTCCAGAATACAAACACACACATAGGCTTTTCCACGCTGTAATATACCTCTGTGTCAAAATCATTCAGATCTGAAATCAGAAATCTTTTATCCATAACAAAGTTACACGTCAATTTCTACATCAGTTCACAGGTCATAAAAAAATGATTATATCATATTATGGCTATAAACTCCTCATGATTATAGAAGGTGTGCTCGATCAGTCATTTCCTGAGCCGCCTGAGCTGATGGTGACTCTGTTATCTTACTCGGTAGTTTATTGTATATTAGCCGTCCTATAACATGCGTTCATATCCCCGAATTCTCAAGTTTGTGTTTTACTCATGTCATTCCTATGCCAAGTAAAGTGCGTATGCACGTCACTATGCTTGGCATAGGTATGAACATTAAGTCGCACATACACCGCAACTTGATAAATTAGTATACTCGGTAAAGTGAGTATACCCAGTTTTTAAAAAGCTGACTCGCATCTACGCACCCGCACTCTGTTTAGCCCTCTTGAGTAAATGAGTAACAAACATCCTTCCTAACTATTATAAATATGTTATAGCAGGTCGCAAAGGCTTTCCAGCTTTGAAACTTGCAAATTTTATATTATCAATTCAAAATCTAAAGCATTTTCGAACCCACTTGAACACACAAAAATATCATCAAAATCGGTCCCACCGTTTGGGACAAGTTCATTAACATGGCGAGAACAGACAAAAGTTTGTATAAACACTAGCGGCCCGTCCCGGCTTCATACCGTAGTTTATGACTATTTTTTTTACACCTTGCATTACATAATGAAAATTTTAGTAGAGATCCCTAATTTTTTCTAGTCATAAATATAGCCTATGTTACTCAGGGATAATGTTATATTCTAATGGTGATAGAATTTTTGAAATCAATTCAGTACTTTTTGAGTTTATTCGTTACAAACATACACAAATACAATTCTGTACTCTTTATGATATTAGTATAAATTATTTGATAGTTAAACGTGTCTACTCTAAATAGTAGGTATATACTTATAATTAAACTAGCTGTCCCGGCAGACGTCGTCCTGCCCGGTAAAAAATAGGGGTTGATCGTAGAGGGTTGAAAATCTAGGGTTGTATGTATTTTTGTATGTTGTATCATAAAAAAATAGAAATTAAAAATTTTGTCTAAAAAATAAAAAAAAAGATTTAGGGGACTACCCCTAACATTTAGGGGGATGAAAAATAGATGTTGGCCGATTCTCATAGATACCGGATAAGCACAAAAAATTTCATCAAAATCGGTCAAGCCGTTTCGGAGGAGTATGGCAACGAAAACTGTGACACGAGAATTTTATATATTAGATAACATCAGTCTATATAATACGTAATAATATAATATTCCTTGTGAAGATCGTATCAAAACTCTTCCACAGATTCATTCTTCAACGCAGAATCATAACAATCACCTTTCGAAGTCGGTTCATAATAAATAAACATACATGTGGTGTGATTACCGACGACCGCCGGGGAGCTGCAAAAAGTCGAAAATAAAAAAGATTCGCGAAAGCCGTACAACTCAATTTTGGAGGCACAGCTCCGATGGAAATAAAGTTGCAAAAAAATTGCAACGGGCGTTTATTAGTGTGCTCGGCGAACGGTACCGCTGTCTTTTATAGACCCAAATTAAATCAGCGTGAGTTAAGTATGAGTATGTATAATAAAATTCAATTAATAGCTTTAAAAAATTTAATCGACTTCAAAAAATGGAGGTTTTGTTTTTTATTGATGAA